>VZSF01007434.1:324191-465381 GCA_013398295.1 Chionis minor | reverse complement strand
AAAAAAAAAAAAAAAAAAAAAAAAAAGTTAAAAATAACTTCTCTATTTTACTTCAATGAGAGATTCCCCTCTGATTCTAAGAAAGAACCATATATATGTGTAAATAACAAGCCACCACAAACTAGCTCTACCCAACTCCACGCCTTGGGGGATTTGGTTGCTGATTTGCATTTACATTGCCTAGCTGCTGGGGGGTTTGATTAGCCACCCAGAAGATGACGAAACAAACGACATGGAGGAGATGGAGGTTCCCAGTAGCAGACACACGATAAGGATGCAGGGCACTTTGCAGCCCTCCCTCCCCACTGCGGCAGGCTCACGCAGCCCACACAACTGCTGAACTGCTTTGGGGAAGACTGGCTCCTGGAAGAGAGAAGATAAAGGGAGAGACATGGACAGATCGTCCAAGATTAATGACGGGGAAAAAATGAAAGGACTTGTAAGAGGAACTTTTCGTCATGCCAGAATCATTATTAATCCACTGCAACTCCCTGTGACTAAGAGCTGTTAAACTTCATTGGCATTTAAAAATGTAGATATTCCATTGCACAGGCAAAAAGTGGCTAATATACCAGGATATGCAAAGGTGATTAACTGTAATGGGCATTTTTCATTCATGCCTTAGAGTATTTTTTCAACAGTGTTTATTACCTTGTCTGTAACTTCTGGCAAGTTAATTTTATCTCCTCTATTTTAAACATTATTTAAAAAAAAAAATTCAGTGTTTTTTAACTCTCATGCCAGTTTCTATGAAGTTAATCGGAGAGATAGCAAAGCTTTAAAAATATGAAGGTATTCCAAGCACTGGGTAAAATAAGTGTCCAAAAAAAGAACAACATAAATTCCTTCACTGAGATAAACATGGGCATAACCCTTAGCAGACATCACAGAAGCAAAGCTTGGCAGGAAACAAGCCTTGATAGTCACAGTCACAACATCACTTGCTTTGGTACAGAATTTTAACTTTTTTGCCACCTTTTCTCTTCAGGGTCCCCTTCACAGGTAAACCTAATGTGGCATCTTTTGCCATCTTCATCCTTCTTTGCTTTGCACAGCACGCCGTTATTTGAGCAACATGAGACTTTGAGTTATCTCTGCAAAGCAAGACTGGCATTCAGGTTTCCAGTTTGTTCAGCTGGAAATGGAGACCACAGGGACAAGGATCAATCTTTTGTCTAACGGAGATGATATGACAGTAGGTACTACCGGGCTGCTCGTACACTACATAATCCAAACTCAGGTATTCCCTGCAGCTCTCAGCTGAAAGACCACCCTGCTTTTTGAGTGCGGAGCTGGCACTATGGCTGCACAGGGCTGGCAAACCCTGGGGTGGGTTGGTGATGGGCAAAAAGCTAAAGCTTCTGCTGGGGCAAAGGGCCGAAAAGCCCCCGTGAACCCGCAAACACCCATGCATGAGTTACCATCCCTCCAAACCTCCTCAGCTCTCGTGTGCACCTGCAGACTCCCTTTGAACATGCAGGTGGGGGCTTCCGATTTCTTTGCTACCTCCTACAGGGAACATGTGGTGCTGCCTCACGAATCTTAGAACTTACACTGTTTGTCTGAAATAGGGTGAAGAGGCACAAATCCACCTCTTGGAAAGCAAATGCTGCCGGTTCATTGAAACACATGGCCCTTTACTTCCTCCATATGAGAGTGTCTAGAGCAGCTAGGCAAACTCAAAGGCAGGATACGAGATTCAGGCAGCTTTGAGAAGATGGATATGAGGTTTTGCTTTTGCATTGCTCCGTTCTAGAAATAACAATCAAACCTCAGGAAGGGGTGAGGTGGCACCCTGTCATTACGGACTGTGAGTGTTGGTGCACAGATGCGATGGGGATATCCCTAGCTGGGGCCTGGACCTGAGCTTGAGCATGGAAAGTCCCTCAGGAATGTCTCTGTACTTCCCGAGGAAGCAGTAAAAATTTCATAGGTCTCTGCAACACCAGGTGTTCACCTGCTTTCACAAATCACCTCTTTACATTCACATTCATGCCCACATTTCTTGAATGCAAGAAAGAATTAACATCCCTCTTTTTTCCATTGTTATGAAGACTTGCACCTAAGGGATGGAGACAAATTCCTTCTGTCCCAGGTCCTAGGAAAAAGAAAGCCTCAGTACATCCATAAACCGGGGACACGAGAAGGTGACCCTAGGGAAAAGCCACCAGCTGTTGTTTCAGAGCACCGGGAGGAGGCAGGCTGCAGGCTCAAAGGACCCTGCAGATGTGTCTGGAAGGGAAGTGGGGAAAGAAATACCTGTTTGCTGCCACTTCTCTTGGACCAGGATGCAAAGGGCATCAGCAAAATTTTCTCTTGTTCTTTTGAGAACAGATCTATGAGAAGCTGTCCCCTAATTTAGTTCTGCTTTTCCCATGATTTCTCTGCCTCAGCTTGGGATGAGTCTCCTTCCAGCGAGGAGTACAACTGTCCAGATGAAGAAACCCCTCGATCTTCAAAGGGCTGCAGCACATTGCCATAATGCCGTCATAGCATGGCTTAGCCCCATCTATATAGGCAAGATCAAACAGTATCCTGCAGAGTCAGGATGCTATTGCATTACAACATGATTCTTCCCTGTGACAGCTTTGGCCAAAAGCCAGGCAAGAAAATGGGTCTGCTCAGAATGAATGAACGGACTTGGAGTCATAGCCAGCAGTTAGAGATTTATGCTGCTGCAGTTGCTTCAATCTGCACTGTACTAACATCAGAAATCAAATCAAGACGCTGTCCCCCAGTATTCCAGGCTTACCCAGCCATCTGCAAACAGCCAGCATGAAATTTGTGCCTTGTATGTCATCGTCGTAGCTAAACATCTTGCATTTTTCTTTGAAAAATGTGTTCATTGAGTAAATTAATCATTAATAATAATTAATATCAGTTAATATTAATCTGCGGAAAATGAGGAAGGGAGAAATCCTTTGGGAATATCCCTGTGTGAGCATATCAAGAAATCATGCTATGCTCTCATTTTCTAATGTAACTGCCCATTCAATGATAGCGTCATAGAAAGTGGCATAGATCTTTTTGGTGGCTGCCAAGTGGTTTCAATGAAAGGACATCAGAAGGAGGTAGCAACCCAAGGTACCAAACAATGCCACAAAATCCATAGTTTTCGTGAAAAGATTTTAACTGTCCTCCTTCATGCATCTGTACCCTTGATTTTGGCCATGACGTCATGAATGTATTTATTATACCTTGCAATATGCAGGGTGAATCCATCAGTACTGTGGATTGGAGAGCAGAGAGTGAAAGAAATGAGCCTGTTTGGGCTTGATGAATCTGGCAGGACTAGCAGAGGGACTGAGGCCCTTAATGCATCTGTGTTGAAAGGCCTTGTGTCTGCTGTAATCTGAAATTTGCCAACTATTTGCTGCATGCATGTAAGATTGAACATGATTGAGTTTATGCTGCGTGTGGAGCCGCCGCAGCTGAGATGGGTCACAGCATATAAGCTCAAACACTTTGAAAAAAAAAATGCTAAGGGATTTACACAGAAATATAGATTAGTGTGGCCTGAATTTGATTGGGTCAAGTGCATTTGATTGGGTCAAGTGATGTGCTGCAAAATCTTAAGCTGCTATAAGTCAACTCCCAGCAATCATATGCCTGTGTCTGTCCTGGTAAGGAAAATAGAGTCTGTCCACTGGTCCCGAAGGGTCTTGTTATGGTTTATGTCCTCACAACAGGGCTGGAGCCTGCAGCTGGTTCTGCCTGGTTTGGTACAGTAGACATAGCCTGACATGCTGTCAGATGAATGTATTCAAAAGGGAAAAAAAAAAAATCTTTCTTGACCTCACAAAGCTGAGACCTCTGCAGGTGACATTAAATGTCATCAGAGGACAGAGCTCTCTCCTGCAAGTACTTGAAGACCAGGGACTTGTTCAGCGTCATGTCCAGCAGGACCCTGAGTTCCAGCTGGATGGCAGATGGAGGGTGGCACTTTTTACCAGTGGTCATAGAACATATTTACAGAATCACAGTTTAATTAACAGTATCAGAGCATTATGCTAAATTGTGTGTTTGCCTGCACAGACCATTGTGTGAGATGCAGAGAGTTCTCCAAAGGGTTAATAAAACCAGTAGTGTAAGATATGTTTAACCTCTAGGAAGAGACACATGCCAGGAGCACTGAAGATCTTTTAACAGCCAGATCACTATTGTGTCCTCCAGCCACAGTGGGGAAAAGCCACTCACTAAAACATGGGAAGATGCAATGGGGGGATGTCTCTTTAGCCATGATGCTCCTTTAAGAGTCAGTCCACAACATAACACAACAGCTCTGAATTACCCTCTGTAGGAAGCTGCTGTCTTCCACTGACTATGGGAAGACCTTGGAGAAACCATCCAGCCTGCACACACACACCCCTCCTGCCCTAACGTGCTCTTCCCAGTTCAGGGGGTCAGAGAGTGGCTGCCTGTAGGCTGCAGTGGGGACAGTGGGGTGGCAAGGCTCACAGCTCTGCCTGACAGATGAACATGGAAGTTCATGCTTCTCATGGCATTGTTTCCATGCCTGTGTCTACCTGGAGAATTTCCTCTTCCCGTGACAGGCGATGGAAAGACTTTTCCCCTGCCACAAGCCAGCCAGTCAATATCACTTCAGACCGCAGCAAGCAGCAGCAGGAGAAGCTGAACTCTGCGTCGGGGCACAGCAACGCTGCCAAATCTCCCTTGATCCACTGGTAACTCTGAAATGTCACCTACTCCTGTGGCTGCGGTCAGGGAAAAGACCCCCTCATCGTCAAGGCTTCAGTTTGACAACAGGCATGAAAGAGCAGTGTCTTTGAAATCTGCCCTCATAACCAGAACCGAAAACAACATTTTCAGTAAAAGATTAGGAGAGCAAGTTGAATCAGCAGGCTCTGCAGCCTGTCATCACTTGCAGGTTTGCTTTGTTACAGCACGTACGTTCAAACGCATGTTTGCAAAAGAGCTGTGGCACAGTTGCCCTGTTCAAATCGCAGAGGAAAGCAAGGAAATTATTTGGCTTGTGTTTGCCTGTAATGGGGTCTTGCCTTCTTTGTGTGCAAGCTGCTGGGGATCATTAGTACTCTCTGACATTGGTTATTTGTAAGCAGGACTGCTCTCTTCAGGTTCATTTCCCGCTCCTCAGTGTGACACTACCAGGCATTTTCACACACTCCAGATGCATCACGTAACATGGGGAAAAAATCTTCATCAACTACAGTAACCGCCTGACCATCCAATAACCCAAACTCAGCTGTCGAACACTGCAACCCAACCTCCCACCGAGGCCACATGCCGAGAAAATCCATGAAGGCCAGAGAGTTCCACAAACTGGGACCTGCACCTTCCCAAGCCTAACAGTATATCCCAGGCAAGAAAAAATATGGGCAAATCCAGGCTCCTGGGGCAGCAATTGATTGTTAGTGTCATCAGGTAAGACATTACCTTGGACAAGTGTGTTGGGTCCCATCTTGAGATGCACCATTCCTTGGTAGGGTCTGCATGTCACAGCCACGTCGCACAGCCACGCTGCTCAGCAGCCAGCTGGGATGCGCACAGCACCCCACGAGTGTTAGGTTCACTCCTGGTTTTTAGCTACTTTTGATGGAAAACACAGAGCTACTGCTCTGATGTGGGACTTCCAGAGAAAGGAGGAAGAGATACATGTGCCCTGATTTCTGGCCAATTTTCATACAACGTGGGCAGAAAATGGGCCTCCAAGTTGTACGAATGCAGCTGCATCTCTTGGGGTGTCCTGGGGCAGCGGTACTCAGATTCCTGAAGGATGGTGACCCATCTCTTACCGAGCTGGTGACGGTAGGGAGGGGCTGTCATTTTAATAGCATTCATCTTCCTACCACTGATCTGCAACATGAATCATGTTCTTGGAAAGTGAGCAAGAGACCATGTAATTGTTTAGGTAAAGTGGGAAGTTTGGGTGAATTGGGTGGTAAGTACCAACAACAGACAAAAGACCACCCTAAAAATGAAAAAAAGGGGTGTCCTGAGCCCACATTGAAATCTCACACAGTCTAGAAAAGTCTCACTCGTTCTTTTTTATATTTCAGCTAGTGAAAATGTCATTTCAGTGAAAATTTCATTTCAATGAAAATTGAAATGAAATTTCAGTTATTATTTTTTATTTTTATTATAAACAAGCACCTTAAAAGAGGGTTCAGATCCCTTTGTCTTCATTCCCATGTGGCAGCTGAGGATGACTGCGCTGCCTCAGTTTGCAACGCTACTGGGAGGACAAGCCAAAACACCAGCCTGGCCAGGACCAGGGCAATGCTGCAAGCAGACTGTGACTCTCTGCGCCCCTTCAGCGCCCTGCCTAGGCAGCAGAGAGATTAATACAAGCGACTGCCTCCAACTAGTCATGGGGGCTTCTAGAAACCACTATTCTGTCCAGCATCTCCATCTGAAGGCAGATGGGAATGCACAGGACTATGTCCCCATCCTGTGAGCAGCCTGTTGGAGGTGGAGCCCCATCCTCCCAGGTGGGGAACTGGTCCTCTTCAGGGACAGTCAGGGTCTCCAGACTGGTCAGGATCAGCCCTGCCAGGAGCTTGGCAGCAGTGAAGCAGCGTGGATGAACATGTGCCAACCTTGAGCTGCCTGGCTCTGGGCAGCTCAGTTTACTAGCACGGTCATTGTTTGTAGATCTATCTTTCAATTGCACATTCTCTTTGTTTTATGTGGTATTATCT
The DNA here is from genome assembly GCA_013398295.1 of Chionis minor. Classification (NCBI taxonomy): domain Eukaryota; kingdom Metazoa; phylum Chordata; class Aves; order Charadriiformes; family Chionidae; genus Chionis; species Chionis minor. The sequence continues at coordinate 458,701 of VZSF01007434.1, read as the reverse complement.
ATGGATCCTACACGGAATATAATGCTGCTATTTAAAAATAATGTCAAATCATTCTAAACTGGGCTCTCACTACTGTCACATTAGACTATAGGCATGCGATTAAGTCATTTCTCTTAAATTAGACTTCTCTTAAATTAGAAACCTCTAACTGACCTGCCTTTACTTCTACTCCATGCTGGTTACACATTAAAACTCATTACTTCAAACCATCCTGAAGGGCATTTTTGCTGACAATCACAGTCCATTCTAGCCAAGAGTTCTGGACACATCCAAATGCGCATGACTTCCTTCTAGTCTGAACCTGTCTGTTATTAACTTCTAACTATTGCTTCGAGTTATGGCTTTCTCTGCTATATGAAAGAGAAACTGTTGGAAAGTTTCAATTTTGCAAGAGTGATTTCATTTTAAAGACCAGTGGTTTTCTCCAGATCCTGTAAAGCTTAATTTATAAATAACCTTGGATTTAAATGCCCAGAACACTGGCAGCCTCTAAAATGGTTCTGTGTATAGTGAAAACAACCACAGACTTTTAGGTCTGTCTGCACCTAGTCTTCACGAGCCTCAAACTTCCCGCAACATTTATATTAAAATCTGCAAGTGGATTCTCAGTTGCTATAAAATCATAATTTAGGGCATGACTCCACTTTCAATTACACCCATATCAGTTTCTGTAACTCTCCCAATTCCAGCAGAATCTGTTACATGAAGAAATAGGTGTGGAACACGCCTGACAGTTGCATGGAGTTTAGGGATGGAAGGAACTGTTGGATCGCTTAGTCTGACATCCTCGTTATGGAAATCCATTCAGTTATTCTTGTACTGGGTCCAATAAATTGCACTGAAGTAAAACGTAGCTTCCAAAAAAGCATCCAGAGGATTTCAAAACATAGGAATCCACCACTCCCCTTCATCATTCAGAGAACTGTTAAAGAAAGCTCACTACTAAATGTGCCTGCTGTCTAGTTTGAATGTCTGCCTTTCACTTCTAGCTTCTCATTGTTATGTGAGCAAAGATCCTTATTATCTTTCATTTTCTTGCTGTGAAGACAACTGTGCATTGCAAACAGTTTACCTCTTGCTCCTCTTTTTGATAAGCTCTGCATAGTAGTCGATCCACGATAAAAGAACATGTGTAAATGCTGACCTTGGAGGAGATGCCAGGTAAGAGCCCGTCAGCGTGGATGGGCTCAGCCACCTCAGCTTCCCTGAGGGACAGGCTCTGCTCGTGTTTTCCTGGCAGCAATGCCACCGAGGATGCTGTTTAGGGCAGTCCTGCTGCCGGCTACTGCTGGCTGCTCATTTCCACCCGAGAACATCCCCGTTCCCTTTGGCCTGGGCAGCCAGGTCATACATGCACCTAGGAAATGGCTGTCATGCTTTGTGGCTGTCTGAACACAGATCAGCTCGCTGAAGTGACCAGTTAAGTGCTGCAAACTCTGCTGGGCCAAGCCAGGGAGTAGACTGAGAAGTAGGTGTGTGAAGAGGCAGGAAAAATGCTCATGGAGCGATCCCCTCAGGATAAATGCAAGTACTCAATAGTCACTGGAGAGTGGCTAACATCCCATCAATTCATCCCCTAATTTGCTCTGCAGTAACCAATTTATTTAGCCATAGCCCGTGTCAAACTCCCCCCCTCTGTCAAAAAACCCATTGGGTCATTAGAAAACTAAGTCAGTTTGGTTCATTAAGGTCATTCCCCTACTGCTGGTGATCATCTATGCCTGTGGACAGTGACAGCCAAGAAGTCCCTTTTCCTCACTACTTGTGATTATAAATCCCAATTAGAAAACAGGATTGTTTGATAACAGTAACCATGTAGATGTAACATAACATATAAACGTAGATGTGATATACTTCAAATTAAACACATCTGCATCTGTTTTCTATAGTACCGCGTGGACTGACATTAATCATATCCTCCTACTTTTAATTCCTTCCTGGTAGGCGAACCTAGCTCCAGCGACCTACGTTATCCCGCTTGCCCTGACAGCACAATCACACAACATGAGCTATGGCTGAGAAGGAAGTAGCTGTGGACATGAGAGACTCACCACTCCCATTATGTCATTTTCTAAAACAAAGTTTCAGTGTGATTTAAGTGCTGCTATTGCTGCCCCTGTAATACAAGCAGGACACAAAGATTTGGGCCTCACCAGACTCTGTCTCTTGATGCCTGGTCAAACCTAAAGAGCATGGGAGTAAACCAATGGGATACTGGGTATTTCCAGAGTAATATACAGTCATCAGCAGAGTAGACATGCAGCCTCAAAATTCAAACTATTAAAAAATGGAATAGAAATAAAAAATATGAAAAAGAAATAATAGTTCCTTTTTAATAAATGCTCATCTAAAATTGTTCATTTGTAACATTTGGTTACAAAAAGAAGGAAAAAACCCAAACAAATCCACCCCTTCCCCCAAACTTCATTTCAGAAACGATCCTAGATGTGAAGTCCCCTGTGCAGGACACACACGTCCCTGAATGAAGGCAAGGCAAACGAGTGCCCAAGGAACCCAGGAGAGGCTGGCAGCAACAGCTCCCCAAGGCACAGCTTTAGGGGTAGCCCTGTTCAAGCATGGGCTTGGGACATCTGTGTTACAACTTAATCCCCTCTTGCCTCTGGCAGCACCAAAGAAAGTCTGATGTCAGCAAAACACGCTTTAAGGCTCACACAGACATCGAGGACTTTGTCACATGTGTGATGGTCATGGAGCTTTGTGATCGCTTCCAGCCTGACTAAATAACAAATGTTCACCACGTTCTAAGCCTGGTTTACACTAGATATTTGGGTGGTAGGAAGACTAGCATGGATAGGGGTTTCAGTGGCCCTCTTGACATCCTTCTACCCTCTGGCCCTGCTTGGAGCAGACGCTACAATTTGCCCCTTGCTTGACGAGAGAGACATGCTAGACCCTGTGGCAGAAGGTTCTGTAACACAGACCATTTGGAGGAGGTTGGAGTATGGGAATGGTACTGCCTAGGGAGGAAGGCCTGAAACCCCTGATAGACTTCATGCTTGCTAAGCCATGCTGTGCTTTCACAAGGACGCTAAACCATCATAAACCAGACTGCTGGCATAAGCAGTTGTCCTGCCTTCTCCCTGCCCAAGTTACTTGTTCATACTTTTTTGCTGCTCCCTCCCCCCAAACAGCTGTTATCTACCCTAGGTCAGTTCTCCTGGCATAGGGAAAAGGAACAGTGTGGAGGCAGGAATGAGCCCAAAGCAGGAGGAGGGTGAGACAGCTGCTCTCCCTGGCACTGCCAGCTTAAAATGGCCACAAAACTCTGGCTTCAACTAGTGGCAGACTCCTTGTTTGAGGCACAGCAATTGCTTAAGGAGCTCAGCTTCGATGCACATCCTAAAACCACTCTTCCCCTTGGCAGCAACTGAGCACACCTGAAAACCTGACCACTTCCCCAAGGTATCCAAAAAATCTCCAGTCCGGGTAACCACCGACTTCAAACCATTTCTTGCGCATTGAGGAGCCCCCGGAGCACTGCAAAGTTTTCCCACGCCAGACGGTAACGATGGGCGATAACTCGGCAAAAAGTCATCACTGGGTTTCCCAAGGGTGTCTGGACACACTCCCCTTTGTGGTCTCGATGCTTCCAAGAAGTGACCTTTGTGCTCCTTGAGAAAACAGGACGGGGGAATGAGAAGCTGATCGCCCCCATCCTCCCCCGGAGGGTCCCTCCCTGCCGGGACACGGCGGGACCAGCGCAGCATCCAGCCGCGCTCCGCGCAGCGGCCGCGCATCCCAGCCCTGGGTGTTAACGGCTCCGGGTTGCTCCTCTCACTTCAACAGTGCCACCTAGTGCCTTTTTTAAATCATTTCAAGTGGAAACGGCGGCTCGAAAGTGGGGAAATCCGCCTTTGAGGCAGCGAGGAGTTACAAAGGGAAGGAGCCCGTCGGTGCGAGGGAAAGCCGCTGGCAGGCGGCAGACGGTGGGCTGTGCTGGTAACTGCTGATGCCCCTGGCTAACTGTAAATCATCAATAAAGCATCGAGGGAACAGTTCTGGTTTAAAAAAAAAAAAAAAGGAAAAAAAAAAGAAAAAGAAAAAAAAACCCCGATACAACACAATTTTCCAGTTCTTAAATTGTCCAGCGCGTTTCCTGGCTTGTTTTAAGGCAAGTGGCATGGGCATTGGTGACAGTGGCAGCTTCCTTGGGTATGTACTAGCACAAATGTTTCCGAGAGTGAATGGGTAAAGCAGGGTTGGAAACTGCAAAGTTCATCCATTCATAGAGGCAATTCCCTTATTAATAAAAACCAGCAGCAGCAAAAGCTGTCCCAGCCGAATAGTGGCTGTGGGAGAGAGTCCCACACCCCAAGCCTAGAGACGCAGGGAGAGGGGAAAGTGGGGGTTTCCCCCTAACTGCGGGGCATGAAGAGGAAATCAGGTGGTGGCAACATATGTGTATTGCATTTCTCTGCAAAATTTGCAACTTATCTAATTGAATTCCTGCCGCTGAACTAGTCCTTGGCTGAGATCATTTCAATGGGCAGGGTTGGGTTGGTTTTTTTTTTTCCTCCTTACAGGAGTTCCCTCCCCTCCTTCTTCCCATCCTCCGCCTATTAAAACAACTCAAGTCTNTATTATTATTAAAAAAAAATCCCACAACTTAGAGCTAGAAACTGAAGCAGAGAAAGACAAATACACGGTAATTGTGAAAACACGTGGGAGAAAATGAGTCGGACTGAATAGACTTAAACGATTTTTTTTTCCATTTTTTAATTATTTTTTATTTCTGAGCGTCTCAATAAGTCCCTGAAAAGTGCGATTTGATCTTTTACCTCAAACTTGGAAACTGTTCAGCGGGAGCAGCGGTACGTGAGACCACACAGCTGGCTGGAGCCCCTGTATGACCAAAGGACAGAAGGACAAACAAGGTAGGTGATTTATGATTATTTCTGTCACCTCAAGAGCGGCAGACCCTCTCCTCCCAACCCCACTATTCGAGGGAGGAAAGCTGAAAGAGATCCCCCAAAACACGAGTGGGGCTGGGGGCTGGATCTTACCGGCGCTACGCTACACCTATTCCAGCAATGAATAGGACCGCAGTGAGGATGAATGAGGTTTTCAGCTTCAACCCCTCCTCCGTGTAATCCGTTTCGGATATTGCTGAGCTCTAGGATTTGGGGGGGAAGGGGGGAGGGAACCAAAAGAACCCCAAAAACAGCGNTGGTTTTTTTTTTTCCTCCTTACAGGAGTTCCCTCCCCTCCTTCTTCCCATCCTCCGCCTATTAAAACAACTCAAGTCTCACTTGTTAAAAGACCCCATAACGTGGAGGAGGCAGAAAAGCAGCAGCAGCGGGAAAGAAAAAGACGTCTGGAAAATATTACCCGTTTGCCGCTGCTGCTGCTGAGAAACCTCATTGAAACAGTTACTCGGTCAGCAAGGCATCACCAAAGAGACTTTATCTGATGCTGTACATCTCTCAAACTTTCAGACGCTGCCTTGCAACTTCTCCAGGCTCCTGGCTAGCCGGGTTTCAAATAAGATCTTCAGCTTCGACCACGAGAAACTAACTCCTAATTTATTACTTTTAACTTTTTTTTTATTTTATTATTATTATTATTAAAAAAAAAAAACAACCGAAAAACTAACCCAAGCTAAAAATAAAAGAAAACCGAGCAACAGGTTAGGCAGCGGCTCCGCTCAGCCCGGCGGGGGCGGCGAGACCGGCTCCCAGCTCCTGCCCCGGCCCTCCCCTTGCCTCCGCATCCCGGCCGGGCGGGGGGACGTGACGGGAGGACAGCCGAAGTCCCGCCTCGCCGGGCAGAAACCAAGGCGACCGGGCTGCCGGGGCGCCGCGCCGCGCCGGCGGGAGGGCGGTTTNCCGGGGGAGGCTGGGAGTCCTCGGGGTCGCCTTCCCGGCTGGACGCCCCCCCCCGCTGTCCCCGCGCTGTCCCTGCGCTGTCCCCCCGCTGCCCCCCGCTGTCCCCTCGCTGTCCCCTCGGCCCTCCCCTGCGCCCGCTGGTGTCCCCGGGACGCGGCCGAGACCCAGCTCCCGCGCGTCCCCCAGGCTCCGCAGCCAAGCGGGATGAAAGGGACCTGGGGAGGATTTACCCCGTTTCCCTGCCCCGAGGGAAGACCCCCGTGTGCCGCAACACCCCGGTAGATGTTGTCTAACCCCTTCTTCGGGGCTTGCAGTGACCCCACATCTCCCAAGGCGTAGCCGCTCCTGCACCTCAGCACTCCGAAACGTAGTCTCCTTCCCTGTGGATCACTATTCCATAGGCATACCCGCATCTTTCTCTCCAGCAGAGTTGGATGTTGCGTGGATGCCTTGGGGCTTGCTTCAGAGAATGGATAGGCCATGCCGTTTGGGGGCCATGGCAGTGAAATGTATTCTGTATCCCTGAAAAACTGCTCACAGTCCAGCCCCCACCCAGGCTGGAGGAGTTTTGTCACTGGTGTCAGTAAAGCCAGGATCTTACTTCACACTGGTGAATCTCTTATCCTACATGCACATGCAGAAAAACCTGGGAAAAGGTTTTCCCAGTAGGAAGAGCAGCTCTACGGGATTCGGTGGAGTCTCCCATGCCAGTTGCACTAGCAACAAACTCAGCGTTTCATATTTATGACATAGAAGCAAATTTGTTTCACTTTATTACTACTCAAGATTAGTGTATAAAGTGGGAAATTAGTCCTCCATTCAATGTAGTGGGACTTGACTAAGTCAAAAAAGATATGACCTCTGCTTTATAAACGAATTACAAGATAATGAGCTATGAACACCAAACAAATATTTATTTGCTGGAGTGAGGCATGGAGTAGCCAGTTTTGTGCCAAAAGCCTCCACGGACTTCATAACCAGCAACCAGAAAACATCTCTAAACTAGATTTTTGTTTAACCGCAATCCAAAATGTCTGAGTACAAATATGAGTTACTTCTGAAGTGTTTGTTGGGGGGGGAGGGTTTAGCCTTCTTTTGGTTAATTTAACAACTAGTGTATCGCTGTCTACATTCGGGACAAATCCAACCAGCAGCTGCAGGATTCATTCCACATTGATTACTCAAACCTATAGGAGACTAAATTTGGGCAGTTTAGTGGGAAACATTACATTGAGCAGACAGGAGATTCTTGATTTGCTGATCAAAGCCTGTGCATGCAGATACATTTTGCCATCATTACTAATCCTGTTCTTTATTTTAAACCTAACCCCAGAGTTAATTTTAGTCTTATGTGAGCCCCTTCCAGAAGATCAATGGCATGACAAAATCTGGAAGTGATAAATAACCAAAAGCACCAGATATGGTAACTCGGCTGGATTAAAGATGTACAGATGTAACATAACTTTTCAGTTTCCTCTCTGCGGGCTGTAAAATGGAAGAGGGAGCCTGGACAGCTATTTTATGCTTGTAATTAATGTGTACCTGGAATCATTTGTACTTCAAAGATCAATGATTTATTTTACCGCCAAAATATGGCCAAAACTAAATCTAAATATTGGCTGAAAAACAGTAACGGTCAGACACTGTTTGCATATACGCACAGTGTGGGGGGGGTACAAGGCCAGATACGGCGTGTGTCAGCCTGTGTGCACGCACGCACACACTCACACGTGCACTCAAACACACTCATGTCACTCAAGCAGCCGATCTGTTGAAGCTGATGCTATTATTCTCACAAGTAAGGGGTTTTTTTTCAGGCTTATAAAAGAGGGTACTCTTCCTTTGGTTGTGTGCGAAACAGCCGCCAGTAGCTGTATGCACATATACCCACGTGTGTCAGCTTGTGTATTGCCAACCTCGGGATCCCAGGCATCCTGCCGAGTAAGAGTTGCATGTGTGTGACAGACAACCCCCTACTGACTCTGCCTTCAGGTGAATAGGAAGCAAGGAAAATAGGAAGTGGTGTGTTGGGTTTTGTAGGGGTTTTTTTGAGGAAAAACAGTTATACGGAACTAGAGGACCAGTGGGTCCCATATGACACCACAAAAGTACCGTTACCAACAGAAATAACCTAAGCCTTATGAAGGGTTTTGTAGACCTCCAAGAACCTCTTGCGTGATCATGATTCCCATTTCACAGGTGGGGAGGCTGAGGCAGAGAGAGGTGAGTGCACTTAGCTAAGGTCATTCATCAGGGGAATAGCAACACTAGGAACAAAATCCATATTGTCTGTGTCCTGGTCCACTCTTAGGTTTCCTAACATAAGAAATGCAGCAAAGCAATGACCCATCTGACAACCTTCATAAGGCAGATTAATCTGTATAATAAATTTGTCAAATGTATGCATAAATTTTTGTCATGAGTAACCCAGAAACAGCAGCTTTGGAGAGAAAAATACTTTTTTTTTACGCCTGCACTGCAGAACTGTAAGATAAATTATCCACTGATTTCCCTCTTCAGCAAAATACTTAAGTGCACACTTATCTTTAGTGACATACTTAAATGCTTCGCTGAATCCAAAGCCTCAGCTCTAAGGTTCAGAGGACCCTGATGAGTAGACGTTCAAGAATTCAGCTTCTATACAGGCATGTAAAAATGAGACATCTTCAAAAGTTTTCAGTGCTTAGCACTTCTGGTTGTGACAAAGATTTGCAGGCAAGTGTGATGTGCAGATCCTCCATGTGAGGTTGGTTTGTGTTATCAATGTATTTTGGATCAGGAGTGTGCTATTGAAGCCAGTGCTACAAGTGCCACCCCCACCCCCTTCCCTCTCCCCCCAACTTCCTCCCAATTGCTTGGGTATGTATTGCAAAGAGATCACTGAGCACACAAACTGGATTCCCCTTGGATGAAACTAATTGCAAGATGTACCCCTGGAGCGCACTTTCGTGACCCTAATGGGTTTTTAGTCCATGGGATCTGATTAAATTTAATTCAGAGTTAAATATGAGAATGGAGGGAGGGTGGAAGTTAGGCCTTCAGCACCAGGTCTTCCTTTTTACAGATCTGTTCCTGTAGTTTTGGACTATTTGCCAATTTGGCCAAAGCCCTAGATGTCTAGAGAGAGGCACAGCTCTTTTAAACCATTAGAGGTGAAGGGGATAAAATAAGGACACTTGTGCCTGCAGCTTTACTGTTGCCTCCTGGACAAATATGGACTTTTGCAGTGTAAGGTTTTTTAAAAATGCGTTCAGATGTTTGGAATTAATAAGTGCTAATTCTTTCAAACAACATTCCAAACCATTACGTTATATGTATGCACTTCCTGTGTCTCCCCCTCTTGCTTTTTAATCTTCCGGGAAAAAGCTAGCCAGAAGTACTGCACGGCAGTATGTTTGGGCCTTGTACACGGGAGATGACTTCTGAAACAGATGGTAGTGAGCTGCATTCCATGTGTTGCAAGCAAACCTAACTGCAGTTTGACCTCCTGTCAGTCACCGGTTCCACGTCCTGTATCAGCAGATACAGAGGACCCCCTGGTTGCTTCCTCAGTCCTCAGGGCAACTACGCAACGGCTGGTGCAGAATAAGTGAGCAAACTGCAGATCATATTCATGTGTTCAGGCACCGATGTACAGAGGTTTTCTGGATATGTATTTGTCCCTATTCTGTTTATTACTCTCTTGATGTATTAGTAACAAATTAAGCTTTTTTTTTTTTTTTTTCTCTTTGCCTCCTGGCTTTGCAAAGGGATGAACTATCTGCAGGTCCTGTTACTCTTGGCAATGAGTGAAAGGTGCTTAAAACCAATGTGGACTGTGCTATATGATTTTGGAGGGGGGAAAACATGGTGCTTTGCCATGGAAGTCAGCAGTGTTCTTTGCTGAGTAAACACCCAGTCCAAATCAGGACATAAGAACCTGCTGAATTTCAGTCAAGTGTCTAGATCTTATTAAAGTTAGATCTATATGCCATAACTACAGTTAAATGCTAGCCTAAATATTTTTCAGAAAAGAGAGAACTCAATCATATTTTGCTATGTTCTTCTAATTTGAGATCTAAGGCATTATTCAGTCTGAGAAAGAAGTGCAATCTCTGGTGTTAGAGTTAATATCCCAGTCATTATATCTACAGTGTGGGTATCAGTCAACTCTTGGTTAACCTGAAATTTTTGTGAAAGTAATGCTAGAAGACCACAGCTTTGAGTTATGACTGTTGTTGATAGTAATGTAGAGTAAGTTCTCCTTCATCATAGGTGTGACCAAAAAAAGAAATACTTTTTGTGTGGCTTTGTCAGGATGACAAAAGAGACACAAAGCCAGACAGTTCATTGGGTGGATTCCGATGGCTAGTAGATGCAAGGGTTCATTTCTTGGACATGCTTTTCCATAGGAGTCTCCGAAGAGAGGCATGTTTCCTCCTCCTGTATAGTCACTACAAGGCACATATATACTTGAGACTGCTTGGTGAGTCAAAACGTGTCACTGAATGAGCAACAGCCTACATAGCATTAGGATTTAGCATATGGCTTTCATATTTCATTTCTACTAGGTGGGCTGGTTAGCACTGACCATCTCTATCCATGGAAATAAACAGCTGAAAGATCATGACAACAAATTGCTAATTAGTAGACTTTGAAGCCTCTCTACATACACTCATCTTGTGTATACAAACCTTGATGCTGTTTGCTGGAGGCTGTGTAGATCTTGTACCAGGTTCAGCACTGCGGGGTCAGGTGAAGGTGACAATAAAGGACTCAGGTGCCCAAACTGTGGAGTAGAATTAGCAGTTCTGTCTCAGGCTTCCTGTGCCTTACAGGGGGGACACAGGCTCCTCCAAAAAGTCTGACACAACCAGTGTAATCTCATCACCCCCTGGAAATGTCCTTCAGGAACGATGAAGAGCAGTGGACCCTCTGACTTTTTTCAGTGCTTTCAGTGCTAAAATAGCTTTCACTCTTAAGAAAGAAAGAACATTGCAGGTTCTATCTTCCTCCTCCTGCTTTACAGAACTGGTTAAAAACCTGCCCAGAAATTGCCAGATCCAGGTTTGACTCTAGAGTCAGTGAGGTAACCCACCAACTCACCTTCTCACTAGGTGAGGAACCATGTCCCTCTCCTCACTCCAGCACCTGTTCACGTGTAGCAGCAGTTCCATATGTATACAGAAGTCACCCGCAATTACCTTTGTTGATCCAGGAATATGGACTGGCTGCACATCTTCCATGTGTTGAGCACCTCATCCCTAGCCTAGGTGGTGATTTTTATCTTTTTTGAAGTGCTGCAGTGCCTGTTTCCCAGGAAAAACTTACTGGGTGAAATCCCTCAAGGAACTGAAGGTCCTTTAGGCTGAGACATAAACAAAACACGAAGCTGCACTCATCAGGGGGGGTGGGTATGGTACCTTTCACCAATTAGTCAACTATTGAATAGGGCTGTAGTGACGGCAACTTTGAATATAAGCAATTACATTTTGCTGAAAGACTATTGCCAGCACTTAAAAAGAGTGCTTATCAATGAAATGACTGGAAAATAATTGTGGCTTTGAAAGTCAACACAGGTGTTTGTCCTTCACCAAGCATTTGACACATTTTGACTCAGCACGGCATTATTTTAGGCATGTGCTGTTAAGACATGGTACTGTACGCTGGTTCTGGGCTCTCCCGTTCAAGAAGGGAAGTGCTGGAGAGGGTACAGCAAAGGGCTACGAAGATGATTAGGGGACTGGAACATCTTTCTTATGAGGAAAGGCTGAGTTGGATCTTTTTAGTCTAGAGAAAAGAAGACTGAGGGGGGATCTTATCCATACTTATAAATACTTAAAGGGAGGGTGCTGGGAAGAGGGAACCAGTTTCTGTCACTATATATCTGGGATATCACTATCCCAGTGATAGGACAAGAGGTAACAGGCACAAACTTGAACATAGGAGGTTCCATCTGAACATGAGGAGGAACTTCTTTACTTTGAGGGTGACAGAGCACTGGAACTGCCAGAGAGGTGGTGGAATCTCTAACTCTGGAGACATTCCAGATCCGCCTAGATGCCATCCTGTGCAACCTGCTGTAGGTGGACCTGCGCTGGCAGGGTGGTTGGATTAGGTGATCTCCAGAGGTCCCTTCCAACCCTGGTGATTCTGTGATTCTCTGGTAATACTTGATTTCAGCTTTGTGTGACAAATTCAGGAAATTTTAGGAATGGATTTCAACTGATGTCTTATGAACAATGTGCTTTTACATTTCATTATGTTAGGCTAGGCTAGATACTCTTAACAGCACCACCTGACCTTAAAATCTCTGATGCAGCTATTCCCTACCCTTGGTGCTAGTATTTGACTCAGCAGTTCATTTTTGGTCCCAGACTTGTACAAGCATCATTTCCTTTTAACTTTTTGGCTCAGTTATTGGAGAAGGGTGGAGCGTTTTTGGCTGCTTTGCCATTGTTTGGCCACATTCAAGTTGATAAAAATCAGTTCTGCTGGGCAAGTTATCAATAGCTCACGTGCTAAAGCTTGAGAATACTGAGCAACTTTTTCCAGACTTACCCTGATATTCAGTTAGTTAAAAGACTATACATAAAAACCTCAATTGCACATACAAAGAAGAAAGTTTCTTTGATGAAAGCCAGGAATTTAGATCAAAACACAGTTTATTTTCCCAAGGTTGACAGTGAAAGGATAGAAAAAAAATGCTCTTTTATTAAGACCAGAAATCCATTTCTTGATCTTAAAAGACTGGTTTTTTGTGAGGGAGGGAAGCTGTGCTGTAACGACAAGATCAGAGAATTAATTTCTTCCTTTATTTTTTTTTTCTTTTTATGCAGAAACACTTCATAGGAAGAGAAAAAGCAATAGCAAATTAATATAAAAGAAGCATGGTACTGTATATAGTCAGTCAAATGTAAACGCTCCAGATCTTAATCTAAATCCTGTGAGCTCTACCCATACAAGTGGTCCATTGATTTCAGCCATATAATTCTTAACGTAAGCAGACTTTAGCTCCTACTCACTAATAGGAATTTTCTATTTCTGGCAAGAGAAGTAGTGGACCCCAAATGGGAAAGCAGAGTACAACTGCACCGTTAATGAAATGTCTACCTTGATGTTTGTGACTTTCTGCGTGCTTGAGGGATTAATAAACACACAGGCTATTTGACTTCAAGGTAATCTAGAGGGGATCCATTACTTAATCTGTTTTCTAAAGCGAGTCTATTTTGGGCACTGAGTTTTAATTCACCTATAGTGGTGGTAAGCGTAACCGATCTTTATTAGGCTTCTCTATGACCCCCCGTTGTGAAAGACTTTCAGACAGGCCAGAGCAGGGATGGTCCCTTTTGCTGGTGGGTGATTACAGCACCTGTCGGAGCCCAGCCATAAGTATTCAAGGAAGTCCTAGAGATAGGGTCCAATTTCTTTAACAGTGCCTCCAAATATACATTTAAGAGGGTTCCTCCTGTCTTGAAATTTAAGACCCCTAAATAGCCAGTGGAAAAAAGCATACTCTTCGTGACTTCAGACTTTATGCTCGCCTGGTTTATTTTTATTTTGTAAGTGATTCTGTGTTGACTTTTTTTTTTTCCCAAGCCTGTAACTTTTCAGACAGAAATATAATTGATGACAGCTATGCTGCTTCAGCTTGGTAGTATTTTTTCAAGAAAGAGTTAAAGACATATATGATGTAAGGAAGTGCTGTTCCAACTTCAGCTTTGGCCAACAGATGGTCAAACAAACATGATCAGCAGACGAGCGGGATGATAGCAGCAGGGAAAATATGAATAATAGTAAGAAAACACAAATATTAAGTCCATTACTCTAAGAGGCCCTAATTCAGCAAAATATTCAAGCATGGGCTTCAGATTCATTGACTTACAATGCGCTTGCTGGGTTAGCCTTAAACAAACATTATCTGGTTTATGCCTTCAAGGTCAAACGCATCAGTTGACATAAAACATTGTCATTAAGTTGCCTGTAATTCTGAGAAGGCTGTTGCAGAAAATGGTTAATGTGATTGTCAACAAAAAGCAGTTAGGGAGCAATATATTCTGCCTGCCGGCATGTTTGTCCATTGTTTATCTCAAGAATAGCAGAGCACCCTCCATGCCAGCTAGCTGCTCCGTAACCCAGAGCTTAGGCAAGAAGATTTTACAGCCAGGTAACCTAAATGTGCAGAAGTTGTCAGAATCAACTGATGTTGTAATGAATTTCTGAGTCCAGGGTGGAGTCTTGGCGTTGTTAAATTAATACGTACTTTTGCCACAGACTTAATCTCAGTCAAGCTTTAGCCCTAAACACACATGCTCACACGTGCATATATCTATGTACACAAATGTATGAATAATACATTTTTGCGATGGTATTGAGAAGACCTTTTAAGCAGATGTCTGATTATATAAATTATAAATAGTCAGACATCTGTTTAAAAAATTATAAATACGTTCAGACATCTGTTTTAAGAATGCCTTTCCAATATTTTTGCAAACATAACTAAGCAACAGAAGCGATTCGGGGATGCAGTCATGACATGGATGGGGGATGAGGAGGGGCTGCCCAGACATCAGCTGTTCTGCTCGCCCCTGACCATATGAAGCGAGCGNCAGGTAATATGACAGAGCGTCTCATTCAGCAAGGCCAGACTGCCAAAATAAGATTCTGACACAGACAGCACCTTCTGTGAGGACATTACAAATAGCAGAAAACATCCCTGGTACCTTAAGTATATTTGAACTTACACTTTACACCGAGGAAATACTGCAAAGAGACGTTGAGCAAAGTGATGCAGTAAGTCCGTGACACAGCCTGAAGCAGAGGGTGTTTCTGTTGATGCTGAGCTCTATGTTTTAGCCAAGCACACCCCTTATGAGGTTTTATATCAGCAAGTGGTAGCTCTGCTAACGGTTTCCATGCTTCTTTGCAGATGTATTGTGAGAGGTTTATATGTATCCTGAGAATACTTGGAACCACACTCTTCGGGGTGTCCCTCCTGCTGGGAATCACCGCTGCTTACATTGTGGGCTACCAGTTCATCCAAACAGACAACTACTACTTCTCCTTTGGACTCTATGGTGCTATCCTGGCATCACATCTCATCATCCAAAGCCTGTTTGCCTTCCTAGAGCACAGGAAAATGAAGCGGTCGCTAGAGACTCCAATCAAGCTGAACAAAACAGTTGCCCTTTGTATTGCTGCCTATCAAGAGGATCCTGACTACTTAAGAAAATGTTTACTTTCTGTGAAAAGATTGACCTACCCTGGAATTAAAGTTGTTATGGTCATCGATGGGAACTCAGAAGACGACGTTTACATGATGGACATTTTTACTGAAATCATGGGTAGGGACAAATCTGCCACTTATATCTGGAGTAATAACTTCCACAACAAAGGTCCGGGTGAGACAGAGGAGTCTCACAGAGAGAGCATGCAACATGTATCTCAGCTGGTCCTGTCCAACAAAAGTGTTTGCATCATGCAGAAATGGGGTGGAAAAAGAGAAGTAATGTACACAGCATTCAAAGCACTGGGGAGAAGTGTGGATTATGTACAGGTAGGTATTAGAGTGCCAGGTCAGTGCCAATTCAAACACACTTTGAAAGAAAGCAGCTTTTGTATATTTTGTGCAGCATGTTAGAGGCCATCCTAGTCCCTGATGAACACAGTGCTCCTTTCAGTCTGTTTGGAAACAGCTTGACCATTAAAAGCATATTTTGCTGCCTTTTAAAATGGTCAATCTATCTGCGAATACGTTAAATGTGTGCACCAGCTACTGGAGAAATCTAAAATCCTACCTCAGACTTCAGTACTGCCCCCTCATCCAAATGGTTTTGCTTCAGACAAAGCCAAGGGGCTCCTGAAGACCCTGTCACTGCTCCGGTAGATCAAGATCTCGGGTAAGGTCTTATTTTGCGAGGTTGTTAGTGGCCCCATATGCAAGCAGACAGACAAGCATTTGGTGGCGCTAGGGAATATCTCGCAGCAGTGGTGGAGTCTGTAAAAAGATGGGGATATTTTAAAGGCTTCGAAGGCTGTGCAGAGTATTCAATAAAAGGGTCAATGTGCAGCCTTGAAAGAAAGATTTCTTCAGCTAAAGCCTGAAGGAGCTTTTGCTTCATCACTTACAGCTGCATTACCTCACTCACCGCGACTTGGCCTTTAAAGCCCTTATGACACTATTCACTTAAAAATGAATTAGGCTGGGTCCTCTCTCCCTGTTTCCAAAGCAGCAGAGACACATTTCTTTCCAGCTGCCTTGGATCCTGTGAAAGATTTTCTATGTTTTTGCCTTACACATGGAAGCACTCCTCGCTCCTGCAAACAGCCCTGCTGACTGCGGGAAGGGGAAGAGGTCGTGCGTGGAGGAAGGCGGGTGGGATCAGGGTCTCTGCGTGGACACTGAGGATCCTTCCTTATCGATCAAGGCCAGCGAGGCTTATTTGGCTAACCCCACTGAATATGAGACGATCTTCCCAATTAACCACCCTCAGCCCTCCCTGAGAAGGGTCAAGCCCTTCTCCCGACCTCAGAGCATCCAGTGGTCTCCTCCGGTGGAGCAGCAGCTCCCCACGAGGTGCTCCCTGCTGGCTCAGGGCAGCTGCGTTGGCTGAGCCATGTGTCTTTTTGGGGTTCCTGCCCAGCCTTGTGCTGGCGTGTGTGTGCACGATCCACATGGCACAGCATCCACGGGCAGAGTGTCCAAAGGATGTGGAGAGGCTGCCAGCAGCTGGGCTGAGGAGCAGGGAGTCCTCCAAGGCCAAGAGGGACAGAAATTGCGGAGTGCTGGGAACTGCTCTGTTGTAGCTGGGAGAGTAAGGGAAAGATTTAAACCCATCCCCTACCACTTTCAAAACTGAAACTGATTTTTTCTCTGAAAACAATGGGCTTAAGTTCTCCATTGTCTGCACTTTGGTTCTGTGCTGTGAGAGGGACTATGATGGGATAAAAATGCTGGTTTTCTGTATTAGCGTGGTTTTATAATCACTTTACACAGAAGTATCAGATTGCAGAGAGAGAGAAGGCAGAGAGGAAACAGATTCATTGCAACTTTCCTCCCTCAGTCCAGTTCTTGCATTTGTTCAGGGAACCTAGAAAAAGTGTTTCTATTTCAACAGTTGTAGCATAAACAGAAAATGGGAGAGAGATTTCTGGTCTTTCAGTCAATTAACACTCCTGACCTCGCTCAGAAATCCTGATGAATGTGCCAGGGACTGCAATGCTGCTGTAAGCAGCCACCAAATGCTGCAGTAGTGATTGATGCCACAATCACATCTACAGGCTCATCTATATTAGAAGAGCAGCACCTTGGTGGCCCTGGCTACTACACAGTCATGGCGCAGTGCAGCTAAAACGTGGCTCTGTTTTATCGTTGAATGAAAGTTGAGATATATCAAATGGTCCTTTGGGGATACCCATGGTAAATTACCTTAAATAGGCCCAAAATTTAAAGGGCTGAACAATCTGCATCAATGATCAAGCGCTTTAAAAAGTGGACCAGTCAGCACCATTGCCCACCCTTGAAACTGTGGGCCTTATGGTTCTTAAAAGACACCTCAGGGTTATGGACAGACAATCATAAGCAGTCAAGCCAATGTGGATAATAAGCTGTTGCTCATTAGTGGCATCTCATTAAATAACTGAACCTGCTGTGAAGGTATATTTGCCTCCTGGAGGAGGTTAGGAGGGTGCAAGCCTTCAGGTAGGGGAGTTAAACTGGTAGATATTGTCAGTGCAGAGCTGGTCGGGGCAGCCAGTGTGCAATTCATCTTGGCTTGGTGGAGGTATCTGTGTGGACAGTCCAGTGCAGCCTGAGCTTCTCAGAGCAGCTTGGATAAGCTACCACAGGTTATAACAAGTGTCTGAACAGCTCACTTAAGGCTGAGTGTGCCTTTCATGCAACTCTATGACCCAAGGCAGTAATTTCTAGGTCACTTAGCCCTTATGTAGAAAGATGGCAAACTGGGTCTTGGGCTGTGCCTGGCTACCCCTGGCTTGACAGACCTCGGTGTATTTTATTTGCGTTCCAAAGTGTCTGCCTTTCTCTGGGCATGTCCTCTTTTCACCTGCAAAAACCTCATTGAGATGGGAAATGATGGCTTGTCAGGTTTGCCCCAGAAACCCAGTCACATCCACTGTGCTGACATACACATTTGTAAGTAAATTCCACTGTTTTCAGGAATCCTCATCACGTATAAATTGTGCTGCTCTTGGGCATGTCTTTCTGCTGTAGATAAATGCATCTGACAGAGTAGGGGCTGCTTAGCCACATAAAGTGACAGGCTCCAGAGGTAAAGCGGAGGGGCTGGGGAGGGACCACCACTCATGGTCACAAGAAATGGGATCAGTATTGCTGCCCGAGCCCTGGATACTCATTGAACTACAGATTCCCCGTGCAAAACACTCAGCAACAGGTCTGTGCAGGAAGTCCCAGGTAGAAATATAGGCATTCTTTCCCCTTTTCAGCAGAATTGTTTTGCTCCCGTTTTATCACCAAGGGCTGTCACTGATGACAGCTTTCCACCAAAGCAGGAGGCACCCCTTGGCCAGGTTACAAAGGTGCTCCTCAGGATGAGTCCTTAGAGGAGAGCAGTCGGATTCATCAAGTTAGGAGTTGGAGATACTTGTGGCTTTTCTCCTGATGGAAATATAAGAGCTTTGATCAGCTATGTTCTCTCAGCCCCCTCTGAGTGAGTGTGGAGAGGAGCATGTTGACAGACACTCAGCTGCATCCCAAGCTATGCAGCCCAGCTCTCCCGGGTTACCTCCCTCCTCGAGTCTGGTCCATAACAGAGCCCCAAGATGCTCTCCTCCCTCTGCACAGACCAGACATGAAGGTTTCTGATTTCCTGGAGCGAGGGGGCTTAGGCTGAATTGAAAGGTTGGATGACAGGACACCAAAAATTAGGATACCTGATATGAATCCCCACCAGAATCTCACTTAATAGGCTATTCATGCAGAGCTACCAACTTTTGCCCCGATCGTCCCCATCTGAAATCACAGGATTGCAATGTGAGGATAAACTGGAAACAGTATGAGAATTCGTAGGGCAGGATCCAGCCGGCCGGGGGGTTGTTTCTGGGACAGCCTCCTCTGCTCCAGTTTCTGGGCGTCTGTGAAATGAGCTTACACATGATGGGGGCACTGCTTTCAGCCGCAGCAGCTGCGACGGGGAGACACCCGCTCGTTTTAAACAGGCTGCAACCCGTGTCATTCGCCTCTGAGCAAACGAAAGCCATGCCAGCTGCCTCGCAGAGCGGCCAGCCTGTCTGAGTCCTCCTCCTACTCTCCCGGGGAAAGCCAATTCCTAGTGTACACAGTGTTTAGTTGACTAGGAGTGTTTGTGCGGCTGAAACGCCTTGTGTGTGTCATCTATTTCTGCCCTGGTCTCATGGAGTGCTGCACTTCGGGACTCGCTCCTTCTGGCCTTACATATTTTTTTAGAAGAACGCCAGAGGAAAATAGCAAATAATTTCTATATATCAAATGTCAAATCCCTGCACTACTAATAAGACACCATGTATCTAAAATTAAAAATGAGTTTGTTCTGGAATCCAAAACACACATCTTACATGAATTGCTAAAGCCTTCTGTGAGTGAAAGAACTATTAGGTTTCTTCCCAGACTCCTAGCTGACTTTGTCTTTTTCTTTTCTATAACAAGTGTCTGGCGTTTAACTCCTCGCTCCTTCCCTCATATGGCAGTGGGAAATGTTTGACCAGGGTGCTCCAACCATGCAGCCAGCGCAGGGAAACCCAATGTCAGGGCTCAGCAGGAATCTGCCACACACCCACAAACATTGTCTTGCTCTGCAGTGCCCCATCCCTGGGAGCGTATCTCTTATTCAAAGAAGCCAGTCCTGTGTGCCGGTAAAACAAATAGAGCTGATACAGAAGAGGGGATCATTAGCGTGCACAGCACTAACGAGTGCTCTATTTTGTTCAGCACCACTCCTTGGTGCCTGCTACAAATGGCCTTTAACAGAAGTATCAATGCACACTCCAAAATGAGATTTAATTGCATTCAGGAGAATATGCATACAGAGTTGCTAGAATCACTCACACGGTTTTTATTTTCCTCTCTAGTGTACTCCATAACCCGTTTTTGTTCTTGTTTTGTCTTACTTGTAGGTCTGTGATTCAGATACCATGCTTGATCCAGCCTCATCAGTGGAGATGGTAAAGGTTTTAGAAGAAGATCCAATGGTTGGAGGAGTTGGTGGTGATGTGCAGGTGAGTACAACAATTTTCAGATTAACAGAGGGGTTTCAGCAACTATTGGCACTGTAACAGATTTCCGTGACTGAAATATTTTTAAATGTATTGTCATACCATTATAGAGGCTCTTATGAGACCTTAACCTTTCTGTCTGTTGAACAGAAACCCTTATTCTGAGATATGAGCACTGTGTGGTTTTAACACCTATAGAAAGGAAACAAAAATTCTTCTCCCTCATATATGTGAAAAGTGGGGCACTGGCATTGTCAGGATTGTTCTGCTGTCTCTGAGTTACTGGATATAACTGCTTGCTCAAGGTACCAAAGAAAAGCTATAGGGGAGCAGGGAACTGAGAACAGGTCTCCCAAAGCCAAGTCCAGCACCCCAAGCACTTCAATTATGTTACCACTGGCAGCCAAGATTGTTAGGAATAAAAGCCTTTTTGAAATGCAGTGCACTCTGCACTCTGTGTATTGTTGGGCTTCCTCTGCATCTCTGTCAGGCAGGACAATGGAAAGCCCCCAAGTCAGCCCAGATCCACTTTTGTTAGGATTTCCAGCATTGCCAAGCTTGGCTGACAACTACAGCAAAAGGCTGTTCATTCCATTTCATACAATTGCTTCTGCTTTCCAATTTATAAGGAAAAATGCATATGAATATTTCAATTGGCCTTGGGATCTGTTCCCTGTACTCAGCAGGACTTTTATGCGAGATGGAGGAGAAAGGGCCGTCTATATGGGCAAGCACTTACTCATGAATGCCCCAGTAGTCAGAAGTATTTCAGGCATGTGGCTCTTAACTCCAGAAATTAAAATTCCCACAGAAGCCTAAATATCTTTGCAGCTCTGGGCTGACCACAACCAGGTGTCACACTCGCCCTACATGCGTGACACACCAGGCACATGTGAGTACAACTGGAAGGACACAGTATGGGCTCAGCCATGACAGTAAAGGTTCATAAGTATCTGCAGATTGAGAGGAGGACATGTGTCCTCTGGGAGGAAAGGTGGCAGAATGAAGGCTCTGGGTTTGTTGGGTTTTTTTCCTAATTCACTTTCCAGAATACACTAACTACATTTGAGCCAGGCTTGAGCCTACCCCAAGCCTGGCTGCTTCTAAAATGTCTGGAATTAAGTTGAAACAGACACAAGTTGGGCCCTTGGCCTTCAAACCTGACAGAAATTAGGGTCATTGGAGCAAGCCACTATTTTTTCTAGTTGCAGAATACTACTTCCTAAGCGTAGAAGGCCACAGGTTCCCTTGTAAACCCCCACACTGGTGCAGAGCTGGCACAGCCACCCTGCTACACACTTCCTTGCCACATTCACCAGCACAAGGTGTGTGCTGAGAACATGGATGTGAAGACATCCACTTGGGTGTCTGCACTTGCTAATGCCTCTTTGAGTGTTCAGACTGCTAGACTATGCCTATGTTGTATCAAGTGTAGGCTTGAGTTTTGGATGAGCTTTGGGGCATAGAGAGGAAAAAGAATGAGACCTTCATGCAGGCCAAAGTATGGCTCTGCTGGAGTATCCCAATATGTCTTGAGGCAACATAACATGGCTGGTGCTGCAGAGACAAATCAGAATACTTTGTTCTTCAGAGGGCCTAATGTCAGATATGGGGACATAGTCCAGGGTCAAACCTCTAGGGCAAGCCTTATGGTACCAAAAACATAGGCCAAAGACCACGTGCTCAGCATTTCTCGTGCTCTGGAATAGCTTTAGTAGGGCTGGAAGAAGTCCTGTGAGTCCCAAAGATATGGTTGGGGATAGAAAGAAGCAGGAGGCAACATCTGGGACTCCACCTCTCTTGGGAGAGGCTGGGACCAGCAGGTCTTTAAGTGGGGGTGAAGGGAAAGGAGAAATGAGCCAGAAAAGAAGTTTCTTGGTGCAGAAGAGGAAAGGTTGCAAGGAAAAAGAGAACATTTTGGTGGAACAGACTTCTGAAGGCTTCGTCTCGCCCTTCCTGTCAATGTCCTAGACTGTACAGTCAACTCCCAGATTCATCATATATTGAACACAGGAGCTAGGTTCCCCTAATGGTGCTCTAGTCTCTGCAAATTCCTTATTGATGCAATGTGTGTATTTTCTTTCTCAAGAGCTCATCTAAAATGAAAACTTTTTGTATTTTACAGATTTTGAACAAATATGATTCCTGGATATCTTTTCTGAGCAGTGTGAGATACTGGATGGCATTTAACATAGAAAGAGCCTGTCAGTCCTATTTTGGCTGTGTACAGTGCATCAGCGGACCTCTGGGAATGTACAGAAACTCTTTGCTCCATGAATTTGTGGAAGATTGGTACAATCAAGAATTTATGGGCTCCCAGTGCAGCTTTGGAGATGACAGGCATCTAACTAACAGAGTGCTAAGTCTGGGCTATGCAACAAAATACACAGCTAGATCCAAGTGCCTTACCGAAACACCGATCGAGTATCTCAGGTGGCTGAATCAGCAGACCCGCTGGAGTAAATCGTACTTTAGAGAGTGGCTTTATAACGCGATGTGGTTCCACAAGCACCATTTGTGGATGACCTATGAAGCTGTAATCACTGGATTCTTTCCTTTCTTCCTTATTGCCACAGTCATTCAGCTCTTCTACAGGGGAAAAATCTGGAACATCCTCCTCTTCTTGTTGACAGTTCAGTTAGTGGGCCTGATAAAGTCCTCCTTTGCCAGCTTCCTTAGGGGCAACATTGTCATGGTTTTCATGTCACTCTACTCAGTGTTGTACATGTCAAGTTTACTGCCAGCAAAGATGTTTGCAATTGCCACGATAAACAAAGCAGGGTGGGGCACGTCAGGAAGAAAAACCATTGTAGTTAATTTTATAGGACTCATTCCAGTCTCCATTTGGTTTACAATCCTCCTAGGTGGCGTGATTTTCACTATCTACAAGGAATCAAAAAAGCCATTTTCTGAGTCGAAACAGACAGTTCTCATCATTGGCACAATACTCTATGCATGTTACTGGGTTATGCTTTTGACTTTGTACTTGGTTCTTATCACCAAATGTGGCAGGCGGAAGAAAGAGCAACACTATGACATGGTGCTAGACGTATGATGTTTCCGTGGGAAGTTACCCAGAGAGTTGTAAAGCAACCCAACGACCTTGTAGTATCTGTGGCATCAGATGAACCTTGCCAAGGGAAATGGATCATTGCTGCTGGGAATAGGACATTGATATTCCTCTGGGTTCATTTTCATCCTGCCAAAGTAAGAAAAACAAACAATAAAAAATGATTATTTTTTTCCAAGGGGGAGAAAACACAAACCACACATTTTCGACCTGTTTGCAAGAAAATGGGGGAACTTCTATGTTTATGCACTTTTTTATTGTGCATATGCCTGACAGTGTTACGTTCTATATACCTCACTGATCATGCTTATGTGTGTGGACAGGAAGGAAAGGAGTTTGGAGAATTGAGAAAAGGATCTTACAACCCCTTGCAACCTAATTTATGAACTTCTCTTTTTTATAGTTGTGTTTATAGGAAGGGTCTTTTGTGTTAGGCTGCCAAATGTAATGCCAAAGGTAAATTTTAAGAGGCCATTGGCTGAGCTGTATTTTTATATTATTGTATTATTTGTGTGTGTGTATTTTTAAGCCAACTTTTTTTTAAATCACTTATTTTATATTTTACTATCTGCCAAAAAAAGCTGCCTCCCCAACATTTTGTTCTTTAGCCTTTTTAAACACATTTAGGAAAAAACCTCATACTTCCTCCCCCAAAATTTGTGCCGAATTGATTTTGTTCACAACAGAAAGAATAAATGGGCTCTCTGCATTTTTGCAACTGATGAATGGTTATTTCTGTGAAAAAGCATTTAAATGTGCTCTTTGAAGACATTTAGGCCCAACATTGTCAGTTTTTGAATACAAGTATATTTGTGCATGAAAAAGGCCAAAGGGGTAGATATGTGCAATTTGGGGTTTTGTTTCAGATAACATTGTAAAAGGGAAATGTGCTTCTCTGCTGAGAGCATCGCATCCCTGGCATGCACAACAGCCGTAAGGCAGGGCAGGCCTCGATGCCGTTGGAGAAGACATTGCTATAGGAAAGCTCCCACTGGTTTTACATGGGATCTGAGGAGTCAAAAGCTTCTGATCTGGAGAAATATCGGACACCCAAAAGTACTATTGACTTCACTGACGGTTGTAGTTGTTCCTAATTTGCTAGTACCAAGCAGATAGTTCAGACTTTTGCATTTCAAAAAAAATACATGGAAGGAAAACTTATCAACACTTCCATAATGGGGATGTCTTACTATAAAACTTCTGCAGTGCCCTTCACAGAGTTTACAGAAAATACAAACATCAGCTTCTCTGGTATCCAGTGTAATACAGACCCCAGTACTGAGCCCAGTAATTTGTATTTGACTAAAGCATATCTACCAGAAAAAAAGCCAATTTTTTATCAGAACCCATCGGGTCTTAACAGATCCATCACTTCCTTGGTGCCTAGTAATCAGTCTTGGACATTTATTTTGGACCGTGGTTTTGAGAAATCATATTCAGGACTAAATTCTGCAATCCTTCACCAGCCAAAGGAATGTGGCATTGAGCCCTCATATACTTTATAAAGAGCAACAGAAAGCCAGCTGCATACAGATATAGGTCCTTTTTAGATTCTGGTATTAAAAGCACTGTGGTAAAGCAGAAATCAGCATATGATGCTTAAAGAACTTAGAAGCATTTTCAGCTTCTCTTTTTTTAATGCAGATATGAATAGATTCTGCTGTAGAATGAACTGCACACACACTACCTTATTTGTCTGATTATCTTGAGGTACATGATTGCTTGAAAGTCATACTAATATTATGTTAATGATTGGAGAGTTGATTCATGTTGATTACAAAATAGAACAGTATTAAAAAAAAGCAAAAGAAACAGTAAAAATGAAAAAAAACTTGACTATGCCTTTTAACTATTTATGATGTAAGTTAAAGCTTGGGTTAACATTCAAATGTCAAATAAATCCTCTCATTCTATAAAAAGATTGAATTAATTGCCTGTATTTATTCTAGCAATTATTCAATGTACTTCCAATATAGGTTGTATAGTATAATTGTTACTTTCATAAATAAAATATTTTTGATAAGATTACGACTAATTCATAGTATTTCTGATCAGCACTTCTGCTTTGAAGCCATAGATCCGCACGGTTTGAAGGGGATGTTCTACCGTCAGCAGCCTGATTTCAGAGTAGGAATTTGCCATCCTGCAGCAGAGCGGCCAGAAGAGGCAGGGACTGGTCCCTGCTCCAAGAGGCAGCCCAGGAATGGGGAAGCCCAGGTCCCCAGGTGCCGGTACCTGGCCCCGTGATGGCACAGCATGCGGGTAGCGCACCGTATCTCCGCCTGCCTCTGCCGGCTGCTGCTGGAGGAATTCAGACAAAACAATTCCTTCCCTTTTTCCTGAGCTTCCCGATTTGCAAAACAGGAATAGCAATCACAGCTCCTTTTGGGAAGGGCTTTGAAGTTTATTGCCGAAGAACTTTACATGAGAGCTGATATTTTCCAGCCCTCCTGTCCACTGGAAGTTACTCTCCCCTCCCTAGCTGGGGAAGCAGAGGAGAACACGTGCGTGTCCTTCTACTGCTGCTTGTTATTTCTGCTTCCCAAGCCCACTTTGCCCTAGCAGAGCTGAGGAGCATATATGTATTTTATATCACTGGGAGTTACGGGCAGCAGCCACTGATAGAGGGACAGAGTAAGCAGGGGGCAAAGTGACATCTCGCACATCTCTCCGGCCATGTCACGTTCGTTACAGGTCAATCACTTCTCAGCACCTGTTACCCTGTGCCTGGATACTCTGTCCCATTTTGGGTGCCCCAGGGCAAGAAACTGGAGCAAGTTCAGTGTAGAGCCAGAGTGATGGTTTGGGCTGGAGCAGAGGGGCTGAGAGAGCGGGGTTGGTTCAGCTGGAGAAGGAATGGCTTTGAGGGGAGGACACCTGAAGTCACCTGCACTACCTATCAGGAGATCATCCAGAAGATGCAGCCAGGCTCTTCACAGTGCTGCCTGGTGGGAACATGAAAGACTCTGGGTTTAATTTGGAAAGGAATAAGTGCAGACCAGGTATAAATAGGGACTTCTTCCCTGCAAGAGGACAGTCAAGGCAGTGAAGAAGGTTGCCAGGAGAGACAGTGCAGCCTCCTTCCTGGGAAGGTTTCAAGGACTAGATAAAGTCCTGAGACGCCTGGTCTGACCTCAGAGCTGACCCTGATTTGAGCAGGAGGTTGGGCTAGAGATCTCCGAGGCCCCTTCCAACACGAATTCCCCAGTCATCCTTTCTGAAGCAGGTGCTGACAGTCTGCTTCCTAATGACAGCTCCCACCCGCACGGAAGCTCATTCCCATCTCTGTTCCCCACACATCCGCCCTGACCCTGGGCACAAATAGCTCATCAGCAGCTGGTACTGAGTACCCAGAAAAATCAGAGCCCTTCCAGTGACTCTGTGCCCCCATCGTGTTTACGGCTGTGTAAAAAAAAAGGTTTCAGCAGAAAACAAGGCTGCAAAACAGTTTTTAATGAAAATGTTCTTAGACAAATTAAATTCTTCAATAACATTTCCTCTGCTCATTTTCATCTCAAAATTATTTCTTTGTATTTCCAACAACTTCTGGTTGTTGGGAAAAAAAAAAGCGTGTTTTTCATTAATAGCAAATATAATTGTGAGATATCTATCAAAAGGACAAAACATTTTAAAAGAAAAATTTATGCTTTGTTTTGAACTTTTTAAAAACACATATTTTTCAGCCATCTCTGATACACAGATGGTGCGGAACACTCTAAGAAACTCCCACAAACTATAAATTCTACAGAAAAGTTAAGAGGCAAGCTTTCAGAAAAATGCAATGAATTGGCAATATCTCAGGTTATAGCCCGTTTCCAGAGTGCAGTAACTTGGGTTTGAGAATATCTGTTTGCAAAGATCAGGTGTGAAGCAACACTTGCAGGAACTAGGTGCAGCAGGGAAGAAGGAGCCCTCCTGTTCTGTCTGCTAACAAGCTTTGCTTTGGCCAAGAATCAGGTTTCTTTCAATAGGAAATGCATGAATATTTAGCAGAACTTTTCTAGGAGGCGGAAAAAATCCTGTCAGACATGTACTGCCAAACATGTCCCGGTGCACAAGCTGTTGTGAATCTGTCTTAAAAAATTGGGTCTGAATTTTATTCTTAGCAAGAGATAAGATGGTAAAGAAGAGACAAAATATACTGAAAGCTGTTGATGAGGTTTGGTATTACTGAGGCTTTATTGGAAATGCCACTTTTCTTCAGAGTTAACACTATTAACTTAGACCTAGTGCAATTTTTTTCCCAACTTTCATTTGGCCTAAGTTTGCTGCTTCAGTTTCAGATCTTATGGATGGATGAGTGCCCTAAATTGTTGCTGCTTTTTCCAGCTATGGTATTTTGTATAATAAAGGATTCTGTCTCTCCCCACAAAAAAAAAAACAAAACCCTTGAGTTTTCTTCTAGAATAGCCCTAAAATTTCTATAAGTTACCATGACTGCATGGAGGGAAATGGTCCTGTACTTACATTTACAGTAAATAAATGAGAGACCCAGGCCACGTGTCTGAGCTCTGGTATACAATAATACTCTGTATTGTTCAAGTGTAAGCATGGAATGTGGCATGTTTTTGCCATGGGCCAGATAGTGCTGCCCCAAAAAATGTTGAATTTGGGTAGGAGAAATGCATGGAGTATGAACCAGACTGGTTTGGGGGATTGTAGAGCTTAGGTGCGATCTCTGTCGTCAGCTGGTCTCAAGATTGAAGAACAGTCCTTGCCTTTTGGTTTTGGTTTTGTTTTTTACTAACTTAAATATAAGCTGTCAATTCCCCACTGGGGAGAACAACGCATGGTCAGTTCACCCCTTATGGGATGTCATGCACATGCGATTGCACTCTCAAGAGATCAGTAGATATTATTAGTTCTGCAGCGCTTGAAAACATCTTTCTAGCTTGCTTTCTTTCTTTCTTTCTTTCTTTCTCTTTCTTTCTTTCTTTCCTTTCTTTCTTTCTCTCTTTCCTTTCTTTCTTTCTTTCTCTCTTTCTTTCTCTCTTTCTCTCTTTCTCCCTTTCTCTTTTTCTCTCTTTCTCTCTTTCTCTCTTTCTCTCTTTCCCCACCCCAATTAAGAAACTCCACATTTTCTAATTCCTTTGGTCATGTCCAGGAAGCAAGAACCAGCATGACCCAGGAATCAAGCTACCGTAGTCACAGTGCTCAGGGTCAAGGACCCATTGCATTAATACTTCCATTGCTTCTTTTACAGCATCCCTGCTGGGCTGCCTTTCTCCCAGTAGCAATCTACTCCCATCTGCTCCGGGTATGACACACCCCGTAGAAATGAAATGGTTATGCGACAAACTTTTTTGGCTGCTTCTCACAAGGTTCACTATGAACAGGGAGTGTGAAGGGCTTGCCTGTGATCAGGGCTGCTTCATACTGCTCAAGAGGGTGATGTATGGAATTTAGCATTATCAGTCACATTATTGGGCATTAGAGAGCCCACACAAGGAGCATGCACAAGAGTGAGAGCTAGCAAGTGAATCACAGGAAATTAGATTCTCTAAGTTCCTCCTCCCATATAATTATTTATTTTACAGCTTCTAGGAGAGAAAGCATCACTTTTTACTATGCCTTGACCCTACATCACTTTGGGGACACATAAAACACTGTAGCCATGAAGAACTGAGGTGAATATGACTAAAAGAGATTAAATGGGCAGCTTGTTCTAAGTTAATTACAAGATTGCGGCTTGTATCTGCTCCCCAGAAGTGCTCTTAAGCTTTCCATACTGATTCTTTTTAATGAACGTAGCTTATGGGCTGAATCCATCCGTGAGTTGATGCTGAGGACCACAACTGACTTCTGTCTGCTCTCAGTCTTCATTGCCGTTCACAGAAATTGCACAGCATCTTACCAGCATGAGTTGGTGCTGGCCCGGTTTCTGCCAGCATCCATGAGACCTGAATAACCGTGACAGTACTGTGGGATGTATTAGAAGATACCTCAGTATTGAAAGACAAAGTCTGTGAAGACCATAGGAGAGGACTCCTCCAAGAAAAATGAACCACTTGATAACACAGATAAAAAAGCAGCATTTCACAGCCCACAAAATTCTAGCTTGACAGATAAGTTGTGAGAGAAGACACGACCCAGGAGACAACAGAAAGAAGAGAAAACCAGAAGTAGTAAATCTGGGAAAACGAAGATACAGAAAAAAGTTAAACTTTTTATTTATAAGGAGAGCTTATCTATGTGGAAGCTTAACTTGCATTCAGACTTCAAAAGTCATCCTCAAACGCAGACTGGGGTTAATTTCAGTGCCTTTCAATACCTACAGCAGATACTGCTATCTCTGTAGATGTTATTGAGTTTCTTTTGTAGCCAATGGAGAGAAGGAGCCCTGACCAGGGATAGCTCACCTGACAATGACTGTTTCACACACAGTAGAGTGATGGACTTCCTTCCTTACAAGTGCCTGTTTCTCTTTGCAGACTATGGAAAGGGGCTCAGTGATCAGCTCAGATTATCAGCTCATAATGTAACTCATAGAATCATAGAATTATAGAATGGTTACAGTTGGAAGGGACCTTAAAGATCATATAGCTCTGACCCCGTCTGCCCCAGGCAGGGACACTTTCCACTGGACCAGGTTGCTCAAAGCCCCATCCAACCTGACCTTAAACATTTCCAGGGATGTGGCCTCCACAGCTTCTCTGGGCAGCCTGTTCCAGTGTCTCACCACCCTCACAGTAAAGAATTTCTTCCTAATATTTAATCTAAATGTACCCTCTTTCAGTTTAAAACTGTTACCCCTTGTCCTATTGCTACACTCCCTAATAAAGAGTCCCTCCTCACGCTTCCTCTAGGATCTCTTCAAGTACTGGAAAGCTGCAACAAGGTCTCCCCGGAGCCTTCTCTTCTCTGTGCTGAACAACCCCAACTCTGTGGTGGGGTCACAGTAGAGCAGAGTACCTGGGCAGAATCACCTCCCTCAACCTGCTGGCCACACTTTTTTTGATGCAGCTCAGGATATGGTTGGCCTTCTGGGCTGCAAGTGCACATTGCTGGCACAATTCAGGCACAATTCAGGTTACAGGGACCTGAGGAGACCATCTAGTCCAACCTCCTGCTCAAAGCAGCGACACCTATGAAGTAAATACAACCTGAGAGAAGACACAACCACAGCTTAAGCACAGTCTTTCCTAAATGCTGACTTTTGTAGATGCTCACACTTGGTCAAATGAGTCCTACCTCAGCTGTCTCCAGGCAAGGAACATCAGCTTGCTCCAGAGGGAGAGCCCAGCACCACGTGCATACATCCTGCACTTTGGCAATGGTGGACCAACACCCTGGCGTTGGGGCAAGAACCCTCGCAAAAGTCCTAGCTGATGCCATGCCATTTCTCCCCGCCATTAACTCAACATCTTTCACACAGCACTTCTTTCCCCACGTGGGAACATGGGTTCCTACACATATATCTATATTTACCTCTATATCTACATCTTTCTATATTCCTTCCTAGGTCCTAGAACTGTAATAGTCCGTTTCTCGTAGTAAGCCAAAATCCTGACAGATAGGACAGTTTCATATGCAATGCTGCAGACAGAGGTTCTTTTTCTTTGATATATTTATAAACATCTCTATGTATACCCCATCTTGTTGTCTTTAAAATGACCACCAAGGAGACTTGCTGGCAGCTTTTCCTGGAGATAGGGGGAGGAGGGGGAGTGGGTAGTTAATGCTCTGACCTGCCTTCTGGCTGAGCATGTCAAGTAAGGAGATTGAATGTTTGGGTGCACAGTTTGTGGTGCTTGATTCCAGCCAAGAGAAAGTTCAAACAAAACCACCTGAAAGGGTGTATTTCTCACCATGTCACAGGACTTTAACGTAAGCCAGGTATGAGATTGGAATTGAATAATCTTTTTTAATTTAAAAAAAAAAAATTGGTCCCAAAATGATCCATTAGAATCAATGTGGAGTTCTCTTTGGCCACTTTTAGCCATTAAGATCTCTCTCAGAGATAAAAGCTAAACAGATACCAGCCAAGTTTACATTAATGTAAAAACATATGCACTGTGAAAGCCTTGTCTGCACAAGAAAGTTTATCTGATGTAACCAAATCTTTGTGATTTTACTCATTGTAGTATAAGTGTTATTTGGTTTGTTTTGATTTATGTTTCTTAGGAAATTATGCCCATAATTGTAAAATTGGAACTCCTGTTTACTAGCTTGAACAGAGAAGGAACCTTCGCTTAAATTGTGATAATAAATTGGTTTAATCAAGCTGGCAGAAAAACATGACGCTTTTATGTCGATCTATGCCAGATACATTTTAGTTGTCTTGCATGATTTACCTTAGGATAAGCCTTCAGACAGTCAATAAAGAGTGCCCTGGGCAAATCCTTGCTCTGCAGTTAAGTGTGAGGTAGTTTAGCCTGCATCATCAGAGTCATTAGTTACATTGCATTTGCCACAGGGTAAGAGAGGAAACATGGACAGATAATGTATAATGACTAAGACAGTGTAAACTCATGCCCTAAGCTGCTCAAAGAAGCTTTTTAAATATATCTGTACCTTAAACTGATCAGGACTGCCTTCTAGGTAAACCAGGGGCATGTGCACACAGACACTCGGAGAGTTTAGGTGAATTACCAAGATTTCAAGCTGATTGTTTGAACTGTGTGAAGCCTCCATTAAGAATGTGTTTTCAGAGCAAAAGCAACTCTGCTTTGATTTAGTAACTCCCCATGTTTTTTTAGGTAGGACTTTAATACAGTTTGCCTCTTGCACACTAAAAATCTGACCGAGATGTGCTCACACGCTCACAAGCGTACTGTAAGAGGCTCCTCTCCTGCAGGCACTGGAAGAAGATACTGAGCACGTACTGTCTTCTGCAAAGCAAATTAGACCGGGGTAGCTCTTGGTGTGCTCCTGGACATGCACTGTCTCTGCCTCGTACAGGACTTTGCACAGCCAAGAGTCAAAATACCTGCCTCACGCTGCCAGCACCCATTTTCCTCAGGTTGTTCTTAGCTGAACAAGGAGGAGGCTGTTGGTGGAATGACTTCGTATGCCCTCGTGGAGCAGCTCCAGAGCCTGATAGATGCGTGGGTCGCGTATACGATGGAACCAAGCAATGAACCAGAACGTGCTGTGCCAGCAGCAAACCTGTGTTTGCCAGGAAGCACAGCCGTCGGGTGTGCAAGCGAGACATCTGGTCCTGGCAGCAGTAGAGGGAGAAGAGGAGGTTTCGTCAGTAAAAGCAGCACGAGTAAGCTGTAAATACGCTACCTCACTGCATGGCACATCCCTTTGTGGTCAGATGAGTGTCGGTCCAGCTGCTTTGCCCTGAGGCATTGGCACATCAGCCTGTTGCCCCAGGGGAACAAGAGTATGAACCTGTAGTGCATCACGCTGGGTGCAGTCGCCGCAGCACACACTCCTGCCTCTTGGCCCACTGGAAGCAGTTTACTTCTCTTTTGCTGACAGCCCATCTGCTTTACACATACTGCACCATGAAAGCATGCTCACAGGCAGCTGCCAGATCCATTAATTTCAATCTTTATCATTATTGGTCTTTAATTCTAGTAACTAATTAATTGATGGCCATTTGGCTCAGCTCGGTTCCAGGACTAAAACACACGATGTAATCGGTTGGATAGCAGTGTTCTTCGCCAAGTGTGATTAAAATACTTCCACGGAGAATGAATCCCCCGTGTGCCCCAGGCAGCCTGTGCTCCCCAGGCAGCAGGAAGGATCTCACACGTGTACGTGTACCTGTTGGGTAGCGCGTGCTGTCCACAGCTGCCAACTCGGCTCCTCTCTTCCTTTGTCACTGATCTGACTGCTCCTTATGTTCTTAATTAAATTAAAGGAGTGTGAGGTTCTGGCCAAGTTAATCATGGCTGGGAATCAATGTTCATATTTCTCTTGCAGCTTTGAAGTCTGTCTAATCTATCCTGTTATCACTATAATATCTGAGATGTGATGAGGGCCTGGTAAGTACACAGATTAGACAGATTGCGAAGTTAATGGGGACATATGGGTGTTGTTTCTCAGCCATTATTCTTTCGGTAATTGTGGTGGAAAGAATCTGTCAGCAGAAATGCACTCTTCAGTAATACATTGCTGCAGCATGTTGGTAAATGTTGGGGAGAGTGCTGGTCTGCGAGAGTGCGTTCTGCACACACGATTGATCACTCAATACCTTTTGCTTGCTTTTTTTTAAACACCTAACCAGTGACAGTCTTTTGGAAACATATCTGGCGTTGACTTCAGCTTCCCGAGCACTGTATGCAGTTTTCTGATCAATTCAGTGTTAAAACAAAACAAAAAGCTTATTATCTTTGTGGTTTTCTGCCTGTGACTTTTGAATGATACACTATATGCTAATAAGCAAAGCCCTAGGAAACTCAGCATCATTGCCCGGGACACCTGCATCCTTTTGTTTTCCAGTCACTTCCTCAAATCTGATTTGTTACATCTCTGTTTAAGTCAGCATAGCCAGGCAGGTATAAAACTAAGGTCTCAACCACCCATCACAATTACACGTTATGTTTCATAAGATTAAGCAGGAAACACTCCATAAATTCCAGTAGTTAACACTTGTTTTAATTGAATTGCCCCCTAATTTTGAATGGAGATGGTATTCCTGTACTCTGAATGGTTGTGCTTCCCAAAACACGGCTATGTAACAACAAACAGATGTTTTCCAAGGCAGACAAGGCCACATTTCTAGTGATGGCAAAGTAATGCCTCTGTTTTGCACATTTCTCAAGTGCTTCTGCATCTAAAATAATTGGAAAAAACTTCCTTTTGGCTCAGCTACATTGAACATATTGGCATAAGCGGAAGTTTGAAAAGATCTAGCAAGTATCCAGAGTTTAATGCATATTATATCATTTGAACTTGATTTGTCCTCTTGTCCACAGACAGGACAAGTCATCAGGATGCAGGGACACGTGTTTTTGTCTAAGCAAAGCAGAAAAGCAGAAAATGGATCATTCCTTAGATCCATTTAGGCTGCAAAACGTACTGTGCTACAGGACTGTATCCTAGCAGAGCTGTGTTCATTTGTTTGTAGAAAGTAAACTGCTAAAATAATTTGCCTGGGACAATGTTGTGTTCTAGAAGACCAGCATCTAGACTCTCTTTAAATGCCAGATACTTCAGACCGATTTAGAAATACCTGAGGCCTGCAAGATAGTCCGACTGCTATACCTGCAGCCATAGGAGATTTTATGCTTTGCATCCTCTCCTGCTTCAGTACCAGATGAGCCAGGTTAATGCAAACCATGTTGATTATCGATAACTTCAGCTAAAATATTTGAACAGCAATATTCAGGCGAATAGCAATATTAGGCAAAGAGCACTCTCAGTCCCTTGTATGACCACAGTTGTGGAGGCGACAACAGCAGCCAATAGCCAGGGATATTTACTTCTTCGAGAGTTACAGCTACATCCGGAAGACACTGTCTGTCTTTGCCCTGATACATGTAGATTGTGATCCAGCTGGCATCGCCCTTTACTGCTGCTGCCAAACCTCTGAAAGGGAGGGGCTGCATATTTCAAAGCCTTGTCTGCACATGTCAGTTTATTTAGTATATGCTAAGTCATTTATTTTAATCAATTAGATCAATGAAACTCCTGGGAGTTTACTCAGGCACACCTGTTTTGGTTTTTTCTTTTAAGGCTATGTTATTTGGAATCAAAGCCAAAAAGCCATTCTTATGCCACAGTAAGTCTATCCAAGAGTAGAAGAGGCCTCCCCTACGGATTGTCCTATGTTATTATGTTCATACAAACAGTAAAATTCAGACAAGCCACAACTCATTACAAACAGGAACATACAAACACTAAAATGCTAGAAGGAGCAGTCTTACATTACTTACATAGGAGCAGAATACTCTAGAAAAGTAGTTTCCAACCCACAACTCCGACAGCCCTCAGAAACTGGTTGTGGTCAGAGGATCAAGTTAAAGAGGAGACCAGCAGGCAGAGCCCAGCTTGTAACTTCTGCAGTTTTGCTTGTAACTTCCACCCATGAGCTAACTACAGGTTGAAGAGCACAGAAGAGGTTTTTTCTGTCTCTAATGGCTATAATCTCACTGCTGAATTTCTTCTTCTTAAATTCACCCCTAATTATGCTTGAGTATTTAGCAGAAACATAAGAAACTCTCCATTTAAGAAACTCTGAAGCCCTGTGAAATTTAACACACTTCTGGTAAGAATAAGACTCCTCAGAAGTTGTTTTCCACTTGAAGATCTGAATATGTTTGGCAGCTCCATAAATACAGATTCTGTGTATATAAATGCTCAGTGAAATTAAATTTCGTCCAAAGGAATTCTAAGATTTTAGGTACGTTTTATAAAACTGGATGAAATGTTTCAAAAATGAGTCGACAAGCATCACCCCTGCTTAGGTATGGCCAGTTTGGATTCAAATTGTATGGCACCATTACCATGTCCTACAGTTTGAAGAAAATTTCAACCACCATTTGACTGATCCCCAAATGCCACAAATACC
Organism: Chionis minor; assembly: GCA_013398295.1. Taxonomy (NCBI): domain Eukaryota; kingdom Metazoa; phylum Chordata; class Aves; order Charadriiformes; family Chionidae; genus Chionis; species Chionis minor. The sequence continues at coordinate 423,111 of VZSF01007434.1, read as the reverse complement.
AAATAGATTCCAGACAGGCCTTGATTGTGTCCCTGATGAAACACCCATTTTGCAATGCAAGCAAGCTGTCATATAATTGTTGTCTACACATTTTCACCAACCGTATACCTTATAATGGTCCACCTGACCCCTTCCTTTGGATTGTAGCTCCCTAGTTTGCTGGAGACATTGTTCTGTGAAATGTCTTGAAAGTCTCATCAGATTGAGAAATAGCCTGTCTACAGCTTCCCCCTCGTCTGCTCTCACATAAAGGTAGGCTGTTGAATAGTTTGGCAGAATTTGTTCTCAGTAAAGACACCTTAACTAATTTTATCACTTACTATTTTCTGTCTTCCTTGTTTTTCTCCTACCTTCCTTTTTGTGACATTCTTTCTTTGCCAGTCTCCAGTCCACTGGAGCTTCCCATGTCCCAGAGAGCCCCTGGTGGTCCATGGAAAGTTTCAGGTTAGCTCAGTGAATGCTCAAGGCCATGCCAACCTGCATACAAAGATTTTTCACCACAGCTTTTTCTTTTGGGCCAGACTGTAGACATTGGGTAGGAGGCAACAGAAGGCACATGAGCTGGGGTATCTCCATTCCTATCAACCGCTCCCTCTGGTCCTTCCCCTGAGCTTTGACTAGTTCTCCAATTTCAGGCAAATGCAAGCACTACAACTGTGTCTGAAAATATGGAAGTGAATAATGATTTTGCAGCTTTCTCCATCTGTTCTCACACACCCCAACCAATCTTAATCTTTCCCTCTACATTTACTGTGGCAATTGATTCTTTAATTTCACCTCTTCTCCCTTACAAGACTCTTTTATTTCAGCTGTTTGAGTTGCCAGAACTGAAAGCGGGTAGATGCTACAGCATGGTTTGGGGTGATCCAGAGCACTTTACATCCTCTGTTTGAATGTCTTGTGCAGCAATGAGAAATTGAGTCTGTGCTGTTAAACTTTGAATCAGTTCTGTCTGTAAGCTAGAAGAGAAAATGATTCCCTTCATTTTCTTTCCTAGACCAACATGGGACTCAATGAATTCAAGATGTGTATATTCCAAGTCAGCAGGGACACTAGGATAATGGGAATTACCTAATTGACACATACCACCACCCACACACTTCATAAAATCCAGTCTCAAATTGGCTAGAATAACATTCAGAAATAGCCTTTTCTCGATGTAGCTACACATACAACTACTACAAGTTTCTGGCCCGGTGTTACATAGGTATGGGTCTAGTCTAGCAAGGTGCTAAGCCCATACACCTACTAGCAGAGGAGGCACCAACCTCATCTACAGGTCTAAGTTCGATGTGTGTTTTGCCTGAGGAAAGACTAATTATTATTATTATTTATATTACTTGTTTTAATAAAAACTCTTTGAAGTGCTAATTATTCTGCTGCTGTAACTTTTCTTGTTGTTATAGGCAGAATGTACTGCTTTGTGATATTTCTGTCTTATCTATTTACTCTTTTCTAGCGAGTGGCTTACTATAAGCAATTCATCCCTTCGTTTGCTCTTTTACCTCCCTGTACCAACATTTGAGCTCAGGGTGGAAACTTCCACTTCTCTGCTGGAGGAGATCAGACAGTTGACGGAATTTTTGCCAAGGTACGCAGAAATTCTACAGGGGCTTTAAAAAAATAGCCCACTTGGCTACTTGTAGCCTATTTGGCTATACTTATACTTTCAGTACTTATACTTTCAGTCAAAATACAATCGATACTTGCAGAAAGGGTACTTTTTTTTTTCAGATTTGGTGTTGAGACCAGATTTCACAAAACCCCACAAAATCTGCTAGCTGTGCTGCACGCCAGAGTGCAACATATTTCAGCAACTGTCTTTTATGCACTTCATTAAACGTAAAAGTAACAAGCATCTCAGTGTTCTCCATAATGAAAGGATTCTTTGAGAGTTAAATACGCCTTTAGTTGTTTTTAATCAAGCTTAATATGTGTGAAATTTGTGGGAACGACAGTCCCATAGACTAACAGCAACAACAGGTACAGCCAGAAATCCTGACCTGCATAACATATCCGTAACACGCCATCAGTTTTCTTTGCTTTTGACCTACTCAGAAGACCTTGTTGATGAGTGTTGCCTTCATGTCCATTCAGTTGGAATTCTCCCTGCTGTCTTTCAGCAAGGATATCTACAGGTGTCTTTTTGACATAGGAACTTAAGGAGGAGGTGCAACATACCACCTGGTTTCCTTATGCAATTTAACTCACTGTGGTACCCTGTCTACGCTTTCACAGCTGGCAAAATGGGCAAGCTACAGTTACACAGTCAGACAGTGTCACCTGCAATTATTTTGGTGGGCTAACTTGTCAGTTAGATAATGAGATTTCAGTAAAAATCTCCCAGCTATGGATATCTTGAAGCAAGACAAAGAGCAAGTGGGACAGGTTTATATATTTGTTCCAACTCGACTTAAAACAATAGGCTTGAGGTGCTGTTTGCCCTGATCATTTCAAAGGGTTGTTAACTAGATGCCCAGTGCTGATAAATGTCATCACGCTATGTCCTTTTTACAGTATGTTCCAGATCAAAACCCTGGACGGCCGCACATGTACCCTTCTTGTGTCTTCTGCTTACAGAGCAATTACATCCTGGACACATTTTAGCCATGGCAGAGCCAGGCAAACTCATCTTAAGCTGCCCGTCCGAGGTGAACCTGCTACAGCTTGGCTTGGGAGCACGCAAAGAGCATGGCAAAGGCGAGGAAAGGAAGAGATTGGGAGTCCTAGGAAACTGCAGCAAAAAGGAATATGAGTAGGAGCGTGCAGCAGTCTTTTCCAGTGACACAACCCAGGCAGAGTGTTCACCTCTCAATGGGCTGCACTCAACTGTGCAGGAGAATCAGTATTATACAGTAAAGTAAGTTATATTTACAGCCCATTCAGTGTTACAGCTGTTCTTGTAAATCTGGCTGCAGACATAATGGGCTGACAAACATATTCCAAAGACCTTACGACAACATAGCTTGAAATTAATCATGTTTGCCATGTAAATCAAATGCAAAATCCATTTTAATGCTCTGAACTGTATTTCCACTTTTTTTTTTTTATTATTTTTTTTTTTTATCCTTTCCCATTCCATCTGTACTTTGGACTCTCTTTCTGCCTTGCCAGAGCAGTCTCCCAGACAGGGAGCCATCTTCTGTTGCTTAGTCACTCAGTAATGGAAACATTTTCAGATAACTCCTTCCTTGGTGACAGATGGTTTAAAATGAAGGATTGTTTGTTAGTTTAAAAATACATTAAGTGTACATATGCAAAGAGAGTTTGTGTATTTGTATAGAATTTGTATATATATTTTAATGTAAGAGGAAGAATAGGTATTGCTTTTCTAGTTGTAAATCAATAATGTAACTGAAAAAAGCTGAACATCATCAGCTTTTAAGTCCTGACATTAACTAAATTCTGCAACTTTCAGTTTTTCTGGTCATGCCTTGTCTCATCCATCCCGGTGATCTCCGCTCTCTCCCATCACTGTTCTCTCACCCCTGGCAGCTCCAGACCTGTCCACTCCCTCTCTCACCACACAGATGCTTTAATAAAGCTCATTTGTTTCCACACACCTGGTAAACTTCTGCTTAGATTTTAAAAACAAAAGGAAAAAAAAAAAAAAAGCAGTTCAGTAAGCTATTTTCACTCCCAAATTCCCTAAATGCAAGGACTGGGGAAGACATATGTTCTTAGTAAAACCACACAGTCCTGAGGGACAAGGCCTGGACCCCTGGACTAGCCTTTAGCTCTCAGCAAGATGGATCTGCTCTTTCTTATCTACTCCACCGTAAGAGAGAAGTTGCAGGGAATCACACCGTATCAGTGCGGATTCTTTCCCTCTGATTTCCAACCCATGGGCAAAATCTAACCATCAAGCCCCACTGAGTCGGAACCCTCCTCTTTTGTTCTTCAGCTCCAGCTTGAATGCTCCCAGATTTTCCCCAGATCTTCAAACACATCCCCTGCCACTCCCTACCCTGTACAGAAAAAGTAAGGCTGGCAACTTCAAGAGCACCGGCCACTCCTCCCTGCTCAGAGGCCGCTGCACATCTCGGCTTTGATGTGGCTGACCTCCTCTGAACTGGAGAAGACTGTTGCTTCTCAACTCAGATTTCCCCCCCGAGGCAATGAATTATCCTGACAACTGACTACTGACAACCGACACCTCCCCAAAGGGCTCCGTCCTACTGTGGGAACCGACACTTCAATGGGAAGCTGGGATGTATGTCCCAGGCTGGCAGTTGGGGCACTTGGTGCTTAATGAATGTTTCTGTTTTGCTGAGAGACAACCACAGGCTGGAGGGTTTGAGCCGGAATCCGAAAGTTTGAAAGTGTTTCGATGTGAGGGCTCAGCCAGTCTCATGATGAAACAGAAGCCAATTGTGAAATCTGGAAACATTCCCAAATTTCCCCAATTTATAAATGGACATTGAGATCAGTTTGATGAGTAACTTCAGCATTGAGTCTCCATGGATCATTGGTTTGTGCCTCCCTTTACTTCCTCTTTTGTGCCATCCTTCCCACTTTAAGGAAGTAAGTTTATTAAACGATTGTTCTTCTTTACCAGCCTCAGTCAGTAAAAATTTTGCAAAAATTAATAGTGTCAAAAACAAACAATGGTCTTGGCTAATTCTAAATTAACTGGGTTTGATAAAAAATCAAACTGCATAAGGAAAACCTGAAATGTTAAAATTATTTTTAAAATTTTATATGCTAAATCCACTCACATCCTGTTCCCAGCTGCAAACTTGCACATGCACAACACAGCAACACCTTCAAAAGACCATTCACAATGTGTGATTTAGGGCTGGTCCATTCTGCAGACTACAGTTTTAGTTCAAGAGTATTTTTTTTGCTCTGGTATATTTTACTAGGAAACACGCAACTGAAGAAACCCACCTGGATTATTAAGTTTAGCTCATAATCAGAAGTAAGTCTGTATAGCACAGGTGGCTTGACAGATCAACCAATCCACCACAGACATAAAAGACTTCCACTGGAAAGAAAAGGAGAATTAAAAGGTGTCACTAGTATCCTGGATTAGTTTGGTGAAAAGCAGAAGATATTCCTTAGACACTGCACACCAATACATAAACCAAAAATGCCACCTATCTGCCATGGTGGCCTGGGACATTGCTCCTTCTAGCCCCAGGTGCAGTGGTGAGCCTAACCTTGAGTGTGTGAAGTAGACCAAAACACCTGAGAGTAGAAATATTTTGGAGTGCCATTAGGAACAGCCTATACATCAGGTGCACTGGGACTAACCCACCAACTTCAGACATTGTTTCGTCAACAAATGCAAAGAAGTATTACATAGAACACATCAGAAGCAAGATCCTCAGTTTCTATAAATCAGCCCCGTTCCGCAGATTTATGCTGATTTTCTCCAGTTAAACACTGAGTTTTGGGTTGCATTCTACGTGATATTCACATAAATTTGGAACACTTACTATATTTTTAACAATACCTTTTGCCAGCAAACCAAAATGGGCTCGAGCTCTGTTTAAAAAAAAAAAAAAAAAACAATTCTTCTTTATGTCTTAACTTTGAGAGTGTCCCCTTCTTCAGTGTTGCCGATGGGCAGCACGTGATTGCAGCTGATGGTATCTGCTAGCCAGAGGATATGAATGTGCTAATCTTACTTCCAATATAAACAACAGTTGGGGCAACTTTTTGCAATGTAAATGGTTTGTTGGGTGCATTTTATGACACAGCTTGTGCCTTCACAAGCACTGGTCATTGTTTGCTTTTCTTTAAAATGAAGTCAAAGTATTTCACAGCCTTGTTTGGCACCAAAATAAATGAGGTCCTTTTGTGTAAGGTCTAGGTGCAAGGGTGCACGTAGGCATTTGTGCTCCGTTTTTAAAGAGGATGTAGCTTTCAAGAATTCAGAGTACATCAACTGCACGTGAGGACTTACAGGGATTTCTTAACACTGAGGAGAATTAAAAATAGTGAAAAACTATGTAGGGCTTATTTTTTTTCTCTCTAATTTTTCAGACATGCACTAACATTGTGTTTTCAGGCTTTTGTTTCTGCCAAGGAAAAATGGACATTGCTCTGCTTGTTTACTTCGAGCTTGAAAACTGAACTTTTTTTTGTTCGGATTAATTTGAGAGTATCAAGCTGCACAAAACAATCCCAAAACCTTCAAGTCAGAAAGATTGGATGTGGGTCTTTTTTGTTTGCTTGTTTATCCATAGTAATTCTAAAAGACATTAAAAGACTGCCATTAACTGAAGCGAACTTCACATTTCCAGTCACTGAGCTCACTTGGAGATGAAAGGCTCCTCCTGGCCGTTACTCAGCACTTTCCCTTCCCGCTGCCCTGTCCCACCACGGAGGTTATTAACTTTTTACAAGCGCTGCTCACATCCTCCCTTTGATGGATGGTGCTAAACTTGTATTTAGATTACAGGATTTCCCAGCAAGGCTGTTGTGTTGTTGAGGGAGAGGGAATTTTAACACAAGATGGTTTTTCACATCAACCACTTGATTTTCCCTGTAAAAATTTGCATGGGGAATTTGCTTTGGGGAGTTTCGCACCACCCCACCCCAAGGCCTTAATGCAAGGTCATGGGTGCCCCAAGCACAGGGTGCAGCAGTAGGTTTTGGACCAGTCCTCTCTTTTGTGTCTGACTGGGAGGTGTAGGGGAGTTTTCCCCTACGCCGTTCAGCCCTGCTCTTCTGCAGCTCCTGCCAGGACGTGGGAAACCTGGAGTGACCCGTGGGAAGACTATGAGAGAGCAGAGAGGAAGGGGGCAGAGAGAGGGGAAAGAAAGCACCCTTTTGCCTCTCTGAAACTGTCTTCCTCTTTCAAAGTTGGGGGGGGGGGCGGGGAAGAGAAGGTGGAGAGGGAGGCCGGAGGGGAAGAAATTTCCCTGCCACCTCATTACTCTCTGCTCACGGTAAATTCCCAGTTGCGGCCAGCCTGGCTCCCGCCCTTCTCTCCTCTCTGGCCTCTGCACCTAAATTTCTCACAACCTTCTTCCCAGCTGGAAATGTAAATCAAGACACATTCAGGATTGAAAAAAAAAGGTCTGACTAAGAACGCCCCATTCTCATTTATGGATTAGGTAGAAACAAACCTTATTGGTCTTCACCTTCTCTAACTTCTGTGATTTCTAGCTGAATTTTCATGACTCATGAACCCACTTTTCTGGCTAAAGAACTTACTGCCTTAATTTTTTTTTCCTCAGTGGAAAAAAGCTGACACCAGATGTTTCTTTAGACCCTTCCCTGTCCTGAGTGAGTAAACACCAGAGACAGACAGGCTGTTCTGTCATCTTGCCTCTCCAGAATACCAACAGTTTTATCACTTAGTGAAGGAAAAAAATGCATTTAAACTGCTACCAACTTCATTTCCATGCTAAAGATACGTAAGTCAACACTCTTAAAATTAAATAAAAGTGTTTACGCATGAATAATACCACTGTTTATGAGCACTGTGGTATGATGTGCGGATACAATAAAGCTCTTGTGCTGCCCGAGCCCTCAGCTCTGACGAGTGTGTCTCCTGGCCCAGGAAAGCAATGGCCCTTTCTAACAGCCGCCCGTCAGTATTTTTAAACCTCCTCTCCTAAAATAACATGTCAGTGTTTGCCTATCTGAACTTACAGGAAGGCTGAATGAAAATTTGTGGGCGCACCACTGTAAATGGATTTTGTCACGGCTTTTATGATGTCATGAGACTGTTTATCGTGCTGTGCTGAGAAAGCAAGTGAGAACTGCACTTCTCTCTGCAGCCCCCTCACCTCTGAAGGGATTTTTGAGCTCTTTAACACCTCTGAAAGTGGGGGGTTGACTCTGTGGACAGCAAGCTACCCCTCCTGAGGTGAAGGTGAGTGTGTTGGATCCCTTCTGCCAGTCAGTGTTCAGGCTTGCCGTGTTGCTTGCAAATATATCCCGAAGTGAACCATAAAAAAAACACCACACAGACCATTTTAATTCCTTCCCCATCAGTAATGCTGCTACGTTTGTTTAGCATCTGAGCTTGGAACTGTGGCTTGAGCTGATATATTATCTCGTGCTACTGGTAAAAATCTACTTGTTTTGTATCAAGATATCTGAGAGAGAGGGAAAAGTAAAGAAGTTCCCAGGTCCCAAGATGTTTTTGTACTGAGACCACTACATCTGCAAGTTATAGGTCTTTTAAACTTTTTTCATTTATGCACACAAAATATTACATCACTGCATGGTTAGTTAATATTATTGTAATATCACCTTTCATGTAGAAAAATGCCAGTTCCTTCCACCTTGGTCTATGCTAATGAGCAATTCAGAGAACAAATCTTGGGAGTAGGAGTTTTCTCACCTTACTGTAATTGTTTAAAATTAGGTCTCATTCCAGCTTCCTTCTGTAGTCAGAGGATAGAGCTATGTACCCTCTGGGAGCTACTCATCCATTCAAAATTAGACACACAGTTTTACATTGACACTGAAACACAGGTCCGACTCCTTTCCAGCAGGATCCTGGGGTGGCCCAGGGCAAGACCTAATTGTGTGTGTCTTTTTGACTATAGGCCATGAAACACATTTATGCCGATGTGCATTTTGCAGCGCGAAGTGCACCCAGTTGTTTGCATCACAATTTCCAGAGCAGTGTTTTCACCGCGCAACCCCAAGCGTTTTGGTTGTGACACTGGGGTGGGTGGTGTGTGTTTGCAGATGGTGGGGAGGGATTTCAGGGTGCAAAGCCCTCTGACGTAGGTCTGCAGACACACTGGAGGGAGAACAGTGCTATCTCATCTATACTGCCGGTGGGAAGCAGCCCCTGGAGTAAACCCTCCAAGAACCATAGCTGGATTATGTCTCAAGGGAAACCAGTCACTTTGTGCCGAGAAAGATCCTGAGTGAGAATTAATGCACGTGCACTGCGGGTGATGGGGGAGAAGGAGGCTGGGACAAGGGAGGCAGCAGAGGAACTAAAGTAACCGGGAAGTCTGTCTGGAAACTGCTGTTTCGGTAGTGCCAAGATCATTAACATAATCTTAAATCTCATTTCTCCGTTGGTCCTGAACAGCCTGTGCAATGCAGTCCATCCTGTGGAAACCACGTACCTGAGTGTTTCCTAGCTAGCATGTGCTTAAATAACTTGCAGGACGAAGGGGCAGGCACGGGGAGAAGCACAGCTCCTTGGAAGAAGATATTTTTGAAACATTAAGATAGAACATGATAGTCTTCAGGGCCACAGCAGGGCTGGGGTTTTGTGGCAGAGTGTCAAACGCTGTTCCTGGTATTGTTTTTGTTTCCTTCTGAGCTTGCAGAGTCGCCCCGCTTCCTTCAGTACATCAAGCCATCCAGGTGGATTGGGGCGATAAGTGGTGAGAAATTGCTTTGTAATTTAGCCACATATGGAAAATATGCTTTGGAAAATGTATTCATTTATCTTCTTAAAGGTGAATGTAGAGATTTTCTATTTTGAGGCATATTTCTGAGTCTTTAGTTCAATTTCCCAGTATAGATCTATGTCTCGATTCCATCAGAGTTAAATTTCAGACTATATTTGGTTTGCAGTCAGGAAAAAATATGCTTTATCCCTACTTGTTTCACATTTCTGCACCATCAATTCCTAATAGACATGGTAAGAAGGTGACTTTTTTGTTGTCCTCTTCCAGTCAGGACTCTGTAACAATGGCAGACTGAGAAGTGAAGACTAATTCCGGTCCACTTGGACAGGATGAGCCACATCTACGCTCCAGTGCACACATCCAGACCACCTTATTGCAGCCAGCTGGCAGTGAATCACCTAATGCAGTTACTTTACTGCTGAAGGAACCAGGGCCTGACAGACTGGAAAGATCCACAGTCTGAAACGATCCTTCTGCACATGAAGGACAGGAGCAATTATGTGGATGATCTGGATGTGACCTACAGCTCCGATTCTACAGTTGGTCTCTGCATAGAAAGCTATTAAACATTAGTTTAACTTTGGATAGAGATGTAAGTTCTTTAAACGTTAGTTTCCTAAAATGAATATTTAGAAAGAGCATACTATCGTTATCTGATGTTGCAAAAGTGCAATGGGTGGCAGCCTAGTCCGTAGGCAAAATGAATAATCACAGTCTAAAGCAGATGAAAATGTATAAAGTTGTAGCATGCCAAGCCTGTATTTCTACCAGTAAGATCCCTCATACAAAGGTTCAAAGATCTTTTAGTCAGAGCTCTAACGAATGAATATCAAGATGTCAAGTATTTTCTTCAGTTTCCTTCACTTCTTTATAGCCTAGCACCATATTTGTTATTACATTTGTTGCCTAAAGGGCCTGTTATGACATGATACATTGCTATCAGTGCCATCAACTTACAGACCTCATAGGCCAGATCACTCAGAAAACCACTGCAGGCCCTCTTTCCAATACTCTGCATGATTCCATATTAAATTCCATCTGAAAGACGTCACCTCCATGACTAGTTTTCTCTCTGGCCCCATACAGGACTCGTTTAGAGAAGAGACTTTTGTCCTACCAGCTGTAAAGTACTGAGTGCCAGATGCAAGCCAGTCACTTTCTCCAGGATCCAACAAAATGCCCATGCAGTGAGCGATTTCATATAAATATGAGCAATCAATTCAATATTCAGTAAATTCAAGATTCATTCAACAAATATGCTTTATTAAATCACTGCGTAATCAAAAAATGCATATATTTTGGGAAGAATAGGTAATTTCTTTAGCAATTCAAACTCTGTGGCTATGTAGTATTTTTTCTAGGAGTGAGTTTCAGAGCACCAGAGAAAAGTCAATGCTCTCTAGTTCGTGAGATGCTAGTGAAGGCGGAAGTGATGCCCGGACACAATAGTCGTGGAAACTCATGCTATTGCTCCATCTTTTGTCATTTCAGGAGATTATGGTTCTTACGAAGAGTTATCTTCTTGTTGAAGGCTGCCTAGGCTTTTTTAGCACTCTTGGATGGACACACTACCACATAGCACAGTGCCACACACAATTAATTAGTGCATACACACAAAATATGGCCACAGGCCTCACATAATGAAGGGGTGGGAATATCTTTCCATGGGCTGTAGGTTCTTTATTCTGTAGGTACAAACGTTCTGGTCTGAGGATAGTCTGAGGCATTTTGTGGGGTCTTCCACACTGAAACAAAGGACAGTTGATGTGTCTCTCAGGAAATGAGTACACTGAGGAGCATTCCGGATAAAATTACTGGTCTCCAGCATAATCAGTTTCAATGTTGGTAGTTTCTAGAACTGGTTTAATTTAAATATGCAAAGTCAGAGACTACAAATCAACTTCATGATGGTTATATATTTTCCTTGTGAGGTTGACAAAGTCTGTATGTTTTTTACTTCATCTTGCCTTTTTTCAGTTATCTTTAATTTTCCAGGTTGACACCCTAGTTAATTAGAGTACTTCAGATTCCTACCATGCGATTCATGGTAGGAATCGCAAGGTTTTAGATGTGGGAGGGTATTAGAAATACGGTCCACACATGCATTGCTTTCCCTCAATATGTCTGAGGTTACATTAATTAATCAAGCATCTAGGATAGGATAGGAAGCATTAATCATTTGTCTCTGCACATCCCTGGGATTATTCCAAAGCCTCCTTTTTCTCTGTCAACATAAATAAAATAAAGAGACTAGAGGAAAGTTTAACATACGGTCAGAGATACAGAGCATGTCCTTTTCTCCAGGAGCATACATCAAAGATGTGCAGAGATAGGACTGATTCATTAGCAAGGCTCTTAGGCCACTATAGAGTCAAGGATGTGAGTCAGTCACAAGCAATGTGACTTTAAACCTCCATAAATGATTTTTAAAGATGATACAATAAATTTATATCTTCCTTGCTCTGCTCCCCCATTCAATATTCTGCTATAAAATATTCCCTTTGTAGCAATTCCTTTTGCCCTTGTCTCCAAGACACTAGGAATAGCTGTGGATGCAAAAACCTGAAAATCTCAACTCTTGAGCAGAGCCCAGGAATCAAACAGAAAAAATCATACCATGAACCAGGTTGGAAGCAGGTGTCTTGCAAATCACTCTCCTGATGGTTTATGTTCATGGTGTTGGTGAGGCAAGGGAATTGATGAAGTTCTTGACATGCATGAAAGCCAACCGTATCCTGGGTTGCATCAAAAGAAGCGTGGCCAGCAGGGCACGGGAGGTGATTCTCCCCCTCTACTCTGCGCTTGTGAGACCCCACCTGGAGTACTGTGTCCAGCTCTGGAGTCCTCAACATAGAAAGGACATGGAACTGTTGGAACAGGTCCAGCGAAGGGCCACTAAGATGATGAGAGGGATGGAGCACCTCTCCTATGAGGACAGGCTGAGAGAGCTGGGGCTGTTCAGCCTGGAGAAGAGAAGGCTCCGGGGAGACCTGATAGCAGCCTTTCAGTATCTGAAGGGAGCCTACAGGAGAGCTGGAGAGGGACTCTTTGTCAGGAAGTCTAGTGATAGGACAAGGGGTAATGGTTTTAAATTGGAAGAGGGGAGATTTAGATTAGATATTGGGAAGAAGTTCTTTACTGTGAGGTTGGTGAGGCACTGGAACAGGTTACCCAGGGAAGTTGTGGAGGCCCCATCCCTGGAAGTGTTTAAGGCCAGGCTGGATGGGGCTTTGAGCAACCTGCTGTAGTCAGAGGTGTCCCTGCCCATGGCAGGGGGGTTGGAACTTGATGATCTTTAAGGTCCCTTCCAACTCTAACCATTCTATGATTCTATGATTCTATGATTCTATGCATTGCCTGTTCATGTCAGGCACAGATGACATTTTCCAGAAGAAATACAGCAAGCTAAGGATAAGATGGGCAGTTCCTAGAAAGACCAAGCTGAATGCCAGCTGCATGGAGTGTTTTTCATCTAAAACTAATAGAATTATATTCTGTTCTCAGATAGGTGAGAGAAGCCCAGGTAAATGAGTAGAGTTGCTCCAAACTGCTTATGTTGTAGAGGTACTTGATTTCCAGGAAAGTGGTGGAAGCTCTATTATTTCATTCCCTGTTTTTTTCTCTTTATATTCTCTATTTCCAACTAATTCTTAGTTTATCCTTTCAAACTATAGGCAGCAATTCAGGTTTTCCATGCTTTAGGGGGTTTATAATACCATGATAAAAAATCTAAGCTATCTAATCTTCTTTTCTTAAACCTGAACGACACCATCAGTGTGAGTTTTCTTTCTATTGTACTGTTCTGAAGAGCTAATCTACCCTGAAATTATCTTGGTCCCTAGAACTGCAAGGTCAAAGTTAGTCATAGGCCAAAAAGATCAGTCAAGGCCAAGTGGAGATGTGCAACGTGCGTAAGCTGTGATACGTCAATTCTATAGCTTTCTTATAGTAAGCAAAATTCCATATCAAGCTTCTCTGCCAAGAATGCACAGAAAGGAGAATAACAGAAACAAGTTGGGGACAAAAGATTCTCTTTTGCTCTCTGTGGGACTATAAGGAATTAGAAAACTAAATATTAGACTATTAAAAGGAGCAGCAGGCTTTGAAGGAACAGAGAGTCCTATGATCAAAAGGCCACATCATATCCAAAGCTAAAGAGTTTTTTCCATTTATGCTTTTTAAGTTAAGCCACTTGGATTTGCTTTTGTAAATGATGCCCTATGGCCCTGAAGGATAAAACCATGCGGGAAAAGTCTTAACTGTCTGAGATTTTTGCTCTCCTATGGAACTGCTGCACCCTTGTGCAAGAAAGTCAACCATTCCTCATTCCTATAGCCCAATCATTGGGCCACGCTCTTGGTTTCAGCTGTCCCCTGAGGTATACAGTCCATAGCAAGAGTCAGTTTATTTTTGCAAATGAAAAAAAGAGGGTGATTCCATTAGTCAAGACCCAAAATCCACACTGAAGTGACAGCATGCCAAAGTGCACAGATGCGAGTGAATGTGTGCATAGTTTCAGTATTGCTTCAGAAAAATATCACATAGCTCGTTACCTATCTTTCCCACAAAAGCAACTGCATTGAAAAATAGAAAGTGAACATGGGGTTTTAAATGGAACTGCTAATTTTTACACTTCATGTAAGTAAAAAGCCAGATCACACTGGCAACAACATGGAGTTTTCTTCATTTTTATTCACAAATCTACAGGAGAAGGGAAGTGTTAATCACCTCCCATAACAAATATCGAGCACTCAGCATAAAATACAAATCTCCGTTTAAATCTTTTGTGTCTAGTGAATTCTTTTCAGTATGACACACAGATAGAGAGGCAATTTTAGTTAGTATTGGTTTGGAACAAAAAACCCCCATTTTTTTAGTAAGCAATTTTGGAAACAACCCCAGCTTTGCAGAAAACTCTGTTCTGCCTCATCCTGTTTTACAGAGTTTCCTTTCTGTGCAGATCCTGGCAGAAGTCATCTTGTTAATTCCCAGTGACAAGAATTAGTCAGATAATGGTTTTTATGGAACTGCTAAAACATTTGACTCCATCAACTGGCCAAGAATATGTTTACACTTAACCAAATGGTCTACTTAGAAAATTCCCAAGGAATAACCTATGCACTGAAACACCTTTTGCAAAAGAGCCGGTGCCTTTTGCCTCAGTTTTGGGAAGCTTCACATCAAGGCGGTGCCTACGCGCACGTGCCTGCATGCATGCTTAAGATCTAGGGGACCACCCCAACAGATGGATGTGCTTTAGGGGAGAAGGAGGCAGAACTGAGATGCCTAAGTCTAAAACTAGAATCCACAAAACTTCGTCTAGCCCTGCAAGGGATAAAAAGGGCCCCAACCACTGATCTTTTCCCCAGTTCACCAGGTGCTTCCAGTTCTTGACAGCCTGGTCTGCTGCCATCCCTCCACAGCTGAGCATTTTGTTGCCTTTCTCCTGCGTGCAGCCCTTTGGGACTTGCAAACTGGATGCTCCTCCACCCATGTCCCGGGGGCTCCAGCCCAGTAGGTGTCTTCTGGACAAGCTGGATGTGTATTGGCAGCACTGATTTCTGTATGGAGCACAGCAGGGCCCCGGATAAAGTTCTGCATCTGGAAGGGAAGCAGAACTCTTGCTTTTAGCTAATGGTTTAGAGGTTTAAAGCATTACCCAGGAAGCTGAAACTTGAGGCTTTTTCCCTCCTCAGCCACAGGCAGTTCAAGCTCAGATCTGCAAACTCCCACAGGAACAAGGGGAAGAAACACCCTCCTTGTTCTGTGAAAACTGGTGTGTCTGTGAAAGCCAGGGTCAAAGGCTCAAGAAGAGAGTAAGTCACAAATAGTGTGATGTGCTTAGGAAGCACGTGCTTCATGCTCCCTTCCTGTACTGCACACTAAAGATCTCAAAGAATTTGAATACTATTAAATTAGAACCCCAGCAAGGCAGGTACCCCCAGCATCTACTTACTGTCTTTCTGCCGTCACAACTACTTATCAACACTATTCCTTTTAGACAGAAGACTCGAGGTAAGAACTTCTCAGTTTGCAGGATACTCGTTAGAATTTGAGTTAGCAAATTAAAAACAAATTCCTGGAAATAATTCATTTTCTCATGAGGTCTGGAGAAAAAACCAAAAAAAGACAACAGAACTGCACAGAGTATAAACCAGGGAACCTTACACCTTGTCTTTAAACTCAAATGTTAAACCGTCCTTTTTTTATTTATTCAAAATTTATTAAAATAAGGGGTGCAGTTGAGAATCTTAGAAAGTGAAGTGACTGAATTCCACCTTTCCGTATAAGGGATAGAAATTAATTCTTTTGTGTACAAAAGAAAGAAAAAATGTGCATCCACAAATTGTTTTTCATTGTAAGTGCTTCAGCTGATGGCTTCTAAATGTCTGTTTGTACTTGCAAACAAATTTCCTCCTATTACAATAGAAAGAGATTCGTTATTAGAATTTGGTTTGTATTAATATAAAGTACCTTTGTGGTAATTTCTAAAGTAAATTGAATATACCTATGATGTAGACTGTTTCAACCTCTGAATTTCTCTAACAGACTAAGAAAGACATTAAAACATCAGTATCAGTCATAAAGGTAAGGAAATAGCAACAGGCAATAGTGAAGTTTCTATAAAATATCAGTTTTCTGATCTATATCTCCTTTTAATCAATGGAAGAATCATGTACAAGCCAATCAGACTTTAAAAATGGAGCAAGTGCATCTGTATGAATGTTTTCAAGAGCAAGTAGCACTTTTGACAGCTCATCTCAGTTTGAAAGTTAATTTCATGTTGATCACTTTGCAGTTTTGGAAATATTTTTCTAGTTTTCTCTCATCTATTTCAGTTAAATAGCTAACTTGACTAGGAGAAGTAAAAAGAAAAGCAGACCTTTCTATGAAATCTCATTCTATAACCAAAAGTGGTCAGAGTAGTGATTTTCTCAAAAAAAGATATTTTTACTTCACAGGGAAATGGGCTTGTGCTAATGACCTTTATGACGAAAAGAGTGACTCCAAAATCCCAAAGGACCCTACTACATGTGGGGTTATTTTGAAGGAGGAAGTTCATAAATAGTTCTTCCATGTTATATAAATACATCTATATGTGTGGGTTTAATTATCTATTTTTTAAAACTCAGATCGATTACTATAGTCCTTAGTCCTACAATATTCAGCCTGGAAAAATATATTCAAAATTAATACTCAGAAACTGAATAATCTGGATTTTCATCTCTAAAGTATAATTTATACATGGAAATTACAGGAAATCTGTGGAAAAAATTGCAATATTCAGAAACTGAGTAATGTCACAGTAGATCCAATTACGAAATAAGCTTTTCCTTGAAACTAGAAGATCTCAGCTACGTATTTGATAAAAACTTAAATCATATTCTCCAGAGAGGAAAACAGAGTGAAAAGAAGCATATGGAGGTCAGTCTGGGTGTGACATCCATTACCACATCGATCTAAGCCCCATTAGTCATTTCAACGTATATTTTTTTTACTTTTAATATATTGCCACTTTAAGAGCTTGACTTCATTGTGGGAGAGGAAAGAGAAGAGGAAGGGGGAGAGGAAAGCGAAGAGGAAAAGGGATGGGGAAGGGAAGGGATGGGGAAGGGAAGGGAAGGGATAGGGAAGGGAAGGGGGATTTAAATACCCTTGCCAAGGAGCATGTTTGCACCTCTGCCTTCATCTATAGATCTGTCAAGAAAGAATAAAAATAGCTTTAAATCACACCCCAGAAAAACACCACCAGTCTATGGGGTGCTGTAAGCAAACTGAATTTTGCCACCCCAGTGTGAGAGTCCTGGACCTGATCAGCGTCTCCAGAGAGATAAACTGAGGGGGCCTTGGAAAGCAAGTCCTGCAGTTCCTCCTGCTTTGATCATATTCCTGGGCAGAAGAACACAACCATGGGACTTGTTACTGTCCCAATACATGCCAAGCAGAACTGAGGCTTCCCTGGTCTCCCCAGTTCAGTTTCAAAGGACAAGGTGCATTTGGCAAATGGAGACTGATCACACTACTGATCTGAAATAACACTTTTGGCTTCCCTCTGCCAAATTTGCTTCACCTGTCTGTGATGCTTCATTGTTAATTAGCAAGAACCTTTTGTAGTGGAACGCCGCCTTGTTCCTACGCCTTCATGCAACATTAAGCAACTGTAATGTTAATAATAATAATCCAGTATGGGAAAGGCTAAACTGCTGCCAGCAAGTAACTCTTCCAGAACAGCTGCACTGTTCAGATTTGGGGTAGCCTGAGCACTCTTTTGGTTTTCATGAAAGTGGCAATTAAGCAACTTCTGTAGAGGCGAATCTTGGAAACAACTGAAGCCGCTGCCCAAGGCAACTGGGCCAATGTGCCAAAGCTGGAGCAAAGTGCGCATAGTGTATTACCTGTGCTTCCCTGTAGGAAAGCAGCAGAGTGTGAGTATGGGTTTGTGGGGATCATAGAGCCATGAGAAGCCTTAGCGGGGGGTGCAAAAAGGACAAGCAGAGCTTTACTTCTGCCTTCTCTGAAGTGGTATTTTGGGGATTTCTGAGCAAGGAATTACTGACACTTCCCAGTACCGCTGGGGAAACACATTCTTGTGCCCACTCATTGGAAGTAAACTAGATGACAGTAAAGATGATGCCTTGTTCATGATACCAAAGTTTCCTCTTAAAGAAGGAAAAACAAAAAGAGTTCTGAAAGGTCCTGAATGTTAGTCAGATATTCACGACACTGGGGGAGGAAAGGCTCTGACGGGGCTGTAAGTGTCAACAGATTAATCTGTGAATGCTTTGAGATCTTGCTGTAATGCTTGGGGGAAATCGCAGAACGCTTGCTCTGTACGTATTTGCAACTCCCTAAATAAAGACCACAGTGCCAGGGCTTGGATTTCACACATTAATCTGCAGGGACCTTCAGGCCAGACACATGGTTCTGAGGCAGCAAAGAAAATAGTTGTTTGTTGTTTTTCAAATCTATCTGATTAGGTGGATTTCTACCATGCGAGCAACCTTACAGCAAAAGAACAGTTGCTTCTTTGGAAAGCAACAACAAGCAAAGCTTAGAGAAACTCTGTTAGAAAAAAGGTAGTGTCTGTCTGCGATCACCAAGTGGGGTAAATCTGTGCTGATTTGGGTTCTGTTTCCCACAGTGAAAGAGTGGGAAAGTGATCTTCCCTTGCTCTTGGGATAGAAATGGTATCGGATGAATCAGCCTCTTACAAGAGCTTTTTGGACAGAATGCAGGAAAATCTTCATATGATTTGAATTTTGTTAACTCGCAAGTGTTATTGTTTTACTTTGTTGGCAAACAGAGTATCATTAATAACAGGACCTGCCAAATGCTACTACTTTACGGGACTTACGACAGTTGCATCTATGTGTCAATAGCTTATAGCCTCACACCTGTGAGCAGGACTGATCCTGTCCGGCAGGAGGGACCTTGCATGTGGGTGCAGAGTATCATCAGCTTCCCCACCAGCCAAGCCAGATCTAGGGCTCTCAGCGCTCTGCAGGACTGACTCTTATGCTTCTGCCCTTTCCAGCAGAACCCTGGGGTATTGAAAAGAGCCAATAAACAAAACAAAACAGAAGCCAACATGAAAAAAGCCCAGTACTTGCTGAAAATGCTGAGCAACAACTGCACCGATTCTGTTCATGTGCCCCTGAAATTTCCTACATGTCCTGCTGTGCGAATGTCCGAAGACAATGGCTTCATTTCTCCAAATATTAGGGAATATTTTCTTTGGCTTTGCTCCATATGCATCATCATTCCTCACGCCCTACGTTTCAGAGCAGGGTTTGAAAAGGACATGCCTGGGGAACATTTCACTTACCTACTCTGAGACCTGAGCTCATACCAGATCCTGAGGATCAGGTGAATTTAGCAGGGTGTTTCTATTTTCCCTGTGAACGCTGTATGTAACGTTGCTTACCGATAGCTGTTGCGAGCATCCTTATTCTTACCTACTGGGGCTGTACAAGAGGGTCACGTGAAATTGTTTTTCCCAGGCTGTGGGCAGGCTTTGGGGTTAGACACAGTGGCTGGAATTTCAACCTATGAACTGAAATCACACTGGGCTCAGTGAGCTGTGATCCCTCCCAACCGCAGGCCCTCTCTACTATCAAGGGATTGAATATCCAGACCCCATTTATGGGCAGCAAATGAAGTTGTTCCAGCACTTAACGAGGAAAACCAACCCGTTACCATGCTGCTTGTGCCATGCAAGCTGCTGCTGTCATCTTATTTTAAATTTGTCATTCTTGGCTATCAGCAAAAGAGCAGGAGTGCAGCACACAGAGAAGAATAAACTCTATGACTGCAAGTTCCGGGCAAAGCTGCTTCAGTATGTATTAAAAAATGTAAGAAGTACCACAGCCAGTCAAATCAAAGGCCTGTCTAGCCAAGTATCCTGTCTCTGACAGTGATTATTAGCAGATACTGAAACAAAAGTATGAGAATTAAGGCGTATAGAGTCCTTTTACTGCCTTCCAGCCTCCAAAAATCAACAGCTTAGAGATTTCCTGAGACTGAAATTACATCCAGAGCATAGTATCAAATAGTCAACAAAAGCACCCATCCTCCATTAATGTGTCAGTCCTTTTGGACTTTATTTATTTAATTTATTTGGCCACAGTGTAACTACAGGCCACACAAAAAAGTTTTCCTTTTTTGCCTATTTAAAACTGTGCCTGACAATTTTATTGGGTGCCCCCTAAGATTTTATGTTCTGAGAGACTGTAAACAATCAGTCCCTGTTCATTTTCCCTGTACCACCCTGGTTTTACAGAACTGTGCCATAGTCTACCTACATTATAATTTTTTTCAAACTGAGAAACAGTATGATTTAATCAGCAGAAGAGGACACAATAAAGAGGAAAAGAGGTTTGTGGTAGGACCAGTTGTGGAGGAGAGAGGAGGTTCTGGAGGCAGGTCTTGCTCTGGACATCTTCTCACCCACCCTGTAGACCTATGAAGTTGAAGAACGTATGTGATGTTCTGACAGCGAGTGAGCATCAGGCTCTGGTGCCAGAGGAATTAAAACCAAGGACCATACAGGCTCTGAGACTCTGATGTTCTCCCTCAGGTCCACCAAGATGTGTAGGTGGATGGCAACTGTCACCGAAGGGTGGCAGGAGAACCCATCTGCCAAGTGACTCTTAAAGGCAGGCAGAAAAGAAAGGGAGCAGGCATCATCAATGCCTGTGTTGAGGGTCTGAAGGAAGTTGGGCAGCTGGGTGGCTGAGGACAGGGGAGAATTTTCTGGGTGATTTCACAGGGAAGTCTTAAAAACCACTGACCAGGAAGATCAGGTCAATGATGCTTTTTATGAGCAAAGAGGACAATCATTTAAATACTGTATTTGATGTCAGTGGAGGTATTTGAAGTGCTGGGCAGGAAAGGAAGTCAGTCATAGGCTGTGTGCAAATTCAGAGAAGGGGTTGAGTAAACTGTTTTGACACAGAAAGAGACAGAAAGTTAATGGGAGTAAAGATTCACCTTGGTCACCTTGGTCTGATTGTAGAGCAAGATGAAAGATGAGTCAGGTCATGGACATCCTGAAAAGAGAGAGTTCATAATCCTTAAAAAAATGAGAAGATCAGATAGAAAATACCAAGTTTCAAAAAGGAAGCCCAGTAAACTCTGTGTCCATGGCTGAGATTTCACAGGGCAGCAAATGGAGCAAAAGGAGACGGGGAAAAGAGTAAGGCAGAAAGCTCCTGCCTGCAAGTTGGCAGTTGTTCCCAGGAACAATAGTAATAATATGAGCACAAATTGTCCCAAAGCAGAGAAAGGATAGGAAAGTCAGCTTTGCTGACATTTAGCTTTACTGACTTTAATAGGCTTTATTACTACTATAGATAAAATTAGGCCTTTATAGGAAAATTTTCTTTCCCTCTTACTCTCAGTCCAGGTTTGGTTCTGAGTCATAAACTCATAAACTTGCAAATTCAGCTTTAGTCCCTCTCGTGAAGAGTCGTATTAAAATAAAGGCCTTTAAGGTCATTAAACACAAGTGTAGGTGCAGGAGATAAAAAACCATCAAGAAGCACATTCCCAGAGATGCAAGCCTGTGCAGGTTCATATTATGGTTTTGCAGAGAAGAAAGGTGCAAAAGGAACAGATGTCCAAATGTAATAGTTTAAAAACTGGTGTGCAAGATGGAGAGATGTCTCTTTCCCACCACATGGATAGAACTGGTCATGGGAGGAGTGATGCCAGGTTTACATGTGCACATGACAAACCCAAGGAAACCAGTGAGCCGTGGTCTGAGGCAGCCACCCTGGTGCCCCTTCCCTGTGTTATCAGAGCTGCCTCCAGAACAAGCAGAGCCGGGGCGTAACGCCCCAGGTCTGCTGGCCGGGAACAGCCTGTTCTGTGGTGTCGCACTAAAAACCCTGCCTGCAAGACAATCCATCACTGACAATTTTGCAGGCTGTTCATGGAAACGACTCCCTCGCTCAGAGATTTCAAATAAAAACCATCGTCAGTGTGATCTGGCAGCCAGAGCGCATGTTTTCATTAATTAAGATGTTAGTCATGGAACCACCAAGATCACTTCCAGACAAATATGTAAACATACTCAGGACATCCAGGACTAGTAAACTTTGCACTTTGTAGGAATACTCTTTCCATGATTCTTCATCATGTCTTATATATCTAACATGGCTTCAACAACATGCACCTCCCTATAACTTGCATCTCGTTTGTTTTTACATAGAAGATACTGTCCAAATAACTTCAGGATATATATCGTTAACTTCAGGATATCACTAAGAATTGAGTGCTTGGTTTGACAAGCAAGAACAGATGATGTCCAAGCCTGGAAAAAGCATTATAAAAAGGAACCTCGTGATCTCCAGCCCTAAGTCCTGTAAGTTTGGGTAGGGTGTCTTGACAACAGAAGGAGAGTGAAGGATGTTTTTTTGCAAGTTTTCTCACCGCTCATCTGCCCCACTCTGTGCCTGTGAGCTTATCCACATGAGCAAAATGCTGTCCTTTCAGTCAGTGTCACTCCTTGTGCTGAGACTGGGAATGATTTAACTAAAAGTGCCAGTCTGAGCATTCCTGTTCCCAATGCAGGTTCTCCCACCCACCTCTGCCATCAGCAATTATGATCTGTAGAGAAATGCTAAAAGTTTTGAGATATGCTTTGTAAATGAGTAAGATTCGTGAAATATCTGTTCTCCTAATACATGTAATTTATGATCTCTATGCTTGATTTTCCAGAAAATGTTTTTAACGTCTGCCTTAAGCTCATGGTGCCTGGAGATCACTGGAGCCTGCGATGCAGATAGACATTATATTTGCAGAAGTTGCAGTCTCTTTCCTTT
The DNA here is from genome assembly GCA_013398295.1 of Chionis minor. NCBI lineage: Eukaryota > Metazoa > Chordata > Aves > Charadriiformes > Chionidae > Chionis > Chionis minor. The sequence continues at coordinate 400,445 of VZSF01007434.1, read as the reverse complement.
AGCCATTTTCTCTGCTAAAACCTACCAAAATTACCTTCCCTGCAATTTCTATACCAAAATATTTGACTTCACCTCACTGTAGCAAGGAGAAAGCAGAAGGCCTGGACTCTGCCTCGCTGCTGTCCTCTCTTATCTCCAGCTGCTCAGCAAACATCTCTTGGTTGAGAGAATTGAAGCTTTGCCCTGCTCTGCTTCCTGGCAAAGCCCTGGGGAGAGGAGAGCAAGAGCTGGGCAGGGGCTGCCTGAGTCAGCGTAGATGTTCTCTTAGCCTGTGATCCCTGTCTTTATTAGAATGACATGTCCAGCCAAGATGCAGAAAAACTTACACATGGTTGAAGGACAGGATGGAAACAGTAATGCTTCTTTGATTTTAAAAGAATTTAAAAACTCAATTTCATTTCATGTTGAAAAGAAACTGAGATGTGGAAAGCATAAGAGCTCAGACAAGCCCCCCAGAACAACCACCAAGCTCTATCAGAGCTGGGTCTCATAGGCTCAGATAAGCGATCTAACTTCTGCCTAAAGCAACAATGCCCTTCTTGCCTGCTATGAGAATTTGCAAAATGCAGAAAAAAAATCTTCCTGTGGCTCATCTGCTGTTGACCACCGAGGAATACAGACCCCCAAGCTTAGTCCTGTTTTAGAGATGTCTTCCCTGTGTCCCCTGAGGCATTTGTGAGATGACTCTTCTCCTTTTTCTCATCCATTTTTGCTTACTGTCTCACCCACAAATGTCAGTGCTTCCTGCAGTCCCCAGAAGTTCTTATTTCTTAGCTAAGAAATATTCCACCGACAAATCCTAGCCAGCACTACCCCGGATTAGATTTTTGTTTATGTGACCTACTTCAGGGATGTATGGGTGAACACCATGTAAGTACTTGATTTATGGAAGAAATACACAGACCTGCTCAGATAAAACAAGACTCACTCTGAGCTATTTTAAGTTCAAGGTCTAAATTCACCACCAGCTGAATATGGCTTCAGTCAGTAGAAATGTCCCCAAGGAACGAGCCCCATCCTCTGCCTGGGATGCAGCTAACGCCCCACCCCCCGCCCCCCCCATTCAGGCACCAGAGATCAGAGCATAGCATCGTTCTTCCGAGGTTCTCCACACATCTTCAAAACAAAATACTGTCTTAGGAAGTTGTCTATGATAAATTTCACTTCTATTGGGTCCTCAAACAATGTGCTCAGCAGAGGGAGAGAGGGGTGGAAGATCTGGAGCAGTGTACAAAATGTCATAGCTTTGAAGAGCAGGACATGCAGCTCAGTTTTGTGGCCACCATGTATCTGCAGGAAGCACCCGCAGTGATGAAGATGTGGATGACTCTGGTGTCCTCAGGCAACAGAGATGGGGTGGACAGGGCAGGACTCTGGTATTTGTCAACATGGGGATGCAGCACCCATAGCAATGCATCCCACCACTGACTTGTCCTATCGCCCCCAGACCTGGGTGACAAGCACAGAGCCATGCCAATACAGTGCTCATCAGCCTCCGGAAGGCTTTGTTGGCTCCCATACTTCGAAACCAGCAGAGCATGAAGTTAAGACAAATTCCCAATTTAAGCTGTTGAGAATTAAGAAATGACAGAGTAGTTTCCTAGACTAACCACATTTGCCTGCTTTTGGGTTTTTTTCCTTACAGCAAAATGAGAAGAACCAGTAAGTATTTTTAATTTGACACGTTCTTCCTATCTTTTCAGTTCACTGCAGTTATAAAATAAGGAATTAACTAAGCAGGAGGCTGTACTTTGCAGTCAGAAATGAGCTGATCACATTGATTAGGACAAGCAAGCCTAGTATCCAGCAAAGCACTCGCACATTTTCCCTCTGCCTAATTTCTTGTGCCCACTTGTTCACAAAGCTGTTTGCTTCTGACTGTAGGCAACATCTCTCACAAAAGGAAGAATCAAAAAAGAAAAACAACATCACCTCAAGCTGTTACCAGAACAATTTACTATTTACTTGTGTTCCTTTCTCAAATATTCTCCTTGTTTATTACAGGGCTGTCTGGAAGCAAAAAAAAAATAATCTGTGGATGCAAACATTTTTCAAATGTTAGAGTAAATGGATCGATAAATGAAGAGGAAGGAGGGAAACACGGGTCTACTTGTTCTCTCAGTTGCTGGGTGTAAAACCATTCTGAAGCGTTCAATTTACTAGTAAAAACACGTTCAGCAAACCTCACTCTCCATCATTGCCCATACTCTTCAGCTTTGAGATCCTGATTTAAGGCTCTGCAAAAACCCCACTGCAGTAGAGCCAAGACCTGTTGTCTCACTAAGCCAGGGGTGTTTTTGCTTTAAACTGTGGTTTTAGAGGCGGACCTTCAGCATAAGGCTCTCTCCGAAGTTTCCCTCCTGAACCCTGACAGGCCTGTCCTCTAAGTTCGCTCACCTCATTTCTCTGCCAATAATATGATAAGAACAAGAAATAGTAAGGCTAAAAGAGGCATCTCAGTTTGCTGAATGTGCATTTTATCATTTAAATTAAAAGCTTAACTTGTAGTCACAAATGGCTTAAATATTTAGCCAAAGTAATACTTCAAAAATTACTTCTTCCTTAAACCTATGAGGTAATTCATAAGATATTGTCATTCGGGAACCAGAATAAATATTATGGAAGGCAAAAGATGTCAAATCTTGTAGGCAATGGAATAACCTAAAATTAATTCCAGTAATGAATTTTGATAGAATGATTTCTAACATGTCTCTTTGGAGTGATAAACAACCCGACTTCAAAACTGACTCAAAATCCAATACTCAATACATTTATGAGTAACCCCATGGTAAACTGACAGCCAGTTTATTTCAGTCCTGGAGCCTGCCTCAGCATAGCTGTTTGGGGTAAACTTTTCAGTTCTTTCTTAGCAGGATTGCTGGAAAATTGCCAGTTACAGCAATCTCTGGCAGTTGCGAAGTGCAGCTGTGGCTATCTGCTTAAGTTGCTATAAAATTAATTCGCATCAGGCAATCTCCAACATATACTGAATAAAACACACTCAGGTACACATTTCAAAAGTGCTGGTGATCTGATCCCAGCATTGCTTTCCTACACCACATTAATCATATTCATACATTTTTATTACCATGACAAATAATGCAAGCCCAGTAATTGTGGTTTTTAACTACTTCAGAGTACACGTGCTCTTCCTGACCATGTAACAGAAAAGAGAAACAAAGAAAATGAGTCTGATTTAATTTTTGTGCAAAGCCCATAAGTCAAAATGGATAACTGGCATGTATCAGCTCTTTTAGTGATATGAATATACCTCACTGAGTATACCCAAATAAACTGTAAATATAAAATCCCTTTCTATTTTTAATGATTATGCATGCAGTGAAGTCTTTGGAGATTGCAAATATTCAGGGGAAAGGAGAAAATGGGGAAAAAAAAGTCCTTTTTTTGTCAGCTTCCAAATCTTCTGCCAATCTTTAGGTCATAGTATGGGTATAAAGGTTCGCTACAGAGGAAATTGGTCACTTTCACCTGTACATTTACTATAACAGATCTAAGCATAATTTTAAATGCTTCTCTTATTGTTTGGCCAGGTCTACACTTCTACCAGCACAGAGATTTAGCAAAAATTGCAATTTCTTTTGTGTCATACCTATACCAGCAAAAACCCTAATGTAAGTGCAAACTAAATCAGCATTACAGTGTCTTTGCCAATACCATCAGTCCCCTGTTATCCAGGCTGGAAACCTGATAGGTTGGAAAATGGGAGGCTGGAAAACCAGCTACTGGAAATAGCTCTCCCTAAGAGCGATCTCTGTCCCTGCACCCACCTCTGGCTGGACTCACATTGCATGGACCCATTGTTGCACTGCTGGCAAGTTTTAAGTACTGGGTGCCAAACTGCATGTGTGCACCTCTCCTGCAACCAGGGCCAGCAGCTGCCTGGTCACAGCACAACCGTGTCCATCTCGTGTTGAAGCTGCACCAAGAAATCCCACTGCATTCAAGTTGGTCATGCAGAAGACTGCTCACATGCTCAAGGCATGGATCAGACCGGTTAACTAAAATTTTTGATTGCAAGAAGTTGGTTTATTTTCCTGGGGAACTGTTATGACTTGCACCTCCACAAGGAAGGTGTGCTGCTGCAGCGGGAGCAGTGTGAAGACAGCAGTAAATCACTCGAAGTTCTGAATAAGGTCTTTGTTTATTTTGCTTGGATATGTTTCATTGAACTGATTCACCTGTGAGTGTTTGATCTACCCTCACTTCATCTGATGCGGCTTTGATCTAGTCTATGCTGATTGTCTTGCCCCCAGCCCACGTATAAAGAATTCAAAAGGGTTTACCATGAACATAAGGTTATTGAACTACAGCTACTGAGAAGGAAAGAAGAGGGAATGTCAAATGCTTGTGTGCTGGTTTTGGCGGGGGTAGAGTTAGCTTTCTTTGTAGTAGCTAGCATGGGGCTATGTTTTGCATTTGTGCTGGAAATAATGTTGATACTACAGGGATGTTATCGTTATTGCTGAGCAGAGCTTACACAGAGTCAAGGCCTTTTCTGCTCCTCACACTGCCCTACCAGCGAGGAGGCTGGAGGTGCACAAAAGGGATATTCCATACCATATGACATCATGCTCAGTATATAAAGCTGGGAGAAGAATAAGGAAGAGGGGAACGCTTGGAGTGATGGCATTTTGTCTTCCCAAGAAACCCTTATGCGTGATGGAACCCTGTTTTCCTGGAGATGGCCGAACACCAGCCTGCCGATGGGAAGTGGTGAAGGAATTCCTTGTTTTGCTTTGCTTGCTTGCACAACTCTTGCTGTACTTATTAAATTGTCTTTATCTCAACCCACAAGTTTTCTCACTTCTACGATTCTCTTCCCCATCCCACCAGGGAGAAGTGAGCGAGCAGCTGGGTGGTGCTTAGTTGCCAACCGGGGCTAAACCACGGCATCTTGGTAGTTCACTTTGGCTGCCCCTCTTGCTGCTAGTCAATTGGTCTTTCTATCCATCTCATCTATCCCTAGCTACAAATACAGTTACTTTATTCTGCATGACTTTTTTTAGATTATCGTAATTCGCAACATCTGTTTTACATCTGACAGTGAAACATTGCTCAAAGACAAGGGAAGCACGCTGGTGCAGGATAGTTTGATGAGGTAGTGTTTCTGTCAAGATGTTCTTTACAAAAAAGATGAATATTTTTTGTTCTAAGGAAATATTTTGATGGCCTATGGTATCACAGAGGGAGGTCAGGGAAACTATTAATACATAGTTTTAATAGACAGCAGCTTTCCAGGACCTGCATCTATTCAAACATACAATTTAGTCTATAGAGATGGGGCACAGACCACCATGCACCAACAGAGGCTGGAAGTCCTCAGTGAGATATGTCTGCCGTATTTGTTATGCAATGTCAGGGCTAACACATGAGCTATGATATTCAGAGGTGCAAAAGTTGGAATCACCACGATGTAAGGTAATTAACTCCCTGTCTTTCTTACAAATTCACTTCATACTCATAGAGGATGAATTCAGTTTCCAAAAAAAGAAGTGCCACAAGGTATTTTTTATGTCTGCTTCTCCAAAAAGGCACAGATCCTGCATTGGGTCTACCATCTTTATACTGGACAAACTATGACATCTGACACGGCACTAGATGTTTAGGCATATGATGTCATCCTTAGATATTAATCCAGGTTCTGTAAAAACCCAGAAGTCCAGTACTGAAATGACAAGTTCCTGAGGGGAAAAAAAATATCTAGGGATTGCAATATTGAGCATAGCAACACTCCAAATTTAGGCACCCCTTTGAAGATTTATTCCACACAACTTTGTGAATGTAATCAAATCACGTAGATTTCAAGGCTGTTTGCCCCAAATTCTCTCTGTAATTAATGGAAAGAAGCAAGACACCTTCAGAGACTGACGAAGAGCTTATATGTAGACCACCCATATGTAGTTCAGCCTTTCTGAACTGTACAGTCATTAGCTTGATGATGCCGCTGTCAAAGGAGTAAAATTAGGTGGGATGGATCTAGGCCCTGGTTGTGCACTATAACCCACAGCCATCAGCTGGGGACCCTGTCTCCCTTTCACAGGGCAAGACTGCCTATAAAAGCCATCAAATTGAGTGGAAACCTCTTGGAGCAAGCCAAGAGGAATGCAAGAAATATAGGGGTAGTTTGCATATTGTCATGGGAGCAGCATTCACAGCCTCATACTCCTCTCTGGAGTTAGGCACTTGCCTGAAGGTCTAAGGAGGTTTCGGCTGTAATTACCACCTCTTATCTGAGGTGCCCAAACAGCTGGTTATATGTTGAAGTCTATCATGGCCTTAAAGATGATGTACTGGCTAAGCTAGAAAAAGTAAATAGATGAAAGATCTGATGAAAGTTAGCACCCACCGTCAAGTGGGTCAAGAAACTAAGAGAAGACAGACCTTGAGAGTTCTCCCAGGCCTCGCTTGAAGAGTTGTTATTGTTCTGGTTTGTTTTGTTAAGACAGGAAATATTAATCCAATGAATATTAAGAGATGTACTCTATTAATTAATTCAGATATATACAAAGGGACTGCCATTTTAAAAATAGCATCTTCTACATTTCAAGTGTGTGTCAATAACTTTTCCTTTCAGTGAAAATCTCACCAGCACTGAACTTTCAATTGAGAAAAATGGACAGTGAGAAAGCATACATTATTGGTGGCACCTGCCACCAGTGTGTTAATATATCAGTGGTGTCCCAAAAGGCCTCACTTTACCCGTCTCCTGTAGGCACAGCTTCTGGTAGGGGTGAAATCCAGCACTTTTCCTATTCTTAGACTGAGCTCTGTGCATTCAGTAGCCCTGACCAAGTTCAGACACCAGCTTCACCTCGTTTCTAAGAATTGTGTGAAAATCAGGGACAAAAGCAAACCAAAATATTGTTTAAGTTAACCACAGGATTAAACTGTGTAGATAAAAAAGCATGTTAAAAAACACAGCATGCATTCTACATCCCTTTATGGTTGTCCCAGCTCTCTCAGACACCCAGTTATACGACCAAAGGAGTGTTATTCCCACAAACAACTTTACAGCCTCTCTTGTAGGAGTTCCCTTTTTAAGCTACTGCACTTCTTTTGATCTCTGTTGGGCGTAGGCTTTCTCCTGTCTTGCCACTGTCTTTTAAAGTTCTCAGGCACATTGCAAAATAGCAGTCTCATTTCAGCTATTCTGTTTTGTCCCCTAGATGTCTTTTGTCGCCTTTATAGCTTCTATGAGACTGAGACAAGAAGTGAATTCTGAAAGTTCCACAGTAACCAGATGGACCTCCAGTATTCATGTATCACCGCAAAGGAACATCTCCCCTGCCTTTTTAGAACCAAGAAATGAGATCTTTTCCCACATGATGCATCTGTCTCAGATACCATATTATCTTTGTGGATTTCTCATGGAAACACGATCAGATGAGACCATAAGTTCATCCTGTATAGGGCACCATCCAACTGTCTTCTGAGAGAGAAGGGCACCAACAGAAGACGAGGACGGGTGCTCTGTCAATGTACTGTAGACACAGTAGCACTGTAGACAATTACATTTCAGCAGATGATAAAGTGCTATGACGCGAACTTCTTAACTTCATTAAATGAACATTTCTTTTCCGTTCGTGTTTGAGTCTGTGTGTGTTCTACTCAATAATGTCTAAGCTTCCCAACCCATTCCAGAGATAATTAAGATAAATATTGTTACACTTAATTAATAAAGCATGGCATTTAATTTAAACAATCCTAAATTCAACTACCACATAAAATCAGCTAAAAGAGCTATTGTAAAGATGGTGACATTCAGAGCTGAACTTTTTTTATTTATGCCCCAGTTATTAGACATTTATATATTTCTTACTATTAAATAGAGGACTCTGATGTGACAGATCTTCCCAAAATACATTTCCCTTTTTTTTTACAAAATTACTGTGATCTTGCATATCAACAAATTATAGGGGGGAAAAAAACTACACTGATATCAACCACTGATAGACAATAAATCATCATTTAACCCTTATTCGTTCATTTAAACATCCATATTGCTCCCTCTCTACTAAAGTCTGCAAACTGGTTTTTTACTAACAATGCCCCAACTCGTTCATGAAGGATCACTATAATACATCTAATACCATATATTTATATCAATTAGAAATCAGTGACAGACTGGTGTTATGACAACCAGCTTCTAATCAAGTGAAACAAGGATGTGTACAGTTGTCTCTGCACACAACACTGTGATAAATGTTAGTTGGGTTTTCCTCATACAGTGTTAATAATACCACTCTGTATTACTGTCTAAGACAGCAATCCTCCCTTTAACATTTTTCATAGATTATAATTGCTTTTAGGAATTTAAATTCAAAGAAGGCATTTTTCAGGAGTATCTTGACCTCAGTTTTCAGCTTGAAATTGGCAAACCCTTGTCATAATTTCTACTATTTTGACCAATATGGTAGTCACACTAATGGTGTGTAGTCAGAGCTATTTTTAGCATAATTTCATAAAGAAACACAATTTGGATAATTATGCAGTGTGTATGTGGCCTGAGGGGAGCGATGATTCTCTGATTATATGTGTGATCTTCCAAATATGTGTTCCACTTGTAAGCCAATTTGATTGATAGATTGATAGACATGATTATATCTAACAACAGGGTAGAGGATTACACTTTTCTGAGTCCGTATGGGTTTCAAAAAACTGGTACCTGCATAGGGGAGAGACTATCAGTACTACAGTGGGAGCTCTCCTCCTGTTTGATACCAGAAACTTTACAAAGAAGAACTTTTATGAATACTTGAGCTCTTAAGACATTAGAAACCAGGGAAAAAAGCAATCATAAGACACTAATTCATGGGATGCCAAGCTTCATCAGTTTCACTGATCATGGAACAAGTTCTTGCATTTCCAATAAACCACACGGTTCAAGTCTGTGAGTTCATCATGCTAGGTCCCACTCTACAGGTTGGAATATCCTGATTTTAAGGAATTTTTCCATTTCTCTGATTTCTCTGATTTTAAGCATTCCCGCTAATGCAATTACTTGTGAATCAGCCAAAGTTACCTCTGGAAAAGAGTCTCTGGTTAGCGAATCTACCTGAATTTTATAATGCCACTTCAGATTATTCCACTGTTCCAAGAAACCAGACAGGGGAAAAATTACAAACCATTCTGCATAGTAAGGAAATGTCAAAGCAAGATTTGTCTGCAAATGTCAGACTTCACAAAGGCTGTCTCTACACCTACAATAGTGAAGGTTTTCCATTTACAAACAAGACCTATTAGAGATCAATTCCAATCTACAGAAATCTGATTAAGGCTTCTCATTTTGCAATTCACTCAGGCCTAGACTGCCATCCAAGGAGAATTTCACTTGAATGAAGATTGCAAGATTGAAATGGATGTTCAAATGCTTAATCTGACTGTCTTTGACTTTGTTCCAAGTGTTTCCCCATTCCTGGCTCCTACACACAACTTTTATATTGTGCCATAAATACTGTCATCAAATTAATCATTCTATGCTGTATATAGGTCAGCGGGAAAAAGATTATCAATATACAAGATATAATGTTGTATGAAGAGGTGGAGCAAAGAAAACTCAGTAGGAAACGTGGCTGATAATCTATATAGAACATTTTTCATTTTTTTATGCAGGCTCTCATCAGAGGCAACTTCGACCTCAAAGGAAAATAAAGGGATTTCAGCAGGAATTAGGCAACAAATAATTTAGCATCGCTGAAGGCACTCATTCTCTTTTGATAGCTGAGAAGGCATGACAAAGAGACATAAGCATCCTTTCCATGGACTTGCTTCTTTGTGTCTATGTATTTTCCCCGAAGATATCCCCAATTATCTTGAGTCCAAATTCATTCCTTTTTTGATGAGTACCTGAGATTGGGCACAGCTCTCAATAGGAGCAGTTCTGCTCAACAAAACAAAGGTGCCTGAATTGCTGTAATCTGCCTGCCGGGGAGGACAATGGCCAGGAAAATGCAGCACCCTGAATGTTATCATATGCTAATAACAGGGTTCAAATGCTTTAGAAACACTGGCAATACACTTCGCTTAAACGCTTCTTCTAAAGCTTATATGGCGTCATTTTTACTGCTATTGCAACCTTGGCTTGCCGGTGCAGGGATGCCAGACCTTGATAAAACTGTAGGGTGATTCTGCTGTGCAGGCAAACCCTTTGTAATGCATAGCCTGAGAAGAGCTGGGGGTGATAGTCACCCCCAGAAGAAACGAGATTGTGCTATACCATTTGAGTCCCATCTCAGCCCTAAAAAGAGTAGCCTCTTGTCCCAGAGGAAATTTCATACCCTGTGCTGTTTAACCTAGTTCTTCTTCCCATGGAAGGTTGTAAATGGGCCCTTTATTCCACCTACAAACCTTAAAAAACTTTTTCATAAGGCTATCTCTGCCGAAGACACAGTGATCTCATTGTTGTGGCAAACACTGAACAGACCATTCTTGCAATGACACTTCCACTTCAGAGCACTACACTACCCCTAGAACAGGCTTTAGCAGAATTAATTTCATTTTGTATATCCGTATTTTGTTTGTTTATTTGTTTTGTCAATAGACCGCAAAGATGCCTCCTCTATGAAGCTGTGGAGATTTGTCGGCAGCAGCTTGGTCCACTTGGATTTTACAATGACAGTCATTGTGTTCATATATTTCAAAGAGAAACTCTGGGACCACCACTGAGCTGAGATTTGCGGAGTATGGGAAAAGCAGTTCCCTGGGCTTGCAAGTTCCTCATCCAGTGCCAGGAAGCCTGGAAGCCGTGATGTCCCCAAGACAGAGGCTGAGATGCCATATAGTGGTACTAGCCCAACCCTGCATTTTGAGGAAGCCCAGTCTGTACATAAGGTTGCACTGGAGCTGTGCACCTTGACAAAGAGCCAAGCGAGCTGTCAAGAAACCAAATAATTTTCTGATGGCAGCTGATTTCCTGGCAGTTCCTCAGAACTCTGCGTGGGTTTCCTCAGTTTGCCAAAACCCACCCATTTCACAAAACATTTTGATGTCAACAAATCAGTGGTTTCCAAAATGCCAGAGAAGGAAAAGGAAAAAAAAGAAAAAGAAAAAAAGAGCTGTTTAAAGACAAAGTTCCCAACCAATTCAAATGATTTCACTCAGTTTTCCCAAAGCTATAAATCAGTGCAATTGCTGTGTTTCAAAACAGAAGCCCCCAGTTGTGTTTGCCAGTTTGGAACCGTCTTACATACCAAGTCTTGAGATGGCTGACAGCACCGCATTGTGCAAATGTCCTGATCAAACGATAGCAGTATGCCTGGATATAGCCTCCCGCTCTCTTGTGAAGATCCTCCCACAGTCCCCAGCATGGTGTCCATGTGCCTGTTCCCCAGGAGGATGAATGGCTACGGCACCGCTCTTACCACAGAGTCCTTCATTCAAAATAGAAATTGCAGGCTCTGGAGCACAGAATATATTCACTGCCTTTCCGTGTCCTGCTATCTTAAAGTGAATTTAAACAAGACAGGTAATGAGCAGCAAATGCATCTGGGTATGTCTGGCAGTCACTAACAACCAGAAGACAAACTGTCCTGCCAGGGACAAGATCTGGCTCCTTGCCTGGGCTAGGTCAGTGTCACGGCGACTTCTTTAGGTAACAACAATTCTGATATAAAGCACCAATAAAGCCAGCCTACAGGATTCTTAACCAGCTTTGCACAGAGCACCTTTTCCAGTGATTCCTCCCATTTATTCTCAAACTGAGCTTCTTGGGCATGGTACCGCTGTTGGATGATTGACCAAAAGGTCTTATGTAGACCAAATGAAAGACCCCGGCACTTGACAGGATGCATGACACGAATAATCATGCAAACGTCAATCTCCAAAAGAGTTTAGGTGGCGGTGGGTCAGGCACATCAGGATTGCGGTGCAAGATTTACGTGTAAGTGGCATTCTCCAGTTGTGATTGCTTGACCATAATTGGCATGCTTTGCCTGCATCCAGAGGCACAGCTGGCTTTTTGTTCAGAGGAAGCCCCGCTTCCACCTAGTGTGGATTTCCACCAGGTTCAGCCCTGAGGGTAGGTGATCCTCTCCTCTGTGCCATGCGTGGTGGCATCCTGGTGGTGTGTAGGGAGATACATAGCGTAAAGCAGGTGAAAGCCACTGCATTGCACTTTGAATAATCAAATCAGAGTGTCTGTGCTGCAATACTGGGAACATGCTGATCTTTTACTCGGGCAACATGGGTCCTGTAGCCAGTCATTTCCCACCTCCACTGTCCCTCCCTGGATCCCATCCAGGGATACATCCCTGGTGCTCCTTGGCTGCACAGCAGGGCCAGGGCCTCAGGAGGTGGTGAGACCAGTGGATTCAAGGAGCTTGTGAGCTCAGAGAGGGCCGTCGGTATTTAAGCAAGAAGTAACACATTGTTAATTAAAGCAACAAGCTGAGACAGGACATTAAGTAAGAGGAAGGCAGCTAGGGGACCACCAAAATACGTGGGAATGAAGATGTGACCACATAAGTATTACTGCAGTGTAGGTCTCCAGCAGTTCACCAGTCACATCAAAGTTAGGGACTGGGTGGACAGGCCACTTGTCATAGCAAAACAACAGTTTGTAGAGTTATAAACTGCCCATGAAGGCAAGTCTTTAATATTTCAATGAGAAAAACAGGAATTGGAGTCACTCAAACTGAGCCAGAGCCTCGTATAGCAGTAACATGTTTCTGCTGCTGCTGGAAGTCTCACCGCTCCCTTAAATAAGTTTCCTTCATGCAACAGAATTAGGTCTGTAATTTGTGCAAAATTCCTGAGTGCTCAGATTGGGGCTGGCAAAGGTTTCTGTTTATTTGGTAAAATTCAGCAGAACACTATAAGAATACTGGGGAACCCTAGCAGCGCTACCTTGGCGCTGAAAAATACAGCACATCCCGAACAACCACCCTGAAACCACAAAAGCTGCTTTTTACAATGACTGTTTCTAATAATGTGCCAGTTCCTCAGTTCACATCTTTTCAGTCTTTTGCAATCAATGTGGCACTGAGACTGCGCAAGGCACCGGGATTGCGAACAGGCAGGCTCTACCCTGCGGTGCACAAATGTGGACCTCCACACGGAGAGACGCCGCCAGGTAGCAAAGCTGTGAACCAGCAGAGGTAATCCATCAGCTGGTTTAAAGACAAACTCCTCACTGTTTCGCTAGCCTACTTTCAACCCCAAAAGAATGTGGGGATGTTTACAGACTCGGTGTCCTTGAAGCCAGCGCAGCTGCAATTTCAGCTTGGCTGGCAAAACACTCCCACCAAGGGCCAAAGTGGCCAACGTGCTACTCCCAACAGTGAGCCTGTCCCTCAACGTATTTTATTAGCTTCGTGCGTGCAGCAGTCTGGAAATGTTACGTGGGCACCGGCAGAAAAAGCATATCTCAGGGGCAAGCCAAAGATGGAAGGAGAAGCTGGGAGGACCGAAGTCTGAGCATGCAGTTGGAAGGAAGCTCCTGGCCCTATCTAGCTGGCTCCTTTGGGGGAGCTTCTTGAGAAGGCCAGAAACCTGAGCCCAAGTGCTGAGCATCTGTGCCCTCTAGTGGCTAATAAAGGTGTGGAAACAGAGGAGGTCACTCACGTCCCAACCTTCATCAGCGACAGGGTGGGAGAGCCATGCCCAACCTCTGCAGAAGAGGCACCACAGGGGCTTAAAGGGGATACCAGACCTGGCCAGAAGGGCAAGGCAGGCAAAACGCCCCAACTCCCTCCTGTGACAGGGAGCTGTGTGGTAGCGTTCTCTCCGAATAACTGTGTCCCCACTGGAACTGATGAGGCAGGAAAAGAATCCACTTTGGAGGCTTGGAGGCCCCTTCTCTGCAGTCCTGTCTCCCGCCAGAAGCATAGCGCTGAGCTAATGGCCCTGTAACTTTGTTTTGCTTTCTCAAGCAGTCTTGAGTTACCTAATATCTGGCTGGTTTCCCTCAATGGCTTTCCAGCAAAGTTATACTCAAACAGTTTTCATTAGATACCAAACACTAAACATCACAAAGTTCCTCCTGAAACCCCTGTTAATAGTATCAAAGGCCTTGAAGCTAATCTTGCCTTTCTTTCCTGTAATTTTTCTTTCTGCCTGTATTGATCAGCTTCTTTAACTTACTTGGACAGGAGATACACACACAGAAGGTTATGTTTATTCATAAGTGTGTACATGTATATGTAAGTGCACATATGCATGTATTAATATATGTGCCTGCAGCCTAGTCTTATAAAGATAAATCCCCATGTTACTGCCAAATGGTCTTGGCTTTCATTCTTTACCTTGCTAGTACGTATATTACAGTTGTGCTTGCAGAATTACAGGCTGGACAGAGGCCTCATGCCAGGCAGCCTGCACCGCAGACCACATACCTTACCGTGCCTTACCTGGGCTGTCCCCTAGAATGTGTGATCGGCCAACAAGGTTGCATCTGTATCCTGAGAAGTGAGTAGAAGGAGATCTCCGTGATCAAGTTATTTTTGATGGGACTTGAAACAGGAAGAAAAAGTGTAACAGTAAGGAATAGTGCTGCATTCAGAAGAGGTTTTATATGGAGGCAACACAGCAGCCTTAGGAGATTCACAGCTCAAAAGTCACCTGTCACCTTTCAAGCAAAACAAAAAACAAAGCCCAGGTAAATGCTGGTTTATGTCTGTGAAGGAACCATGAATTACCACAAACCACTGCGTCAGCCCCTCTTCCCCTAAATTCCTCCCCAGTCACTTCTAAAGGCAAGAGGTAAACTCAAGGACCTTAGAGGCCATCCGCCTTACTTGTTTCTGCAAGACCATAAGACCTTTTGAATGTCTATTCAGCATCTGTCTTGTAGGACTGATTTAGTGGCTAAGGCGCAGCAGCTCCTGGAGCTCTTCCGCAGGTGGAAGACGTGTGAGCACCCTGTTCTTACACTGGTGTCATGCCCACTTCTGCGTGCATCCAGCCAGATAGTGAGAAGAATAGGACAGGGGGTTTATCTATTGCTTTGCCATCCTCCTTGTCCTTTAAATGATTTGCATCTCTGGGGGAGCTAAGAAGAAGGATGTTTATGCTTAAGCCACAGAAGAACTAGGGACAACCTAACATCTCATATTCCTGTATTTCATTGTGCTGACTATGTATGTTGTGATAATTGAGCACACTAAAGATTTCAGCCCATATCCACAAGACATCCTTTCAGGGCCCAGAAACGGCTGCTTAAGCCTGTATCACAGTCACTGAATTTATTCCAGAAGGCATCAGGAATTTCAGTGGTTGCTCTTTATCTGAAGACCTTGGAGCACCAGCGCCACGGAGCAGCTCTAGCTCTGCATGGCTCCCCAAAGTTCTCCATGCTCCAGCCAAATATGAAGCACATATTTATGGCTCAAATTGGAATGAGACACTTCCAGCCTATCCAGATTCATCTGAGCAGGGACCATGTTAGTCAAAACTTATACTGTCCTGGCAGTCACTGTTCTGCCTCTTTTCTATTTTGGGGTGGGACTTGTTGCTTGACAAACGTGCTGGCATTAATCTCATAAAACCATGCTGTAGATTAGATGGAGGAAGAAATCTATCTCAGGGCTGCATTGATAGCTCATTTTTAGTCTTTATTTAAATGAGGCTTAAAAATCAGAAAAGAAACTGATTTTTTTTTAGGGAGTGTCAGTTTTCCTGTGACTGTGGGAAAGGAAACAAGCCATTAATAAAATTTTGCATAGCAGCACATCTAAAGAATTTTATTGCTACAGACTTTCAAAAACTAATTATTTTCTATTCTTTTTTCTGTAGTAAGGATGTGTCAAGCACACATACACCTACCTTTCAAGAAACTGTTTATGCCACAAATATAGTTAAATCAGGGGACTGTATTTTGAGCAGTGATGCTCAGATTATGATACAAACTCTTTTGATACTGTTATTGTAGGGTATTAGTGCAGTAAAGCCATGTTAGATATTTATGTTAGGAGTTCCTGTCCACATACAGAATGCTACAACAGTCTCTCAGCAGAAATATAAATTGAGATTATCATGCAATAAGAAAAGCATCTTAGCTTTTTCGTTACGATATAAACAGGCATTAGATTTCCTTGTGAGCATGGCATCTCACAAACATGCATAAGACAGATTTATTCATCAGACAAAGTTTTGTAAATTTTAACATGAATAAAAACTTGCTCAAACATTAATATCACCAAGTATTTTGCCATTTGTTAACTTTCTCTTGCTGTTTCAAAAACCTGCAAGGAGTGGAGGTAGAGCATGCTGTGGGTAGAAACAATTAGCCTGGCTCATGAGCAGCACAGCAGAATGCAACCATAAATGAAGTGGCTCCAGAGGCTGCAAAAAGAGAACATGGACAGCAAATGATCAGCAGCCTATGGGAAGGGAATTGAAACTAATGCCACTTTAATCAAGCCATTTATCTGACAGGCGGATAATACCGGATAAGGATGTTTGTAGCAGGATTCATTCAATCTGTCAAGCAGTGGGAGTCGAGGGAGTATAAATTCCTAAATAATCAATCCATGTAAAGAAATCTACTGTTTTGCTGATGAGGTTTCATCAGTGACAAAGACAAGACTTGGGCTTAGCTGTAAAGCTTCATCCCCTACTTCTAACCCACTTGTAACTCAAATGGTTTTCAGTCTGTGTTCAGAGCGGCATCCCCTCGGTGACCAGACAGCTTCTTACTCAGACAGGACCTGGGTGCCCTGGGCCCAAGGCCATGCCTTTGAGCGCATTTAGGTGACTGAAAACGCAGATAACTGCTCACTGAGGCACCACCAGTTACAAGCTCTGAGAAATTAGGTTAGTTGGCTTTAGGTTCTAATTTGTTTCCCACTCTTCTAGGTGTGTGTCTGAATCCCCTCTGGCTTATCTGCCTTTCTTCTGCTCCTGAATCAGGAGCAATACTGGTCTGTGTGGGTGGAAAAGCGAGAAGAGGCAATAATCACTGGCTGAAAGTGTTCACACTGACTTCCCAGCGTGGAGGAACAGGAGGAAATGCACAATTAATGCAAGCGTAGTTCCCTGACCTTTGCAGGCACTCACCTGTAATTACAGCCTTTTCTCACTGACAGCTTTGAAGGGACAGGGATGCTCCTGACTTCTGCCCGCAACCTCTGCTGGACTTTTGAAGGGCTTATAAGCCACAATTTGAGAAATATACTATTATAAACATATAGAAGTGACATATAGAGTGGCTTGGTTATAGAAATGGAGAAGAAATTAGCATAGCTGTCCCCCCACACTTCAACATCATCCAGAAAACATCAGATTTTTGGCATTTTGGGCTTCATAGTGAATTCATATATCAAGGTGTAATTCTTCTTTCATGCCTCTATAATTCATAAGTAACATGAGAGGAGAAGCTTACCACTGAATCTCAGATGAAAGGTATTTGTAACTGCTACAACTTCCAATTTTAAAAGAAAATATTTTAATTATGATGCAATGCAGTGGGAGCTAAAGAAGCTTACATTTCTGTTTATTTTACACAGTACCCAATCCTTTTCTTTTTTTTAATTCCAAGGCAACTCTCCCATTGACTTCATTATGAGCACGGTGTGATATGCCTGAGCTAACATGGGAAAAGCACAACAGACCCATGTGGTGGATATTAAGACACAGCACTTATACAAAGATAAAACCTAATTTGGTGATCACACAGAGGTAAGGCAGGACTGCTTCCAGTTAAGTCAGGGATAGTTCACTGGTACAAAGACAGTGCAACTCTACATATTACTTTAAAAAGGGAGTGAAGGAACCATTTTTCTACGCTTACCAATCTGTAACTAATCATAGCTTTAGGACCCTGAGCAGACTCATTTGCTGCAAAACACGTACCTGTGTGCCTAATGGTAGGGCACAAGCCAGCTGTGGTCCAAAAGCCATTTGGATATCTTAGCTTTCAGCAGCACCTATACTAGCAAACCCTGACTCTTGGTGGCCTTGCGGCCACAAGCAAAGTTCTGGACTAGCAAGGCCACAGGGTTTTAGTGCTTCAAAACTGTCCCCTGACGGTCAGCCCATGGTTTTCCAGGGTGCCCACAGTATGCTTACCAGAACCAAAGCTATTCTTCGAAACTACGCAAAGGACTTGATGTCATTCTGCAAGGAAAGTCTTGCATATGTGAGAAGTATTTGGTTAGTATGAACATCTGTAAACCAAGAACTTTGCCAGTCAGATCCCCCAGCAGATGGGATACGGATTTCAGCAGTGACTAAATGATTTAGAAGCCAAATATCTGTTTTCAAAAAGACAGGTGCTTAAATCTCATTGAAAATTAAAGGGAAATAAATTTGTGAGTCCAATTTAAAAGTAGAATTTCAGTCTGTGTGAAAGCATTGCTTACTCATCCTTGAGGAATTATTTTGTTGTCAATTTAATGAAATCAACCTCTGGATTTTGGGCTGGACATCTTCACATATAAAGAGAGGAGAACAAATTCTCCCTGCTGTGGGAATTAGTGACTGAAATGTTATGTTTTGGACAGTGCAGGTATTCCGAATAGATAACACAGTATTTCATCCTGACCTGAAGCTATTAAACAGGTCTTTCACTCATATGACTAGGGAGAGTTTCACTGCCTTCAGGACAATCTGTCTGTGATGTGGAGTAGACAAGGCTCTGGCACTATGGCTGTACTAGCAACCATACCTCAGTTGTCGGTTCAGGGTTTTGGGAGGAGAAGGAGTTTATGAGCTCTGATGGCATTCTCTGTGAGGATCAAAGCACCCACACCAGCAAACAAACCACAAAAAGTTTCTCAAGGAGGGTTTTGCTGCACAGCTTTGCCTTTCGGTGGTCTGTGGTTCCTCCTGAAACAGCACACACTGCAGATGGGGCTGCTTGGAAGAGACCATGCCATGGCCTGCATGGGAAGGGACTTGTGGGGATCTTCTGCCACCACCCCACTGGGTGGAATTAAATCCCTGTTGACAGCAGGTTTGTTCCCTACTCCACCAGCTCCAACTGATACCCAGGAAAAGCCACCCATTTCTCATCCATTCCTGGATGTGCTGCATAAGGAGGAGCTGGAAGAAGATTGTTACCAGAGTGGTGCCAGAGCAGGTGCACTGGGAAATAACCAAAGCAGAGATTGAGCAAGAGACCCAAGCTTCAATCACTGTAACTATGTTTGTGTTCAGTTCCTAGGATGACAGTGTTTAGCTTAAAAGGTACCAGGAAGGATGGACAACTCCCGTGTTTATCATAAGAACAAAAAGAAAGTAGGAACTCCTTGAGACGTAGAACCAATAATGCTTCCCCAGGGCTCGGTACTGGGGCCTGTTCTGTTTAGTATCTTTATTAATAACCTGGATGAGGGGATCGAGTGCACCCTCAGTAAGTTTGCAGACGACACCAAGTTAGGCAGGAGTGTTAACCTGCTTGAGGGCAGGAAGGTCCTACAGAGGAATCGGGACAGGCTGGATCAATGGGCCAAGGCCAAAGGTATGAGGTTCAACAAGTCCAAGTGCTGGGTCCTGCACTTGGGTCACAACAACCCCATGCAGCGCTACAGGCTTGGGGAGGAGCGGCTGGAAACTGCCTGGCAGAAAATGACCTGGGGATCCTGGCCGAGAGTTGGCTGAATGTGAGCCAGCAGTGTGCCCAGGTGGCCAAGATGGCCAACAGCATCCTGGCTTGTATCAGGAATCATGTGGCCAGCAGGAGCAGGGAAGTGATCATGCCCCTGTACTCAGCACTGGTGAGGTCCCACCTAAAATACTGCGTTCAGTTTTGGGCCCCTCACTATAAGAAAGACATTGAGGTGCTGGAGTGTGTCCAGAGAAGGGCAACGAAGCTGGTGAGGGGTCTAGAGCACAAGTCCTCTGAGGAGCAGCTAAGGGAACTGGGGTTGTTCAGCCTGGAGAAAAGGAGGCTGAGGGGAGACCTTATCACTCTCTACAACTACCTGAAAGGAGGTTGTAGTGAGGTGGGTGTCAGTCTGTTCTCCCAAGTAACAAGCGATAGGATGAGAAGAAATGGCCTCAAGTTGTGCCAGGGGAGGCTTAGTTTGGATATCAGGAAAAATTTCTTCACTGAAAGGGTTGTCAAGCATTGGAACAGGCTGCCCAGGGAAGTGGTGGAATCACCATCCCTAGAGGTATTTAAACAATGTGGCACTTAGGGACAAGGTTTGGTGGTAAACTTGGTAGTATCAGGTTTACAGTTGGACTCAATGATCTTAAGCGTCTTTTCCAACCTAAATAATTCTATGATTCTATGATCCTTCTGGATCCTTCAGTGTCTAGCAAAAGGTGATCCATTTTGAGTAATTTTTCTATTTACCCCTAAGCCTCTGAAGGACCCAGGACTCCTGATGGTGCCCATTTTCCTAATTTGGGACTTTCCCTTCTTCCACTATAAGAGATCTGAGGAGACAATATGGATGTTTATTGGTGTGGCCGACTGACTGCCCTCCTTGTCTTGAAGCTGAGGGCATCCTTCATCCCTCCCTGCTTAGGCAACTTGAGTTTATTCCGATTAGATCTCTACTGCATTTATTTCTGTAACTTGACAATATCAGTATCTGACTCTGGGCAGCTTACTTCCAATGTGTTAATAGTCCTGTAATGCTTAAATTAATGGCATTAAAAATACATAAATTATTATATTTCCTTTGGTTGCATCCTACATTCATGTGAGCAAGGATTTGCAAAAATTGCACAAAATTTTGCATTTTCCCCTTCCCTCACGGTGGCACCAACCCTTGAATTCTCATCATTCCTTCACAAACCAGAGATCCAAATTTCAATGCTGAAATATCCCATAAACCTCCTCCCGGGCCTCCACCAGCACCGTCATTCAGCCTTTTTCAGGAATGGCAGTCCCTCATGTATTTCGCACCCCACTGTCATGTGCCGACGTGATTGACACTGCTGGGAATGATCTGCCCACTCCTCCTAAATGCAGTTGGGCTGTCGGTGCTGCAGACGTGCAGACAGGAGGAACACAGACCCTTGAAGAGTGTCAGATGGCCAGCTGCCAGCCAAGGCACAATATGGTGGCTACTGCCAAGCCAGCTGGGTCCTCACTCTTCCAGCTGGTACAAAAGTTGCCAGGCAGCCTCCACTCCAAGAATATTCAAGCATTTGGGGCTATAATCTATGCCATGTGTTTCTCTGTTTTTACTGCATAGTGGAAAATAATTTATTCAGATATGCTAAATTATATTTTTAATTTTCCACAAACAGTTCATTGTGAAACTCGGTTCTGGCATTAACTAGAAAATGAGGTACTTTGCTCATTGTGTATATTATTATAACGGTCCTTTTTTGTTTAATCTAAATATTGTAGCTCATTTATCTTCTTGGATGTCACAACCAGCTCTAGGCTGCATAGTGCTGCTGCTGTCTACCACTTAATGATTATTACTTAAACATTTAAAAAATAAGTAGTGCCTAACTAATTTTTTTTGCTGGATGATATCTACACCCTTTTGTCCAAAAGAATCCCTCATATTCTTTTTTTTTTAGTGTATATTGAGAGCCTGTATCATGCTGATCATTGCCTTTATGAACAAGAAGGGCTGAGGAGAGTTTCTTCTGAGCAATTCAGTATCACTCAGTTCTTGAAAGAACTGGCCCCTTTTTCATAAATGAGACATTGTCAGCAAAGAAAAAATGGGAATAGAGCCCAGGACATTTAATTTGAAATTCAGAGATCTTTGCCACTTGAGCTCAATGAGAATTTCGTACTGTTAGTAATGATACGGGGCTTCTAAACTATCTTTAGTCTGTAATCAGACATTAGATGGTAACTATGTATGTCCATACATACCTTTATTTCTAAGCCTTTCCTTGGAGAACAAACCCTGCTTCAGTTTGTACAGATTTCAAAAGGTATCAGCATCATTTTCATTTCCCTCTGAGTCTTTAAGTTTCACTCTATTCTCTGTGGCTTTTTTTGGTCCAAGCTCAAAAATCAAAAGTAAATGAGCAAGTGCAGTTTTGTTTTCTGTTGCACATTGACTTCCAGGAATTCTTTTCCTCCATTATCTATCATGTGGCTACCTAAGAATCTGTCTTTTTTTTTTTTTCTAGAAAAAAAGAATCTTTTACTTTCTTGTCCTTTTCTACCATATATGTCACATTCTGCAACCCTTCCACAACAGAAATAATTCTCACTAATGTCCACACACTTAACAATTGAACAGTGACAAATAAATTATTTCAGAAAAGCTATTTAATCTCCACCCCAGTGGAATATGATTTCCATGCTCCTTTTAAGACAAGCAAGAAAAAAATCTGGTTTTATCATTCCTGACATTTTATTTTAATTGAAGTTTATCACATTCTTTATGCTGACTTCCAAATGCCTCACCCTTTTTTCATCAGGAGGGGCAATTCCTAGAGACGTGTGAAATGTTTCATTTGAACTACAAAAGCTTGGAAGCAGACTTGCTGTGAATTCATCCTGCATTTGCAAATCAGCAGTGAATCGCTAAACTCCTCTGTCTGCTGAGTTGTCTGCAAGCTTGTGTCTGCTGTCACTCGGCAGGTGTTACTGGCTCTTGTCCGCGGGGACTTCCATGGCTGTTGTTCTGGGCCATTTCCAGGGAAAATGTGGCTCACCACTTAGAGGCCACTCGTGGTCTCTTGTGGTTTTCAGACACCTGTGCCTTGTGCTGGAACAGAAACTTCATGCAAACCTTTGTGATGCCCCATGCAACTTGTATGTGTCACATTTCCTTGTAGTTTAAACAGTAAACCGGAGGTGGGCCAACCCCAAACCTTCTGGGGCCTGTGTGCACCAGTACATGAGTCCTGACGACTGCGAAGTTACTTCAAAGCAAAAGTAATTTTGGAACAATGTTAAAGCTAACATGACATACCAAACTGTGACCTGGAGGAGCTAAGGTCCAAATATGTCTTCTCTTCTGCAGGTACAGGGATATCAGCCCCAGCAGAGGGGCCAGGATGGGGACATTAACATCTGAAACCACCACAGCAAGGCTTGACCACCAACATTGCACAAGAGACCTTGCCCCCGTGACAACACTGGGCGGTCATGCAGTAGTAGGGGTAGTAGGAAAAGCTAATTGTGTGTGTTAATGGCATAGGACATACTTCACATGGAAGAATACTTGACATTTCTTACAACACCTTGAGAGCCTTGAGACCTGCTCGCAGCAGCAGTCACCATACAGTAGCAAAAAGCTGCCACAGCAACTACCCCACCACCTGCATGATGGAGGTGATCAGCCTGGACAGCCTCAGCAGTCCCTGGTATTTAATACCTATTAGTCACTTGAAATAATCAAAATGCCAATATTGCAGCATGGTAAAATAAAATGGTATTATCACTGTAATTCTTATCATAGTCTGTCTTTAAAATGGCTAACCCATCTGTTCAGACATCTTACAGATTTGACAACTGGGCTCCAGCAAATCTTGCTGAGGCAGCTGAAAGCGATACCTCCATCAGGGAAAGGAGTCAGCCACAGATCAAAATGTCTGGATGTCTAAATCGAAGCGTGTAAGCTCCCATTGTCATCAGCAGAGACGAAGGGCTTGATTCAGTTGCTTAGACGCAGGCACCAGCTGCCATCTGAGATGTCCTATGGGTACCACCTCACCTCCAGCTACCGCCCCAAAGGCCCTGGGTTATAACTGCCAGTCTCTGAGTTGTATCCATGGCCCTGTGGGCATCTCTGATATCCTGGGCACCTCAAATGCACGTAGGCAACTGAATGGACCCCAGCCAATACACCAGAGGAGCCTGGAGGGCAGTTTGGAAGAACTATGTGGTTTTATTGATGAAGCTATGACACGAGGAGGAGAGGGGCCGCACCTCAGTGAGTGCCAGCAGCTCCTCTGACCAGAGCAAGTATCAAGAAGCCTTATCTCTTTTCTCCACCTCTCCCCTTAGTAATTCAAGAGCATTATATTTGGATTTAATGCCTCTTAGCTTAGCTGGAGCCAAAGAAGCCAGAGCTGTGAAGAGACCCTGTAAATAGTGAATGGATTAGCAGCATCTAGCAACCCTCTTAACTTGAGCTGTAGCCTATACCTCCCCATGGGCCAGTTAACTTGTGTGCAAGAATATTTCCACATTGAATGGAAGGACTTTGTGGATGGAATTCAAATTACGAGCAATACATCAGTTATTTCTGCAGCAAAGACAAGTCCTTAATATGTAAGTGTGATTTCATTTTAAACTGGATTTAAAAATGCCTCAATGAAAAGAGTTAATTCTCTCTTTAGGTAAAATTCACTTAAGCTTTTAATTGCTTTTCTGTAAAGATAACTAGTTTAGTTACCTCTCACTATTCATTTACCTTCTCAATAGCAGCTTCATAGCTGGTAAATTCAATCAGATGTTTCTGTGAAACAGTCTCATGCCACTGAAGATGGCTACAAATCAGAAAGGACTTCTTTAGAACATGCATTTTCTTTAAATGTACCTACATTGTGCTTTTACACTGAGTTACGTTTGGGTTCTTGTTCTGGAAATACTTTATTTCCAATTTTGTGCTGATGCACTATGGATTATCAAAGGCTTCTTAAACACGTAGGCATGAAGAAAGTCAGAATTCAATTGTCCCTTCCCAACTCTGCAGAATTCTTGTCTTTGATAGTAAAGAATGTTGGCAAGTCTAAGGAAACACAGGTTTGGAACACAGCAATTCCTGTGCTTTACAGTGAAATCATGGTCCTGATCTGACATACATGCAGGAAACTGGAGTGTTGAGCTGAACAGTCCAGTAATTTCGATTAAGATCTGGTCTTGCAAAACTTACGGACATACTTCTTTCCTCAGTCTGTTCCCCATATCTACTTCAAAGCTTTACTTTAGAAATACCTGTGAATTTCTGCTGCATAGTTTGCAAAGATAAAGTGGCCATGGTGTGATTTTTATTAAATGCTAAGATGTGACATTTTAGTTGTAGCTCTCTGACCCAGTAAAAGACCCATGCAAACACTGGGCTGCTTGATATAGACAGAACTAGCAGTACATTTGAGCTGTACAGTTATTAAAAGCATTTCTCTAGACATTCCCTTTCCTTCTTGGATTGTTCTTGGCATTTCTCGAATATTTATGGATATTTATGAAGGCACTTACTTGTGTATTAAATGAAGTCTGTGAGTAAGTCATCAATTTCTCTGGAAATAGTTGTTTTTTGTGAAAACTTTGTTAGCTCTTCCACACAAGTGCCCCTGAGGGACTAGAAAGTTTAAGTACAGCATTGTAGAGTGCATCCTATAGAATGTATATAAGCCTTTAATCAGCACAACCGCAATGCAGCAGATTGAATAACCATCTGAAGAAATCCAGGGAGCATTGTGCTTTAGTCTGCCCCAGAAAGCTGTTCTGTAACAGCTTTGCAAGTGTGTTCTCAGCTACCAAATCTATGCTAAATCAGTCACTGAACAGACTTACACCAGTTAGTAGNGATGCCTTTTTTTTTTTTTTTTTTTTGATTAACTAACAGATCTTCATAAATTCAAGGCTACATGGAGAAAACACGCTGATTTATTGGTCCAATACAGCTTACCCTGAAAGCAAAAGGAGTTTCACTTTTGACTTCAAAGGAAGCAAAGCTGGACCCTAAAACTATAAACAGGATAATAAACACTAGTAAAACATAATACTTATTAAAGCAGCATGAATCCTGCTCCCAAAAAGTACACATTTACTTACTTTTATACTATTTGTGCAACTTAATACTAATGAAAATGAAATATGGCTGGTCGCTGAGGTCACACCCGAGTACCGTGAGAGTCAAACAATCTATCAGAAATAATACTATGAAATATATTGGTATTAAGTGTTCATAGAATTAACCTGAATTCCAAATAAATTAGTAAAACTGTTATATCTCTGCTTATTTGCAAATTGATGAAAAGCACAATTTACCAGCATGCTTTTCAACAAAGTGCAGGAGTTCATACTCAGGTCTAATTTTTAATATTGGTGTACACTACAAAGCCATACATAAATTTACAGATAGTGTAAAATTGACATTAATATAAATGGAAGTGGAAATAGACCAAGATTGAAAAATCTGGTTTTATGTTTTGTTGGACTGAATACTTCATAAATTGCCTATTAACAATAGCTCACTTAGCTCTCCTAAGTGGTTTTATAACATAAGACCATTTTTTCTGTTTTTTGCCTTAGCATTCTCAGTTATTTATGACTGGTGCAGCAGAGATCAATGGGAGTCAATCATAGCAAAGACTAAATGAAGCATATGTTGAAGGTGTCCTGATTTAGCTCTGTAGGACACTAATCACATTCCTTTTTTTAAAAACCACTGGAGAAAGGTCTCACATGGTGGCAATCCACTTTCCCAGTGAAGTCTGGCGTATCAACACCATGCTTTTGCTGTTTACAAGGAAATTGAGCAAAGGAAAATGATTTTCAATTTCAGCCTCCAGCCAGCTGTACTGTCAGGCAATGAAGCATGATGCTAAGTGCAGAACAGCAGCTTGTCTGATAGACAGTAAGTAATTAAGTAGCTTCGGTCCAGAAATGGTTTTATGTTGTCCTTGGGCTTTGCACAATAAGATTGCTTTTCCTAAGCTGTCTTCCTGTGAGAAAAAAGAAATACCAAAAAACCAAGCAACAGCATTCACCCTACTTGTTTTTATTGTGAAAAGATGAGGCTCTCACAGCTCTATAGAGCAGTGAGCCTCCAGGTGTAGACCAGATAATGGATGTTTCATTTCATTTCCTTCTCTTGTGCCTTCATGAAAGGAAACACAGACATTGCCTTTAGCAATGCTGCTGCAGGATGTTGACCCTGAAAGCATATTCCAAATTAGACAAGTCTATTATTCCTGTGTAATGCTTGAATTCAAACAGGAAGGACAACTTTACTTTCCATTCCTTATAAATAAGATAGAAATATCTCACCTCTACAGGTTCATGGCAAAGATCCTTAAGTATGTAAAGATACAATTGAAATAAATTCTTGAAATGGTAACATTTCCTTTTATTCCTTCTGTTTCATGTGAAAGTGAGAATAAAACAAATACTATATTTAGAAGTGAGCACAGCATTTGCTGAAGACTAGACAGAAAAGATCGTTTGCCTACATGAAACAAAGGACTAATAAAAACCCTTTAGGAAAAAGAACTTCCTGATACTAAAAGCTGAATAGATTTAATTGGAACTTCATTATGACCTTCTAATGCACAGACATTCCAGATACTTGCACAGGCCTGTCTCCAGAGAATCTTTGTGTCTCACTGGTTTTATGCTCTGGATTTACTACACCTTCTAAAAGGGACACTGCTCATTTCCCCATTTTGTGGATCCAGAAATGAAGGTCCAACATGATGTTTGCAGGTCACTGAAAATCTGGGACAGTGTAGAAAATAGAACTCACATTTCAACTCAAGTCAAAAAATCATCCTGTGTTAAGTTGTCCCGTTGAAGAAAAATATGAATAAAAGTTTATAAGTTATCACTCATGAGATTGTACCAACATGGAAGCAAAAGAAAGCCTCAAGGCTAGAATACTGGTTGAGAGAATATGGAAAGTATTAGTGATGGAAAAAAAAATGATGGAATGCTAAATTACTGTGCAGGCTTTCATGTGGTATGGTTGTGCCTCTACACATTTGTGGATGAAAACAAAATTCAAGTTATGGTTACAGAAAAAAAGATCAAATGTTTATTCTATTGCAATTTGACCAAGAGGTGTAATTAAAACAGCTGAATCATTGGATTCACTGTAACACAAATGTTGGAAGAACTCAGATTATAAATTGTCTTGTTTTGTGTCTTCCATTGCTTTTTTATAATGAACATCCTGTTCTCTGCTTAGTCCTACAAATGATGTACAATGAACACTCACTTACCAGAAATGCCATTATTTGAATCAGGGTCATGTTCAACTTTAAATGAGTTTTGTATAACAGAACCATCTGGCTTCCCCAAGGCCACACAGCGCAGCGGGACTAAGGTGATTGGGACATACTGCTTCACTAGGAGCGATTTGTTCTTATTTTGTCCAGCTGAACTCTGTGGCCTTGCAAAATCTCCAGGAATTTTGGTTCTGTTCAAGTGGCCATATATTTTCAGTAATTAACAGTTCAGAACTAGCGTGCATTACACATAGCTATTATTCTTTATATTTATATAAGCCAACAAATATTTGTTTGCATGGCACCTTATGTTCAAAATTATACCTTAAATGTATGTAATGTTTTGCATTTTATAATCTGAGTGATCCTAAAGTTCCCTGCTTTTGCCATATTGTCTTGAGCAACACAAAAATCCAAAGAAATTTTTTGTGAGCAGGTTGGATAAAGGCAGAAAAAAGGAATATAAAGATGCCATGTCAGATTTATTTACTTTTTAGTTGTTTTCTCTCTCTCTCTCTCTTTTTTTTTTTTTTTAATTTTAAGGAGGAAACTGAAGGAGAAAGCAGGAGACCCCTAGGAAACAGATACAGAAAACTCTTCTCAGGAGCTGAGGTAGACTTGATGGAAAAGCATAAGGGAGGCCAAAGGAAAGGAGCGGCATCTTTTCCTACCAGCAGGGTGGTAGAAAAAGATGTGGGTAACTAATACTGGTAAAGAGAGAAGGTAGAATGGAACACTCAATGAAGAATAATCTACAGGATGCAAATCAGAGAGTACATGAACATTTTCATCTTCAAAGGGATGATATTTTTAACCAGGTTTTTATCCAGAAGACACACATGCTTAGCCCTGGGAGAGAGCTAATTAAGGAGGGAGCTGAAGGGAAGGAAGTGTTGAAGGTGGGGATGGATAATATATTCATTAGAGGCAACAGTAATGAAGAAAGCAAGCTGGACAGAAACAACTGGTAGGGTACCTGAACAGTGGGAGGTAAGAAATAATGTGAAGGGTCCATGAAAAGAAAAGAAACAGAAAAGAACAGAAAAGAAGCTGAGATAGATAAAAATGGTCTCATTGCTTCTAGAGCCCACATTTAACATGGAGAAAAAGAAGTGAAAGAATAAGGAAATGTTGAAGACAGTGATGTGGGAGTGAATGACATTTTCCTTCAATCAACATTCACTTACTCATTAGGGAAGAAACCAGCTGAAGGATAGAATACACAATACGTAGTTCATGCGCCTGCATGCTCTTACTGTCCAAACATTTAAATTCAGAGGACAAATACCACTAAAAAATATAGATGAATCAAAAAAAATACGCAAGTGCTGTCAGAGAGACAGCCAAGATTAGAGAAACAGTCATAGCTGTGCGTGCAATCAATAGGTGAATCAGAGGAGAGCAAAGGGATGATGCTGTGGATCAGCAGGGGAGTAGCCAGAGGAAAGCCCAGAGGGGTGGGTGGGAAGGAAAGGAGCGAGTGTGGATGGGAAAGGGAGAGGAGCAGCATGCAGTGGTCAAAGAGGTAGGTCTCAGCTTCAGATCCATAAAGGAGTATTGTTCTGTAAGGACAAGGGCAAGAGTGGGGATGTCAGTGTACAGCAGATCGAAAAGGAGATTAATGGAAGTAAATGAATGGTAGGGAATTGGATTGATCAGTGATGTGGAATGAGTGTAGGGGATGAGATGAGGGGAATAAAGCAGCCAGAAATAACCCACTTGCCATATCAGTACAGTGGAAAGGAAGAAGTGAAGCCAGAAGGATGACAGAAAGGAGGCAAAGGCAGAGGGACACTGCTCCATGGCAAATGAAGGAAAAAGATGATTCAGACGGGAGGTATGGGGAGCCAAATGGTCTTACTGTTGAGTTTGACCTTGGACATATCAACAGATACAAGCTAGATTTTGAAGACTGGAAGGTGTTACATACATGAAGGAAGGGAAGCAAGTGAGAAATTCATAATCAGGGTAAACAAAATTCTTCAGAGAAAGATTAAAAAAGTGGTGGAGAGCTGCAGCTAAGAAAAATAGAATATGTGAGCTGAAGCAAACCACAAGTCAGGAATAAAACCCATCCATCTGAAGACTGTAAGAGTAGTCAGAAGAAATGACCACAGACTTTCAAGTCTGCAAAATCACTCTTCCATCCTTTGCTTATCTGAATTGACAATTATTAGATTTTTAGCCTCTGAGTGTTTGGAATAAAGATCATTCTTTACTTATTGTTGCAGTGAATCTTGTGGAATGAAACTTGAGTGTATAAAATGTTGAAACATTGCTTGCTCAGAATGTCTCATTAGCATCACAGAATAAATAAGCGGATAACATTGCTAATTTGATTCAAAGCCCTTGAATATATTTCATCCATAATCTCTGACTTCAGTGAGCATAAACAACTCTTAGTGAGTGTCCCCATAGGACTGATATTAATTCACAACCAAAAACTGTTATAACTCCTTGGGAGTTATAACACTTGGGAGCTAAGCCTTCTTTCTTCTTTATCCTGAATGTTCATGAGCTAAAATTCAAATGTTAATCCATGAAATATCTGTGCCCAAATTGAAAAATATTCTAAAGTACTCATTAAAATCTTAGGTGGCATTAACACCAACCTCACATTTCTTTCTGTTTGCCATTAACACCACCCTACCTAATGGATTTACTGATGAGAAGCATCAAGAAATATGAGTGTTAGGTGAATAGTAAAAGTATTCACAAAATGCAAATTCTGAAACTGGAATTTCAAACATCAACCAGCATCATCCCATGTAACCTCTAAATCTATCCCAAAAGACTTGGTACTTTAAAAGACATCCATAATACAAGGCAGTCGTTTTAAATGCTTTGTTGAATCAGGGTTTAAAATCTTTCCTGAAGACAAACTGCACTGGAACATCTCCAAGAAACTAGCTGACCAAAGCATGCTTTTAGAGTCCTCTCTTCTTTATTCTGTCAGTCTCTTTTCTATTTGGGTGGAGAGTACAGGCTGTGTATTGGGAGGGGAGGTGTGAAAGCAATAACATGATAGCAGGGAATTGCTTGGGAGACATGGGAGTGAATGAAAGGTAAGGACTGAGAAGGGGGATTTACATTTTCTTCACAAGAAAGTGACAGCTGTTATGTCATGAGTCTATACTTGTCTGGATCACTTTGTTTGTGTGCTGTGTTTTTCCCCCACCCCACATCTGTCTTTGTCTGTGTACGCTGTATGCTTTCTGGGCAAATCACTACCTTTCCCTGTGTCTGGAAAGAAACACAACATCTTTTTGGCACTGGAGCAAGGTCCATAATGAAGAATGTGATTATAACTGATGAAGGATATGGATTCATCTTTCAACTTTGCAAATTATTTACTATGATTCAGAGTCATGAATTCCTTTGGGCCAAGGCTTTCTCTCTGAAGCTGCTGCAAGAGTTACCATATATTGTTGATATGACTAAACTTCAGGGTTGGGAGAAAACTGGGGCCAAGCTTTTGAAGCACTAAGCAACTGGCCTAAAGCCAAATCCTTTAAAATGTCACAGGCTGGACATCTAAAAATGGATATTTGTCAGTTTTTAATGTAATTTAAGTTTTATCAATAATAGTGACGATAAATGTTGTAATAGTATCTAATATTTATATACTGCTTATTGACCTAAAGTTTTGTCCAAATGTTTTTTCCCAAATGGGTAACCAGAGTTAGAGAGATTTATGAAGTTGTCAAATAAGGAGCTTTTCAAAAGCAGTTACAGTTTTTATAACACAGGTCATGGTTCCTATTTGTTTGAATGTTCAAGCAGCTACAGTTGTCTCTGCTGATATGTGTTACTCACAAATGCAGAAGCAATGTTGCTTCAATATTAAAGAAGCTACACTAAGATCATGATCATAGTAAGGCTGTAATAGTGTGTATCCAAAACTATGACAGTAAGAAGCCCTGACAGCCAGTAGGTACCTTATCCTCAGCGTTCTTGAGTCCGCCAAGTCCAAAAGCAGAGACAACAGTGATGTCTCAGTAATGTGCAGTATAAGGAGACCCATGCAGCAGCAACACATCTACTAGCTTTCTCTTAATACTGTACGCTGCAGTGCAAGTTTCCTGAAAATATTACTGATCCCATGCATTTGATGCTTTTAATGTTTTTCATAAGCTTGACAGAAGATGGGTTAATAATTTAGTATACTCTATTCAACCCCCTGGGACAATTTGTTTCACACCCCAAACTATTCTTCAATAAGACAGACTGAGGATTTCGTCCTGTGTGTTCAAATTAGCATAGAAGCATTTGTAGGATCAGGTCCACGATGTAGGGTGAAAGAAAGTATGTATACAACACACCTATCTCAAGGTGAAATGTTGAAAGGTGACATTTACAGTGTATCTGATATCTGTCATCAGGGAATCTGCTTTCTCCTCGTATCCTTAAGTTACTGAAAAGACTTGACCCCCAAGCGAAATTTAAAAATATTTTCCTTTATCCTGTAACGTTTCCAGATGGCTGGAATCTAGACTGACTCTTTTGCCGGAGCATAACAGCCAAGGATTTAGACATCGCCAAGTAAACTGTTGTTCTGACTCCAAGCTTGCCTATATGATTTTGCAGGATCCACAATAAAGGCAGCCATGGATTTCTGTAGGGATAACTTTGCCAGCATACAGAAAAGCCTTTCCTATAGTCCATATTCCCAGTTTCATTCACTGCTTTGCTGTCTCGTTCTAGCAGGCTCCAAATCAGTGCCTTTTTTTTCAGCTTTTCTCTCAGGAGCTCTGAGAGCTCTGATGACTTATATCCAAAAAGTTATTCAACATTAGCAGATTTTCTTTTCTGGATGGAAGCTGAAGTTCTGTCAATACAAGCTGTATACTTCTATGCCAATTACGGTGAAGATTTTCACACAGTTAGGCCATGCATGCTAAGTTTTAGAGTAAATACCAGATCCCTGAAGAATCAAAAGAAAATTCTCGGAACATAAATTGTTCACTGCTAGGTATCAACCAAGAGGGAAGATGGATTACAGAGGAGGGACCAAGGCCAATCACACAACTGGCAAAACATGGTTATTCTACCCTTATACCAACTATTCCACACTTATTAGTAGAAAAAATGTTGTTACCTAGTATTCCCTCCCTCACTTGAATATTTACAAGATGTTATGTAGACTGTAATTTTCAAACAAGCCTGAGAGGCACAGGTCCTCCTTCTCCCTTTCCTGTGTGAAGGGTATTTCACTCATGCCATCCCTTACAAGAAAAGAATGAAAATAAATGTGGAAAGCAGTGAAAGCCATCGTGAAATTTATTCAACTGCATCTTCATGAAGCATCGGTCTTTCTACAGTATTGTCCCCACAGTAGGTTTGAAGCACGCGTTGATTGATTTATCTGCTCTTCACCTTGCAGGCTGGATGATGTTAACACCAGTGGAATGTATCATGTGCCACAGTGATGTCTGTATATCATTTGCCTGTGTTACGACCATTTATTTCTCCTGGTGACCTAACTGAATTTCAAACATTACAAACAAATTTAAGTAAAAGCACGTATATCTCCCCTGCACACTCCAGAATTTATCAGGTACAAGATTAAAACATTGACTTATTCCCTACTAGTGAAATATTAGGAGCCTTAAAGAATAATAGTAAGCCATCAGTTGGAAAACAAATGGGGAAACTGTCAGGTTTATGGCAAGAGCAGATGTTGATTCAAGGGAACAGAAACTCTTTGCGGTGGAGAGATAAGGGGTACATAAATGGGGTTCATCTTCCATCTCCAGCACCCTGTCATTGCCTGCATCCTAATTCCTGACCATGTCCTAATTCCTCAGCATGTTTTGGAAGATGATGGTCTCCACTGCCCAAACCTGGCAATGGGCACTACTTGAAGGGCTGCAGGAAGGGTGTGACAGCCAGGACAGCTCTGCTTGCGGTCAACATCTAGGGGGGCCCTGGAAGCCCAGATACACTGAGAGGTGCTTCAATGTCCACATCACTCCCTTCCCTGCTTTCTGTCACCCATTCCTGCCTGCTCAGGCCATTTGCATCCATCCACTGCTGCCTAGGACTTTCCTGCTGAGCTACTTTGCTCTGCACATAGAGGTGCTGGAGCTAAGATAGGGAGTACTGGGAGAGGACATGCTGACCATGGCCAGGATAACATCAGTGAAGAGACCTGGATATTTTCTCTACCCCAGGGCCCGAAGTGGTTCACAGTCGTCACAGTTGCTAATGATCATATGTGATGGAGCAGCGTGGGGAACACAGAGCAGAAATTCCTACTTTATAATTTCTAGGGAGGTTCAGACGTGACACAGGCATAGAGAGCTTCATTGTCTCAAGAGCAAAGTCCTTCCATCATGTGTGGGATACTGAGAGGATCCCAAAAAACACCTGAAACTCCATGTAGCAGCAATTTCTCCAGAGACAGGCAGACCTTTACATACCTGGACATCTGTGCTTCACCTCCACACCCTGCTCCTGTGCGCCAAGTCTACCTAGAAGCCAGGCTCAAGGTGCCAGGAGGGATGAATGCCGGCCTCACAGAGGGAAAAACCAAATCGAGGATGAACAAGATCTTTCCCACAGCACTTCCATGGCCTCAAAGGGCCGGTAGGGGACACTCTCAAGGAAGGGGGGCCCATTTTTATATTTGCACCACTCTGCAGATGTCACCACTGACAGCATTTGTGAAGTTGCCCAAATAGTCAGGTAAATAGTATACCAGAAGCAGAACAAGGGAAGCTAATGATTTCTTTGATTTATGTAATGGCAGCAAGGCTATTTTCTTGTTTTCTCCAAAGCTATGAGCCAGAGTGATTAAAAGTTCATCCGTGACCGAGTATACCATGCAGTACGATGTGGCGGCTTTTCCATGGAGCCCTATAAATCTTGGAGCTGGATGGGGTGCGCAGGGGTGGGGTGTGAGCTAACCTTGGTGGCGCACGTCAGCCCTGCAGGAGCTGGAGTGAGCTCCCACCCCCAGGCTTCAGAGCTTTTATTGCTCACTAAGGGCCAACCCTCACTTTCCTTACAGTCAGTGGGAGTTTTGCCATCGCCTTTCTTGAAACAAGGCTTGACACGAGCGGAGCAAACAATGGGAAAACAGGAGCCAAGCCCCGGGCTGTGGAGCCCATGGCAAGTTTCCATGGCTTTAACTGGCACCCAGTGTTAGTCTCCTAAATGAATAACTTTCACTGTACCTGTTCTTCATATGCAAAACACAGGTTTTACACTTGGAAACACATATATACAAAAATATAATATATAGATATATATGTATATGTATTATTTTTTCCTTTGTAGCAATGATAAAATCTGTAAGCTAATGTTGCTAACAGTGCCTTCAGATTTTCTGAAATCTAACACCTATCCCAAATTTCAAATCTTTATTATCGATGCCTGTTTCAAGTGAAGCATATCATTTCCCAAATGCTCTGCCTGCTTCAAAGAGCCAGTGCTTGGAAATACAAAAAAACCCACAAAAACCCAAAAAAACCAAAACAAAAAAAAAAGCAGAAACAGAAGAACGGAAATAAGATAAAAGAGAGAAAAAATACAGAAATACTGGTTGTTGCCAAGTCTCCCCCAAATCTCAGATGTCAGAAATTTTTAAGGTCTTAGAATAGCTGTAACCTTCAAGATTTATACAAAATGAACTAAACATATTCTGTAAAATAGGAAGAGCAGGAAAACTGTTCTACAAGTCATGTTACAGCTGCTAATCTATTTTTAAAAATGTTTAATGTACTCACACAGTGTGTATAGTATATGTATATCAGCATTATTAAAGAGCTAAATTGCAGTATAGTTAATATCTCATGGATCAGTTTTAGAACAACATGAATAGCGGAGTCACTGAGCACAGTCCCACCACACTTTTAATAAAGTGGAAGGTGGTAATAAGGCTTTCTAGAGAGGACAAAGTTGTTGGAGAGTTATTCTTTTGTAATGGCTTTCTTATATTTTAATGGAAGCTAACAGAGAAATCTACAGGTAATTAATTTACTCTTGAGTTCAGAATTCAAATTGAAGTTAGGGAAAAGTGCATCTACATCTGACAGTTTGTCATCACCTTTTGAGCTGTGCCTGAGCCTGGCCTCTCTCTAGACAGGCAGCATCAGCTCTTTTGCTGTGGCTCCAGTACAAGCTAGTGTTACCCTTTGGAGTGCTTACAGCTCCACGTGCCTGGGAATATGTGGGACCCCAACTCAATGCCAGGTGCTCCTGGGTGAGGGCTGTGCCATCCAGCGGGCAGAGCTGTGGATACATGATGGGATGCTCCGCGCTTCCAGTTGGCTCCTACCCACTGCCAAGGCAGGGTATCCCAGGCCACTCATGAAGGATGGCAAGGTTACTCACTGGCTCAGGCAGATCTGCATCATAAACTCTTTGCACGTCAGCTGTTTATGAAACCATGCCTTTCATGTTATGGCCGCCTCCTTCCACGTACTCTCTTTACATAGTTCTGAGCACATGTTGGCATTACTTCATAGCTTACCTTTTGTGCCTGCATTTTTTCAGCAAGCTATAGCACCTCATTGTTTGCTAGAGCATTTGTTATAATCTGAAGTTAGGTCCGAGAGCCTGCCAGACCCCTTTGCAGCAGAGCTGTGTGCTTTGGACCTAAGGTCACAGAGCTATTTGCACTTCCAACAATTGGTTGCATCAAGCTGTGTTGCAACACCATGAAACATGCCACATCAGGGTTCTTTTTTTTTCATTCTGCCCTCAATTTCTCTCTTCAGTCCTTCCCTACCTCTCCCAGAGAGCAGCAAGACATTTGGCAAGATTTGAAATTAATTTTAAGACTTTGGCTTTGACAGTTTATGAAGAAATCCTTCTTCTGCCTAGAGTCAGTCACAGGAAGGTTACATTTACTGTGATCTTAAGATTTGTCTCAGGACTCATCAGTTGACACTTAACCTTCATAGCTCTCCTGACCTCTCAAGTACAACCTTACATCATGTAACGAAACACTCGACCCACTTTTCTGAGCAGCACAATAGCAGATATACCTTTGGGTACCTTATTCCATCTTTAATTTAGCTCGAGTTATTGCCCTCTAGTCATATAGTTATTCTACTGAAAGTCTAAGAATACAGGCTAATTAAAAGAAGGGGAGATGATAGTGAAATCCCCCATGTCCAGAATATTACCAGGAGCAGTGAGTGCCTCTTTGCTATTCTCCATGGTTTCCGGCAGTGGTGTTTAAGATGACTACTTATGGGGCATGACATTTCAAACTATGGGAAAGAGAAAGCAAATTCTCTAGGGCTGAATCATCGTATCTGGAAACACAACTAATGTCCAATTTACATGAACTGCATTCAGAAATCTGAATTACACACTGTATAAAGAGACACTCATCCAGAATATGCTGGTAGGAATGGATAAATGAAGCAAGAAGGGGTTCCAAATGGAAAGCTGCAACCTAGAGGGAAAAAAAAAGGCACATTTGTGGGTTCTGACTAGTTTCATTTTTTGTAACTGAAATGAACACAAGACCTTTATCTGAGATTACTGTCTTAGAGAGTCCGTTGCCAGAGGGGTCGGCTGATCACACAGACTTTGCCCACACAAGAGTTCCCACTGAAGACAAATGTTGGATCAGATGAAAATCATGGCTTGGTTGCACAAGGCACTGTATCTGCCAGGTGATTTTGAATGCGTGTGTAACCAAAGGGGTTTTGCTTGTGGAGCACTGAATACAAACCAGGATAAGTCAGCTGGTGGGAAAGGTAGGTGTTCTCTGCTGCTTCTTTCCTCTTACAAGAAAATGTAATCACTAATCCTGCCCTCTTACAAGAAAAAATAATAATGAATCAATCTTTTTTTTCCTTTTCATTTGCATAAAGCCATAAAACCCACGTATCCCATTTTTCTGTACTGCAGAGTACCATGTTGGATATCACTACACACAATGGAGCATTCATACAGATTGCCTAACGCTTCCATGGGATCCATTCCTCTGGTAACGTGTCCTTGCACTCCCTGCCCAGGAAGGTGACAATTTACTACACAAAGAGCAAAGCCATCCTGAAAGATCATCCACATGTATAATCCAGGAGAAAAAGTGTTTCCCATAATCCCTCATAGTCTCTGTGTACAAAGGGTTTCTTTTTTATAACATGTCTGAAAATCTCCAACATCATCATTTAATTATGCTCAGAGATTATGCCTTGATCCTGCAAGCTCAAACCCCATCACACACACCGAGTGTTAATTCTGTTGAGGCGCCTATCATAATCACATCTAACCAAGTATTCAGCTTTCCATTAAATCAGTCAGATGTTGGAAGCCCAAACAGTAGTTGGAAACCCGAATGCCTGTCTGGATCTGAGCCAAGTACCTTCCAGTATTGCATAAAGTAACACAACTAACATCTGTCCTCAGCTGAAGGCAATGGCACACAGCATTTTTCTGAATAAAATAGCAGTACCTGTCAGGGTTTTCCCTCCATCACATTCCCATCGTTGGTAATCAGTGTATTTTTAAGGTGAAAGGATAGGAAGGATATATTTCTTCTATGCAAGTGTATAGAAGAACCAGGATGATACAGAGAGCAGCAAAAAGAAAGATGAAAGATATCAAACAGTTTCCATACAATGAACAGATGTATAGATAAGGATTCCTCAATTATGGAAGAAAAGGACTAAAAAGGCACATGACAGAAGACTGTAAAACCAAAAGAATGGAAAAGGTGAATAGGAAATAGGAAATGACTCGTTACTGTTAATACCAGTAGGCGATTGAGGAGGACATTAACTGATGATAATAGGTCATAAATTCAAAACGAACAGGAGCGGGTAGTATTTTTTTGCACTTTTTTGCACTATTTTTTTGCTTGCTGTTAAGCTGTGGAACCTCCTGCCACAAGACATTGTGGTATACATAAGGTTGAAACACAGATGGAGCTATGCCTGGAAGAAAAGCAAAGACACGCTGGTGGCCTGGGCAGTCTGGCAGTTGCCAGCCAGTGGAAACAGGACTACATGTTAGGGAGGTGTCACTGCATCCCTGCTCCATTCAGACACTCTTCCAAAAAAACATCAACTCCTGACTGTGTCAGACAGAATATTGACATACAGGGCCATTTTTGATGTTTGATGTGGTAAAGCTGTTCTTCTATTCTTATGTATGCATGAAAATCACCGGACACATCAATGGAAACTTCTGAATCTCATTGTAAGATTAAATTTGGTGTATTTGTAGCCTGCTTTTCTCTTTCCCAAAAAGTCTGCTCGAAGCTACCAGCATCATTTATTTCTCCAGCAGACTTTAGTAGTTTGTCAATGTATTAATATCTCTTTGTGCAAAACTTTTGCCCTTTTCTTTATGAATAGGTCATTAATGTTTACAAAAAGTTGGAAAAGGCTTCTTTTCAAGGGCCAAATCTGCCTACTTTGTCATTTCTGAGGTGCAAAGCTATGAGTGGTCTATTGTGGAAAACAGCTTACAAAGGCTGTGCAAATGCATATGAAATAAACTAAGCCTGTCCCTTATTTGTCAATAAGGATAGAGGAAGAACACAAATTTGCAATTTTAAAAATTAAAAAAGGGGTGTGTGAAATTTTTTATGGCCAGGGCAGCTTCCAAAGGGAAATTGGAGCCAAAGAGGAATTTTAAAACATAATATAACTAAATCAAGGAAACAAAAAAGTTCCTTTTCGCTTCAACAGAAGCCTGTTGAAAGAGAAATACTTGTGGGACATGAGGAATGAAAAATGTCAGCATGCAACTGCCCAGGCTTGCCCGATTTGTAGCTCCCACCTCATGGCAATTGCTAAGAGTGTTGTAAAAGAGCCTCTTTGTCTCTGGAGAAAGTATTGCTTTCAAAGACAAGAAAAATCCACAAGAAACCTCTCACTTTGACACACAGGTCATGACATTAAAAGAATAATGTGAAGAATCACAAACCACTGGTTTCAGTTAGGAAAGCAAATGGCTTAGTAGGAGGGAGGGAGTGCTATTTAAGTTATGATCTGCTAACTCTCTGTTTACATATATCTAGCTCCTTCCTAAAAAAAATCCAAAAAACAGGCACCTAGTAAAGTCCTTCAGAATGACCCAAAACAGACAAAATCCTTTAGCTGAGTCAACAGTGTCAACGGCTTGCAAAGGGGGAGGCTAGAACAATATCACTTTTAGAAAGAGGTGGGGTTATTTTGCCATCTCCACTAAGCTTTCTAAAAGCAACATCTCGTTGCAGAAGGGAGATGCCAGCATCACAAGTCAGTGCCGCAGCGATCCAGACACTGGAATGAGCACATTTCCTGGCGGGTGCTTTGGTAAATTGGAGTTTGTGGAGCAAAGCTGCCAAAGGGGAGGGGGGAGAGGCGAGAGGCACTGTGCCAGTGAAACTGGCACACAGCCCCACCTCTGACGTGGGAAGAGTTGACAGGTTTATGAATTTCGTCATTTTGCCAGAATCAACCTCAGCAACTGGTTTTGCTTGAAATGCTTAGAAAATTGTGGTTCTGGCAAAGCAAAACACTATGGTGTTTCCTTGCCCAGAGCTAAGAGGTGGCAAACATCTTGATGGACACATTCCTTTACAAAACATTTTGAGCTGCATCCCTTCCCTCTGCTGACGGTGAAGATGGTAGCCATAACACCAGAGTCATTTCCCCTGTTTGCTACGTTGCACTTAGAGAAAACTACTGAAAAGTGATGATAGCAGCTTTACTCTAAAAGAAACCGAAGGGAGAAGAAGAAGAGGGGCCTTTAATTCAGCAAAGCTCACTATGCAAACCAGAAGTGAACTTGTAAGGAAAGGGGAAACTTGTTTTGTTTTAAAGTCCTTGAAAGTCTGAATTTTTCAGCTTAGCTTGTGAACTGGACCTGGGAGTTGCACTCACGAGCAAATGTACAGGTGTGGGTCTACAGTTAGGGCTAAAATACACCCCCGATTGCACTTCTTGCTGGAACTCCCGTACCAGCTTTGCAGTGGGTTTGGAAACTGGCTGCTCCTCTGGGTGGCTGTAACATAAAAAAAGCATGAAGATATCTTTGGAGTGCTGAGCAACTGGGTTTTTCCAGAGCAGAAACCCCAAATGCAGCCAGCCTACAAAGTTTTAGTAAACTCTCAAGTTCCAACAAGAAAAGCAGAAAGGATGACGTTGTCTGAAGAGTTGCCAGAGGGAACAGTTGAAAAGCAGCCCTTCTCAGATATTTTTGGAATAGCAGTAGCATATGACACCGACAAAACTCAAAGCTTTTATTATTGTTTTTTTGATTTTGTTTTTGTTTTTTGCTGTCACTGTTATGATTTGTAGGACTGAAATTTTCCTCCTGGCAGGTAGC
Organism: Chionis minor; assembly: GCA_013398295.1. NCBI lineage: Eukaryota > Metazoa > Chordata > Aves > Charadriiformes > Chionidae > Chionis > Chionis minor. Next base: position 359,378 of record VZSF01007434.1, on the reverse strand, counting down.
CTGAAAAAGGCCATGAAACCACTTAGTCTTAGTCCTGAACCCTTTGAGAGCCACAGAGGACTCCATTGTACAGACCAAACTCACCATACACAGCCAGAGCTCCCACAGTTATCTTCAGCCTATGGATATTTCTCAGTCTGAGCTGGTCTTCCCAGCTGTGGATCTGAACCACATGANCCCAGTGGTGGATCGAAACCCGATGAAAAAAAGGAGGTGACACTGTTCTTGGCATCCACTGTAAAATTAATTAAAAGTGCCAACAAGATGTATTGTGTTTGTGTGGCAAGGTTTTGGGGCTACAAGGGTGACTTCTGTGGGAAGCTGCTAGAAGCTTCCTCTATGTCATAGAATATTCCAGGTTGGAAGGGACCTCAAGAATCATCTGGTCCAACATCTCTTGGCAAAAGCATGGTCTGGACAAGATGACCCAGCACCCTGTCCAGCTGGAATCTTAAACGTGTACAATGTTGGGGAATCCAACACTTTCCCGAGGGGACCATTCCAATGGCCAACTGTTCTCATTGTGAAAAATTTTCCTCTTGTATCCAATCAGAATCTCCCCAGGAGTAACTTGTACCCATTACTCCTCATCTTTTCCATGTGATTCCTTGTAATATGAGAATCTCAATCTTCTTTGTAGCCTTTAAATAGTGGACTATGGTGATCAGGTCTCTCCTAAACCTTCTTTTCTCAAGGCTGAGCAAACCCAGCTCTCTCAGCCTTTCCCAGATGGCAGGCTTCCCGGTCCTTTGATCATCTTGGTGGCCCTTCTCTGGACGCTCTCCTGTGCACACCTTTTTTGCATAGTGGGGACCAAAACTGAACACAGTATTCCAGCTGTAACCTGACAAGCACAGAGCAGAATGGGATGACTTCTTTGTCTTTGCTGGTGATGCCCTTGTTGATGCAATCCAGCATCCTGTTGGCTTTCTTGACCACAGCAGCACACTGAATTTGTTGTCCACCAGGACCCCCAGGTCCCATTCAACACAGCTGCTCCCCATTCAGTTAGATCCCAGCCTGTGCTGCACTCTTGGGTTATGTTTTCCCAGGCACAAGACCTTACACTTGTCCTTGGTGAACTTCGTAAGATTCTTGTTAGCCCACTCTTCCAGCCTATCCAGGTCTTCCTCCAGGGTGGCTCTCCCTTTCCAAGTGTCCNTGCAGAAGGGAGATGCCAGCATCACAAGTCAGTGCCGCAGCGATCCAGACACTGGAATGAGCACATTTCCTGGCGGGTGCTTTGGTAAATTGGAGTTTGTGGAGCAAAGCTGCCAAAGGGGAGGGGGGAGAGGCGAGAGGCACTGTGCCAGTGAAACTGGCACACAGCCCCACCTCTGACGTGGGAAGAGTTGACAGGTTTATGAATTTCGTCATTTTGCCAGAATCAACCTCAGCAACTGGTTTTGCTTGAAATGCTTAGAAAATTGTGGTTCTGGCAAAGCAAAACACTATGGTGTTTCCTTGCCCAGAGCTAAGAGGTGGCAAACATCTTGATGGACACATTCCTTTACAAAACATTTTGAGCTGCATCCCTTCCCTCTGCTGACGGTGAAGATGGTAGCCATAACACCAGAGTCATTTCCCCTGTTTGCTACGTTGCACTTAGAGAAAACTACTGAAAAGTGATGATAGCAGCTTTACTCTAAAAGAAACCGAAGGGAGAAGAAGAAGAGGGGCCTTTAATTCAGCAAAGCTCACTATGCAAACCAGAAGTGAACTTGTAAGGAAAGGGGAAACTTGTTTTGTTTTAAAGTCCTTGAAAGTCTGAATTTTTCAGCTTAGCTTGTGAACTGGACCTGGGAGTTGCACTCACGAGCAAATGTACAGGTGTGGGTCTACAGTTAGGGCTAAAATACACCCCCGATTGCACTTCTTGCTGGAACTCCCGTACCAGCTTTGCAGTGGGTTTGGAAACTGGCTGCTCCTCTGGGTGGCTGTAACATAAAAAAAGCATGAAGATATCTTTGGAGTGCTGAGCAACTGGGTTTTTCCAGAGCAGAAACCCCAAATGCAGCCAGCCTACAAAGTTTTAGTAAACTCTCAAGTTCCAACAAGAAAAGCAGAAAGGATGACGTTGTCTGAAGAGTTGCCAGAGGGAACAGTTGAAAAGCAGCCCTTCTCAGATATTTTTGGAATAGCAGTAGCATATGACACCGACAAAACTCAAAGCTTTTATTATTGTTTTTTTGATTTTGTTTTTGTTTTTTGCTGTCACTGTTATGATTTGTAGGACTGAAATTTACCTCCTGGCAGGTAGCCTGAAAAAGGCCATGAAACCACTTAGTCTTAGTCCTGAACCCTTTGAGAGCCACAGAGGACTCCATTGTACAGACCAAACTCACCATACACAGCCAGAGCTCCCACAGTTATCTTCAGCCTATGGATATTTCTCAGTCTGAGCTGGTCTTCCCAGCTGTGGATCTGAACCACATGAAAAAAAAGGAGGTGACACTGTTCTTGGCATCCACTGTAAAATTAATTAAAAGTGCCAACAAGATGTATTGTGTTTGTGTGGCAAGGTTTTGGGGCTACAAGGGTGACTTCTGTGGGAAGCTGCTAGAAGCTTCCTCTATGTCATAGAATATTCCAGGTTGGAAGGGACCTCAAGAATCATCTGGTCCAACATCTCTTGGCAAAAGCATGGTCTGGACAAGATGACCCAGCACCCTGTCCAGCTGGAATCTTAAACGTGTACAATGTTGGGGAATCCAACACTTTCCCGAGGGGACCATTCCAATGGCCAACTGTTCTCATTGTGAAAAATTTTCCTCTTGTATCCAATCAGAATCTCCCCAGGAGTAACTTGTACCCATTACTCCTCATCTTTTCCATGTGATTCCTTGTAATATGAGAATCTCAATCTTCTTTGTAGCCTTTAAATAGTGGACTATGGTGATCAGGTCTCTCCTAAACCTTCTTTTCTCAAGGCTGAGCAAACCCAGCTCTCTCAGCCTTTCCCAGATGGCAGGCTTCCCGGTCCTTTGATCATCTTGGTGGCCCTTCTCTGGACGCTCTCCTGTGCACACCTTTTTTGCATAGTGGGGACCAAAACTGAACACAGTATTCCAGCTGTAACCTGACAAGCACAGAGCAGAATGGGATGACTTCTTTGTCTTTGCTGGTGATGCCCTTGTTGATGCAATCCAGCATCCTGTTGGCTTTCTTGACCACAGCAGCACACTGAATTTGTTGTCCACCAGGACCCCCAGGTCCCATTCAACACAGCTGCTCCCCATTCAGTTAGATCCCAGCCTGTGCTGCACTCTTGGGTTATGTTTTCCCAGGCACAAGACCTTACACTTGTCCTTGGTGAACTTCGTAAGATTCTTGTTAGCCCACTCTTCCAGCCTATCCAGGTCTTCCTCCAGGGTGGCTCTCCCTTTCCAAGTGTCCACCTCCCCACCCAGTTTGGTGTCATCAGCAAACTTTGTCAGGGTACACTTGATCCCAGCATCCAGACCACTTATGAAGATATTAAACAGCATTGGGCCCAGTATTGATCCCTGGGGGATCCCACTTGTGACAGGTTGCCAGTTTGAAAAAGAGCTATTTTCCACCACCCTATGGGTGCGTCCTGTAAGCCAGATCCCACCCACCACACAGACCACTTGTCTAGACCACAACACATCAGTTTCTGTAGGAGGAGGCTGTGGGGAACTGTATCAAAAGCCTTGGAGAAACCCAGGTAGACAATGTCCACCACTCGCCCCACATCAACCAAGCAGGTTACTTTGTCATAGAAGGCGATCAGGTTTGTGAAGCACAATTTCGCCTTGGTGAATCCATGCTGGCTGTTCCCAATCACGTGCTTCATTTAACTTGTAATAGCCCCCAGGCTATTCAACATGTCCTATCAAGCCGATGCCAGATGGCTCCAAGATGGACCTGCCACTGGCCAAGGCTGAGCCTATCGGCTAAGGGGATAGTACCTGTGTGATAATGTATTTAAGAAGGGAGAAAAAACCCTACACAACTGCAGCCAAAGAGAGGAGTGAGAATATGTGAGACCAACAACTCTGCGGACACCAAGGTCAGTGGAGATGCAGGTGGAAGAGGTGGTCCAGGAGCTGAAAGCCCTGCAGTTTCCCCTGCAGCCTCTGGTGAAGAGCATGGTGAGGCAGGCTGTCCCCCTGCAGCTGATGGAGGTTAACAGTGGAGCAAATATCCACCTGCAGCTCATGGAGGACCCCACGCCAGAGTCCATGAATGCCTGAAGGAGGCTGGGACCTGTGGAGAGCCTGCGCTGGAGCAGGCTCCCAGCAGGACCTCTGGATCAATGGAGAAAGGAGCCCATGCTTGATCAGGTTTTCTGGCAGGACTTACGACCCTGTGGGGGACCCACACTGGAGCAGTCTGTTCCTGAAGGACTGCACCCTGTGGAAGGCACCCACACTGGAGCAGTTCATGAAGAACTGCACCCTGTAGGAAGGACCCACGTTGGAGAAGTTCATGGAGATCTGTCTCCTGTAGGAAAGACCCCATGCTGGAGTACGGGAAGAGTGTGAGGATTCCTCTCCCTGAGGAGGAAGGAGCAGCAGAGACAATCTGTGCTGAACTGACCACAACCCCTATTCCCCTTACCCCTGCACTGCTGGTGGGGAGCAGGTAGAAAATTCAGGAGTGAAGCTGAACACAGGAAAAAGGGAGGGGTTGGGGGAATGTGTTTTAAGATTTTTTTTATTTCTCATTATCTTACTCTGATTTTGATTGGTAATAAAATTAAACTAATTTCCCCAAGTTGAGTCTGCTTTGCCTATGATAGATAGTACTTGGTGACTGATTTCCCTGTCCTTAACTCCACCCACGCGCCTTTCGTTGTATTTTCTCTCCTGTGTCCAGTTGAGATGGGGAGTGGTAGAGCAGCTTTGGTAGGCACCTGGTGTCCAGCCAGGGACAACCCACCACACAAAGATGGTCACCTTTTCCAGGCAATCAGCACAAGATCTCTGGATGCTTCAGATTTCATGTCAGGGGAAATTATTTGGTTAATCACTGATTAACTGGCTACCTAATTTGTATGTGCATTTTGACTGGAAATTAGAGTCTCTGTTTCAGAAAAAGATAGAATAAAAAGTTTGGTAAGTAGATATATTTGAAGGTTTAAGCTCATGGAATCCAGATTTGATGCCAAAATAGGTATCTGTGCATTCCTGGAAGTATTGTAGGAAAGGAACTGAGGAGGAGTCAGGAAGCCATAGATTAGTGAATCTGATCTCTGTGGTAGGCAAAATCTTTCCGAAGTTAATAAGGAATGAGATCACAAAACATCTGGAGAATGGTTTGCTTCTTTGTTTTTTAAAATAAGAAAAAGAATAAGAGGGAAAGAAAAGGGAACTTTGTCACCCTGGCTTCAGAAAGGGTAATGGTTGAAAAATTTAGTGTGAATTTTTTGAGGAAGTGACTCAAAACTGAAGTAGTAAAATCTTCTACTTGGCATCCTAAAAATAATACAAACCTCACAGTACAGAAATCTGGGAGTTTCAGTAGAAAGGGCAGAAGTATGTAATAACCACAACACTATCCAAGTATATAATAAAAAGTACCAACTTTTTGAGAACAAAGGGGAGTTTCCAGCTTTCAGTCAAGGAGACCAAACCTCGCTCACTGAAGCTGGTCTCTGTCAAGTCTTTTAGCCAGTAGACAGAATCTCTCATGCACAGCTTAGATGCTATGACAAACAGGCAAAAGTAAAATATAAAAGCTACAAATTTCCATTGAATAAAGGAAGAAGCAGTCACAGCTTTATTGCTAACCCTACAGTAACGCCAATCTCCCTTTTATCGTGCCATGTTTCTAAGGAAAGCCAGATGGTAGCATGCAGCAGATTCTCACTCCTGCTTCATAGTAAATTCTTAAATAGAAAGACAAGGATGATTTTAAAGAATTAAAGAAAGTTCCAGTTGGAAACAGACAACTGTCTTTAAATGCATCCAGCTAAAAGCTGATATTTTTGTTTTATGAGTACAGCAGTATGATCTGGTCAAAGCATCAAGACCTGGCTTCTCTTCTCTGGCCTGGCCCATGCTCATCTTTGTGTGTTGCTAATTACTGCCACTTCTCAGCATTTCTGGTTTCCCACATGAATTTCAGTGTTGGTCGCTTACTCCCTAAAGCAGCCTGAAAACTACAGGTGTCAAACAGTATTCAACAAATGGGTAGTATAACTCTACTGGCATTGAGTGCACCCTCAGTAAGTTTGCAGACGACACCAAATTAAGCAGAAGTGTTGATCTGCTTGAGGGTAGGAAGGGTCTACAGAGGGATCTGGACAGGCTGGATCGATGGGCCAAGGCCAAAGGTATGAGGTTTAACAAGGCCAAGTGCCGGGTCCTGCACTTGGGTCACAACAACCCCAGGCAGCACTACAGGCTTGGGGAGGAGCGGCTGGAAAGCTGCCTGGCAGAAAAGGAACTGGGGATCCTGGTCGAGAGTCGGCTGAACATGAGCCAGCAGTGTGCCCAGGTGGCCAAGAAGGCCAATGGCATTTTGGCCTGTATAAAGAACAGTGTGGCCAGCAGGAGCAGGGAAGTGATCATGCCCTTGTACTTAGCACTGGTGAGGTCCCACCTCAAATACTGTGTTCAGTTTTGGGCCCCTCACCATAAGAAAGACATTGAGGTGCTGGAGCGTGTCCAGAGAAGGGCAACGAAGCTGGTGAGGGGTCTAGAGCACAAGTCCTATGAGGAGCAGCTGAGGGAACTGGGGTTGTTTAGCCTGGAGAAGAGGAGAGACAGAGAGGAGACCTTATCACTCTCTGCAACTACCTGAAAGGAGGTTGTAGTGAGGTGGGGGTCAGTCTCTTCTCCCAAGTAACAAGAGACAGGACAAGAGGAAATGGCCTCAAGTTGTGCCAGGGGAGGTTTAGATTGGATATTAGGAAAAACTTCTTTACTGAAAGGGTTATCAAGCATTGGAACAGGCTGCCCAGGGAGTTGGTGGAATCGCCATCCCTGGAGGTATTTAAAAGACGGGTGGACGTGGTGTTGAGGGACATGGTTTAGTGGTGTTTTTGGTAGTGTAGGTTATGGTTGGACTCGATGATCTTGAAGGTCTCTTCCAACCCAAGTGATTCTATGATTCTATGAAATGATCTGGACAACAGCATTGAAAGCTCCTTCACCAAGTTCGCTGATGACTCTAAACTGTGTGGTGAGGTGGACACATCAGAAGGGAGAGCCATCTCATGGAGAGACCCAGACATGCTGGAAGAGTGGGTGAGCAAAAATTGTATGAAGTTCAACAATGACAAGTGCAAGGTCCTGCACCTGGGACAGCATAACCAAAAAGCCCAGTACTGGCTAGGATCTGTGTGGCTGGGGAGCAGTGTCACTGTAAGAGTCCTGGGGGTCCTGGTGGACGACAAGCTGACCACGAGTCACCAGTGCACCTCTGCAGCAATGAAGGCAAATCGGATCTTGGGCTGCATCTGCAGGGGCATTACAAGCAGAGAGACGTGATCATTCCACTCTACTCAGCACATCAGGCTGTACCTGGAGAAGTGTCCAGTTCTTGTCCCCACAATTCAAGAAAAACGCAGACAGACTGGAAAGGGTCCAAAGGAGAGCCACAAAGATGTGGCTTCCCTGCCCTCTGAGGGAAGACTGAAGCAGTTAGATCTTTTCTCCCTGGAGAAGAGAAGGCTTGGGGAGACCTCATTGCAATAGTCCCGTAGTTAAAGGGCAGCTACAAAGAGGATGGAGGCTCTCTCTTCTCAAGTAACCATATGGAGAGGTTAAGGGGCAACAGGTACCAGCTGCACTGGGGGAGGTTTCATTTCAATGTAAAGAAGAAATTNGTCACCAGTGCACCTCTGCAGCAATGAAGGCAAATCGGATCTTGGGCTGCATCTGCAGGGGCATTACAAGCAGAGAGACGTGATCATTCCACTCTACTCAGCACATCAGGCTGTACCTGGAGAAGTGTCCAGTTCTTGTCCCCACAATTCAAGAAAAACGCAGACAGACTGGAAAGGGTCCAAAGGAGAGCCACAAAGATGTGGCTTCCCTGCCCTCTGAGGGAAGACTGAAGCAGTTAGATCTTTTCTCCCTGGAGAAGAGAAGGCTTGGGGAGACCTCATTGCAATAGTCCCGTAGTTAAAGGGCAGCTACAAAGAGGATGGAGGCTCTCTCTTCTCAAGTAACCATATGGAGAGGTTAAGGGGCAACAGGTACCAGCTGCACTGGGGGAGGTTTCATTTCAATGTAAAGAAGAAATTTTTACAGTGAGAGCAATCATTCACTGGAACAACCTCCCCAGGGCCATGGTGGAGTTCCCATCACTGGGGGTTTTCAAAGCACAATTGGTCAGGGTGCTAGATATTCTCACCTAGTCTCTGTTTCCCAGAAAAGCTTGGACCAGATGATCTTTCGAGGTCCGTTCCAACCTGGGCTGTTGTACGATTCTGTGATAATGATTATTGGAAACTGAAAGTAGCATCTTGCAGAAAAGGCCTTAAAGGAAGCTCTGATTTATTGTTCATTTCTTCTGTTGTGTAAGGAAAAAAATACAGTTTTGTGATGTTACCTCCGGGAGCTCATGTACTTCACCCCCTTGTCTCCACTGTCACTGCCTATTATTTATCGTTACCTTCTGAGAGTGTGTCTCCGTCGTGGCTGAAGTCAAAGTTATAGGTGCCCTCGAAGCAAATCTCCCAGTTGCTCCCATTTTCTGTGTTTTGGTTCACACTGTGATGTAGTCTGGATGACCTGAACTTTTGGATGAAACTGAATCCTATTCATCCTGTAAATGGGATGCAACTGAACCCTATAAATCAGTGGAAAGGAAAGAAATCAAAGGGGAGGTTAACACACCAGGCTATGAAGCGCAGCAGCTGAGCCGAAGCACACAGTTAACTGCTGCTGCTCTAGTCAAAGGGGCTGGTAACATCTGGCAAAGTGATGGGGCAGTAACCCTGACTCATAACATCCAAAATCACTCCAGCATAATTCCCACAGTTTTCTTGTCAGCACCCATAATTCCCTTATTCTTGTAAATCGAAATAAATGATCAATGTCAAACATAAACAGGATATTGGAATCTTTCAGCTGGCTAAAGAAGTGGTGTTTTCTGGGGGGAGGGAGGCAGCGTGATTTATTCTGCTCTTAGTATGTTCTCTTTAAAGTTGCACCACTGTATTAAATTCTATTTTCTGAAAACAGAAAACAATGAGAAGAGACTTGCAAGAACACCGCCAGCTTCCATCTGTGAGCAATTTTATACTTGCTTTCGGCAAATTTCTAAGCATTACATTTTTAAACAGACTTTGCACCAGTATTCTTACCAGCAATGCTGCAGTGTTGAAATATTCACAGAACTGAGTACAAAATATCACAAACATACTTGGATTGAGAAGAGTTTTTTTGTATGTGAATGGTTATGTACATGGTACCTCTTTCACTGTTGTCTTGCATTTAAGAAGATTGTTGGAAATATGACATTGTACCTCATAAATCTGAAAAACAAATGGAAGATTTATTGCTTTGAGTTGGTCAGTAGTCAGAAAATCTTCTTCCGCTCTCATCTAAGCTATGGAAGGACACATCAGTTGTCCCCAGCTGCATTGAGGGCTGTCTCTAATAGGTGTGTATTGAGTCTATCATGATAGAAATAACATTAAAAAGTACTATCTTCACCTGCTGTTTGCTTTCTACTATACAGCTTAGTAATAACTTTATATATGATGCAAAGGTCCTTTTAACAGGTCAGTGAGGCTGGTATGGGTCTTTGCTGTTATCAAAGACTTGGATAGCTTTTTTTCCCACTGCAAAAGAACGTGCAATTCCACAACATTTTTTTAAACAAAAGTCAAAGGTAAGTGATTGGTCTGAGCAGGAGCTGGAGGTTGGAGAAATGTCTTAGAAACACCATGGCCTCCAGACCTGTGCTTCGTGTCTTCCAGGCTTGGAGGTGGAGACTTCTTTCTGTCTTCTTTCAAGAAAGAAAAGAGTTAAATTTATTCCAGCATCCAAATAATGAACTACTTCCAGTGCAGATAAGGATCTTATCCAAAGGGAATATATTTTAGAAGCAAGAGCACACCAGCTAATGATATCCTAACACCAGTGAAGCAGTAAGTCTGCCTCCAACTTGCTAACAAGGCTGTTCTGAGTTATGCTCTGTGCCTGTTACGGCAACTGTCAGATAAATAATCTTGCTCTTTTGTAAAAAAATGAACAGGCTGGTTCACTTTAATCTCCCGCCATCCAAATATATTTAAACAGTAACATGATTAGGATAAGGATACACTGCAATATGAGTTGGAAAAGTGCTAAGGCTCCGGAAGCATGCACCATAAATCAAGCATTTAATGATTTAAATCAAGAACTTGAAGCAGCTGCCCCTGGAAAACATCGGGAGAACAGACTGTGCAATGAAGCCTGATGAAAATTAATTTGGTACGCAAACATTGTTATCTCATGGACTTTATGGGAATCATAAAAATAAGGTGCTGAATTTTATAATACATTTTTATGTTCTAAGAATGCTTTCTATAGGCCCTAGTTCTTTTATTTAATAAGTAGAGTACAAACCCTGTTACCTTAGGCAAAAGTTAATTTGGGATTTTTTTTCTAACTTGGGTGATTAAGCTATGCCTTTCAACCTCTGTTTTGCTATCTATGTAAAAGGTCCTGACATCTGGAGGTACCATGCACCTATGCAACACTCAGGGTCATTCTGTAGGAAATCAAGACTTTTATGAAAGGAAGCACACTCTGTCTGAGAAACCATCCTCTTAAAACTCTCCCGAGCACCATAAAAACACAGGCAACCCGCACGAGCTGGCACTGCCGTCCAGATGCTCACCCCTGCATTACTGCAGCCCCCTGTGTTGCTACCTCCATGTCCCAGCACAAACATTGGTTTACCCACGTGATGAAGATCAGAGGAACAGTCCCCATTGCAAATTCATTCTGTATTTGCCAGTTTAATGTTAACCTGGCTCAGCTTCCCATAGGGATGGTGCAGGAGCAGGAATGTGCCAATGCGGGCTGGCGGATAACTTAGCAGCATGGCTGAGATATATTGACTTAAAATTCTCATGATACTACAAGCCTTAGTCTACAAAGCAGAGTGGCCCAACAAAACATTTAAAACTGATTTTCAGTTCTATGCATCTACAATGGTGCTATGTGCACATTACAAAAAAAACCAGCAAAACCAGCAAACAGTGAGTAAGCATATATTTTCCCACCGAGTCTTAGAAGGTTAGTGGTGACTCTTCTTCTCTCATCTCTCCAGGGCATAATTAAGAATCAGCAAACTCCCACTGCATAAAGATGCAGAACTGTTACAAAATAGAAGAGGAATTCATTGCAGGCTTGAGTTCATACAGGGCAACGATCTGCCCTACATGAAATAGCAGTACAGGATTCAGGCACCACTTAAATCCTCCTTAAATCCCTCTTAAAACCTACCATACTGGAAAAAAAGAAAGGAAAAAAAAAACCAAACCCACTAAAAAGCAGGTGTATTATGTGTTTCTGTTTTTACCACCCATTGGACATTGTCAAAGCCACTGAAGTTTTACCCAAAAAGAATTATCTGACAATCCACTTTATTTTACTGGGAAAATTAGGGTTTAGAAGAGGGTTAATTGAATCCCTAAAAAAATAAGAATTTATGTCACTATTCCCAGTACTTTATGGTTTAACAGAAAATAAGTTGCTTTCCAATGAGTTTGCTTATAATGGTAGGTATTCTTCAGTTTACGCTCATATTTGTGTTCAGAATAAATTTAATCATAACTCCAAAAAAGAGGGGGCAGAATAAAGCCTATCTAGTGTCATTCATCAGAGAGAATAATTGTTGCAAAGTGGTCTTTTTATCCTTAACGATTATGTTTGGTACAGATGTAAATATATAAATCAAGTAATCTCCGTACTATTAGTACATTATACGAATGTTCCACTCTCAAATGCATTTGTTGTGAATGCTAAAAGCTTTGTAGCTTCGCCTGGATTAAACTGATATTATCATTAAAATAACAGCACAGGAGTTCTCCATGTAGTGGCTTTGCTATTCACACCTTTCTTCCATTAACAGGGCATGTGGTATTTTTTTCTCACTGACTCCAGCACGCACCTGATTGCAATGTTTAATATCACTGCTTCCTGTGCAAGGAAGACTCATCAAGAATGAGACTAAATTGATAAAAGTTCCAAAGCCAACAGGCGACTAAACCTACAATATACAAAGCCTTGCTCCAATGGAGATTTTTTTGTTGTTTTCCCTCCAAAGCTATAGACAAGCATAGATTGTAGCTATTATAATTTACATTAATAAAACTGCTATATCTTACATATTATAGAATGATAACATAAACTAATTTATGTCAAGTAAAAAAAAAAAAAAAAAGTAGAGGTTAAATAACAGCCAGTAAAGCTTCCTAAGACGTCAGTAATACCAATAGAAAATATTTTACTGAAGCATTAATCATAAAAGCATGTAGCCTACATTTGTATGATTCACAGCCATGCTACCAGAGGTTCAAGGCCAAGCTAGTAAAACAAAAGTTCATTTTTCTGGTTTTTTGTTTATCTGATATGAACACTTCAAGAATATTTAAAGAAAAAGCAGGAGAAGAAGAGGGTTATTTAAGTGCAGAGACTAGTATCCATGTATTTGCCTGGATACACATGGACATACACACGCCTATATAAATCAAGCAGAAGTAATAGCGGCTTTGTTACCATTGCCTTAAAAGATTCTATATTTTGATTACCACATTGTCAAACTTCAACCATTTGTTAATACAAATTTTCCACAACAGTGATCTGGTGAAGCCTAGGTTGAGTAGCTTTGGGAAAATTTCAGCCAAAAAAATCAAGTGTTTTTTCTGAGCTAGAGGCTGAGGATACAGATACACAACCTCTGTCTGCAGACAAGTATCTGTGCATCAGCTGCACCTTCATGGATGGGTGAAGCCAAAGAGTTTCACTTCTCTGTTGGGTGGGTTAAGCACGCCAACATGCTTAAAAACCACAGCTCAGTAAACATAAGATAACACAGTAAATTGTGGAAACTTAGTCAGACTCTCTTCCAGAAAAGAGAAGTTTGCAGTAACTGGTATATTTTGCAATATAGAAGATATCTGTGAAAAGGGAGGGATTCTTTTCTCCATGCCTGCTGGGCACAGATACAAAGTCATGGACCGAAGTCAAGCAACGGAAGTTTAGGTTAGACGCTGGAAAAATATTTTCAATAATAGTGATGATAAAGCCTGGAGCAGGTTCTCCTGGGAAGTCGTGGAATCTCATTTACTGGAGGATTGTACAAAGGGGTTACACAAACATTCCCCGCGAGTGATTCAGGACTGGCTGTACCTGCCTGGAGGAGGGTTATGAACTACAGGATCTCTCATGGTCCCTTCCAGACCTACTTTATAATTCCAAATTAATCTCGATAGAGGTTTTCACTGAATTTGGTAAAGGTGCCTCTCTTCCTGTCGTGAGTGAATTTGGCTTTATAGTTTCCTTCAGCTAGCTTGTGCTTCTTGACACCAGGGAAACTTCTTGAAATAGATATTATGCACTTTCCTCCCTTGTTGATAATATTTCAGTTACACAGGTTTCTTAAACCTTGAACAGTGAACTCCTGACAGAACTTAGGGGAAAAAATATAGTCACTCACAATAATCTCATTAGGAAAGTCACATAAAGTATTTAGCCATCAGCCAAGTCAGAAAAGTGTTTCACCTGAAAGGATACCATGTTCTTCAAACATTTTATGGTTTTGATTTTTTCATGATGATATACTTTGAAGTGCACAGCTTATCAATGTGTTCGTTGTGATAATTCGGTTGCAGGTAGCAGGTACATTAACACTGCCTACAGCACTCTGCCTTACACAGTGGTGTGGCTCATCTCTGCTTGGCAGACTGATCCAAGGATATAATTTTTAAATAATTGCTCTCAAGAAAATCAGGAGTGAGAGGATGCTGAAGTACATGCTCTGGCCTCTGAACTTGTTTGGTAAGAATTCATGATTCAAAGCAGAGAACAAGGAGTGTCATGTTCTCCTGAGATATTCTGCTACAAATGTTGAGATGATTGCTGCTAGCAGGAGCAAACGGTGTTTCACAAGAGAGGCAGATCCCAGCCAGCAAGTCTGGAAAATGAACCCATAGCACTAGGAACCCACGCAGAAAAAAACAGCTCTAGATGGAAAATAATGCTCCAGATCTTAGGGCCTAAGTATTGTTCACATTATAGCCAGCTTCCATCAAACCTTTTGCAAAAATTAGGACATTCCGAGAAATACACAGACATTTAGAACTAGTACTCACCATTGAGGACATCTATAGAATTACACAAAGTTTCATTAAAGTCAGTGTGTCTTCTGATTCTTTAGTCTGCACTTTCCAAGCAGGTAAGGAATTTGACTTCCTTTCATCTCCCAGGATCTCCAAGAGCACTCTCAGTTCCCCTCTAAGTATCAAGAATCCCATTGTAATGACAGAAGGCTAAGGGACAGGAAGAGGAACAGATCATAGCCACAGTTCACATGGTAAATCTGTGGCACACTAAGGGACAGGTGTAGATTAGTACTAAAACTGTGATATTTTTCTAGGACAAATTCACTTTCTTCAGTTCTTTCTAAACTGCTATACTTCTCATTTTCAGTTCCAACTGTTGAATATTACAACAGTTATTGTTATTATTTGTTATTAAGGATTGTTATTACTAACAGCATTAATATTAGCAGCATTTGTTGCCTGAATTTTAGTTGCATCCAAAAATACGAAGTCCAATAAGGTCCTCATCATGTGAGATGCAGTATGTACACATATAAGAAGAGCTAATTCACATCATGGGAACTTTTCTGTCTAATTACACAGAAATGAGGAAAGATTAATCTTGAACAGGGTCCCAACGTTAATCTGTGGCAGAGCGAGAAATCCATTACAGACCTACAGGGTGCCTGCCCTCTGTTCTCTGCACTGGACTATTTCTCCCTCTGTGTTTACTCTGTGTTAAGCAGAGTTAAGGAAAGAATCACACAGAATACGATCAAATTTTTGGCTGTTTGAGGTGTTGTAAAGCAGTTAAATTATATTCTATGCAACCTAACCCAGGAGTACACAGAGTCGATCTACCTTTTTCATCAGTCTCTGCAGGAGACTTGAATAAGGAGCAAACTCTCTTTGCAGTTAGGTGTGATCTGTGAAGGTGGAAAAGAGCCTGGCCCAGTTTAGACCCCAAATAAGAGCCTTCACCATTAGAAAAGATGACAATAATACGTTTTATTGAACAGTTATTTGCCTACACTTAGAAAGCAACCTCAATCAGCTGTCTACAAAATCTGTCCAGCCACCTAAATATGTTGGCTTGCAGGGCTCAAAACCATCACCTAAGCAGAATCACAGAATAACTGGCGTTGGAAGGGACCTCTGGAGATCATCTAGTCCAACCCCGCTGCCAGAGCAGGTCCACCTACAGCAGGTTGCACAGGGTGGCATCCAGGCAGGTTTGCAATGTCTCCAGAGTCGGAGACTCCACCACCTCTCTGGGCAGCCTCTTCCAGTGCTCTGCCACCCTCAAAGTAAAGAAGTTCCTCCTCATGTTCAGATGGAACTTCCTATGTTCGAGTTTGTGCCCGTTACCTCTTGTCCTAACAGCGCAGTAACTGTCAACAAAAGCTGGAGGAAAACATCACACTTGCTGCCTGCTCTAAAAGCTCCCCTAAAAGCAGTGCAAGGCGGTGTGAGGAGTAAATTTAAGCTGCCACGTAAAGACAAGCAAAGAATTTAACTGTAACTGGAGTGACGATGACTCATGTTACTACAAACATGTCAGTGAGAGACGGATTTTTCTTATCCTGCAGATTGTCTGTGAGATTTTGGTACAGAGACTGCTAAAGACTTCCGAGCTTCCAGCTCTTAATACCTGAAGCATAAGGCTTATCCCTTAAGAAATCAGGAAAAGAGGAAAATTTGTGAAACTGCCTTTTGGGCTTGAACCAATGTTAAGGTAAGCTACATCTGTAATATTTAGAGATTGAGGCTGTTTCTGTTTTTAGTGTTCCTATGAAATCTCATGGAAGGGAGAAAGGAAAAAATACCTCAATATTTAGTTCCAAAGCCATGGCCATCTCTACTTCAGTCCTTCTTTCCTTTCATTTCTTGGCCTGGATACACCAGCACACGTATTATCATCTGAGAAGAAATGTTTCCTGTAGAGGGCATTTTTCAATATTTTTATTTAAAAAAAAAATTAATTATTTTGAGCCAAAATTGTCCTTACTGCTCTACACAGAAAAGAAAAAAGAAATTTAGCTCTGTAAAACTGATGATACCTCCTTTTGCTATATTACTTTCAAGAATGCAGTGCTCAGAAATGAAACTCTCCCTCTCCCAGTCCACAGCTCTGGGAGGGGCACAAATCACCTCCTCTTGGTCTGTGCTGGCGAAGTCAAGGCAGTGCTGTTACCGAGGGGAGCAGGAGGGAGGGCTGGGCTTCTCGCTTGGGCTATTTCTTCCACGAGTGTAAGGGAGGGTCTTATTGTCTTGTTTTTTTCTGTGCAACCATTAAAATAACACTGCGGCTTTATGCAGGCTTTATTGACCATGCACCATCCACACAGAAATGACTCAGGTTCTGAATCACGCCAGCTCTCCATCAGTGTTTTTGGCTTCACAAGAATTTCTGTCAGTCACAAAAACGTCGGTCAACCCTTCTGTTTCCTCCTGCTGCTCCATCCCATCGCCAAAGCCTGGCTGCTCATCCTTCTTCCCGTCACTTCCTTAGCAGAGTCAGTCCAACTATTTATTTGGCCACGTAGTGAACCATGTCAGGGAAATGATCAGGGTTAAAAAACAAAAAACCAAAACTCGCTGGGTTATTTCTTACCCATATCAATTCACCAGTTAGTTCACAGTGCAGCACACAAGCTTAGTATGAGAACATCTGTACGGGATCAGAGCATCAGTCCATTTGTTCTGGTGTCCTGCCCCCAGCAGCAGAGAAGACACAGCAGATGTTATCCAAGGCAGGATGTAAGGACAGGGCAAGCACGCAGGAATGCTTCCACGGAATGCTCTCCCGGACTCCTGTGACTTGTGACTCAGGGATATCTTGAGTCAAAGTTAATGCCTTTATATTTAGTAATCTTTGGTGGATTTTTCTTTCATTTATGGTCCTGATTTCTTTTTTAAATTAATGGAAATATTTGCAACCCTATCATGCTATGGGCAATAGCACGACTCTGTGCTATGCAGTCAATGAAGTGCCTCTTTGTTTGCTTTGGAAGTAGTACCCACCAGTTTAATTTCATGTCCTTTGATTTTTATACCAGGAGAGGCAAAGAACAGCCATTCACCCCATTCACCTTTCTTCTTCCACTATCTATTTTATGGATCATTGTATCTCTCTCATTCAGGTCTTTGCCAGCCTCAAGAGGTCTTAAATTGCTTTCAGGGAGCCGCTTCATCTCAAGGGGACAGCAGAGACAGCAATGCAATGTGGGTATAGATATGCATGACCAAAGATCCTGGTTGCTTAAAATGAGGAAAGAAATGTTCATTAAATTAAACCTTTAATCAATAGGAAATGTGCATCTGGATAGGTGGTCTTGTCTGCTGAACCTGACTTGGACTTTTTATTCTGCATCCTGCCTCCTGCTTCCTCTATCACTGCTTGCCAATGTCAACCAATGTCTTAAGCAGCTCTCCAGTTCTGTAAGCAAATAAAGTCAGACACACGATTTAATACATCTCCTTTCCTTCTCCCATTGCTCAGTCCTCAACTGTCTTCTCTTTTTCCTTTTTTACATGTGAATGTATTTTCTCTTCCCTCCTTGGTCAACTGCAAATATTTTTTGAAGATTCTGCTCCAGCTGGTTGAAACATTCACTAAAATTCAATGTTCAGTATTTCTTTTTGCAACTCTAAATATAAAATCTTTTTTACCTTCCTTTGGCTTATTTCCAATAGATTTCCCAGCACTTCTTTTTTCCTGTTTGTTTATATTTCTTAAAAGCTTCAAAGATACGCTTTACTTTGCTAACTAATTTTCCCTTTGTCACTCTTTCCCTCTTCTTACAATAGGATTTAGATTGCAGGCTCTTGCCACACATGCTTTTTAGAAATATTTTCCCATCTCAGTGAGTCCCAATCAAAATTATGCTACTTATTACACAGTGTCTTAAATACATCCCCTCTGATGTTGAGATACGCATGTTTTCCCCAGTCAAACTCCAAAATAAATGAGAAAGCCACCACTTTTTGTTCTCCTGCCTGCCTGGTGCTCACTGGTGTGTGGGCTGAGCTGCAGCGCTGCGTGTCTTCAGCCACCGCTGCTGCATGGGAGGCAGAGCCCAGCCCTGCATGGAGGAGCAGGATGGGCTCTTGTATTTGGCTCGGTCCATGGCTTTTCGGCGATGCTCTTCACAGAGCACCCTCAGAGGACATGGTGTGCTTTCTTTTAAAGCTGAGTTGTTTCCAAAGATCCAAAACACCCAAGGCACAGGCAGAATTCAGGGGTTCAAAGGCAGTCTCGTCTCAGCCCTTACCTGAGCACCAGGCTTGGAGACAGCAAACACTGGGTTCTGTGTGAGGAACAAGCACAGTCGCACAAGACCCTGCAGCTTCTCCATGCACTTCTGGGACAGGGAAAGCAATGCTGTCACCCAGGGAAAATGCTTCCAGTGGGGTTTTTCTGGGTGCACAACATCACCAAAAGGGGCAGGAGTGACATGGATTGATTTGAAATGCATCCACTCTTCCCTGAGTAACAGCAGGTGCTTCTTAAAATGACCCTTCATGTACTCTTTAAGAGATTCTTGCCTTATTCAGTCTGCAGGCGGGAGAAAGGAGGATGAAAATCTCTCTAAACAATTATCTGAACAAGTTGACTGCTAGTTTGTGCCATTACGTCAGATTTAAGCAGTACATAGACCACTCATGGACTTCGGCACAGAAATAATTTTCAGCTTCAAGCAGCCGTCCCCATTCTTAAGAGAGCAAAGGAGAGGGCAGAGGAATACACTGAGAGAAATTTTCAATGGGGGGGAAAAAAAAAAGCTTCTTGCATTAATGTTTTTTGAAAAGCATTCCCCTTTTCTGCAAGCTCCATTTTGGAATGGTTTGTGGAAATAATCGCATGTTGTTGTGCAAATTAAGGTTTTGTCACTGTGCACTGGGACAGAGAGGGTACAGACTGAGCAGGCAGCTTTACCTCCCCCTGCTTTGAAGGGGCTGAGGCTGAAGCTTGCCTGTGGGACATTTGCTTTTGCCGGATTGCTTTTTCCATTTTCCTTAGAGTATCTACAGGAATCCCTCCACACCTTCAGTTTAAGCTATGGCACATTGTGACAACAGATCAGGGCCACAGGACCCCTGATGTTCTCCCTGGAAGCAAAGCTGCAGTGGCATCTTGCCCCATCCCCTCCTCTCCCCACCTTGCTTGGCAGCTCCCATCTTCTTTCTTCAGTTATTGTTAAAACTGGGAACAGTGCTTTGTTTCTGCATGGAAACAGGAGGATCTAAATACAGTTTTCCGCATGTGCGTGGCTACTTCAAGTAGTTGTGACTCTTATGTCAAATATGTCCTGTCTTGCTTCCTCTGAGGGTCTAGGAAAACATCCCATGGCCACCTGAGCCACCCTCCAATCCCTTTGTTGCCCTTAACTTCCATTAAACGGTCTTTCCTGTGGCAGCCAAAATATTTACACTATTTCTTTCTGCAGACTCAATTGCTGCCTTTCTGCCTGCTCTGTCCCCAGGACCCCACAGCCTCGCAGGGTAGCGCTGCCTTCTGCTTCCCTTGCCATCAGCACAGCCAGCTGAGCTTTAAAAGTGGGCAATTCAAATTAGCAATCGTACAAAACAGGCTCCTTTTAGCTCCTTTAAAAGCCGTTTAGCTCTTGTCTCACAGCTTCTCTTGCTTTTCTTTCGCATTGCCATTAAAAGCAAGCCTGACAGAAAAGATTAACTTGCTTCTGGCTGCATTGGATAGAAGCAGATTAACACAGCTGGATCCAACCCGGGGGATCCCGGCCTGGAAATGTATGTTAGCACAACCCCGGCAATGTATAAGCAAGAGTCGTTTGTGTTGATCTTTTTCAGGATGATGAGTTCGTGACTGACTCTTTTGTGGGGAGGCTGGACTGCGTAGGAAGATAATACGTGGTGAGATGCTGATGGAGAAGCTCCAGAGGCATCAGCCATCCCTCTTGCCACGCACAGCCGGGGCATCTGCCCAGACTTTTGTTTCCCCTCTGTCTCCTTTGAGATTTTTTCTTTTTGTCTCCACCTATAACACACATCACGAAAATAGCGGGCAGCAAAGTCCCTGGGGCCTCAGAGCGGGGAATGGGGCGGCTGGGGGAGAAAGGAGAGCTTTCATCCAGGAAAGGTTTAGTGCAGCCGGCTCAGCCGAGGCTAAGGGGTAGGTGAAACCCAGTGCAGCGGATGTGCAAATCCAAGTTGCATGCAGTTAATTAAATTCCCCAACAAATGCAAAAGAAATGTTACTGAGTCACCGGCAGGCTGTTTTCCTACTTGATCATTTGTCTTTAGGGCTGGAGACTTGGTTTTTCATCATGAGCTTGTTGATCGAAAATGACTGTGAGTAAATGGTAAAAATCAGTTAAAAATACTTCTACTTTGTAAAGGAGATATGAATTATAACATGCAAGAGGAATCCAGGAGACCCCAGATTTAGGAAAACATCTTTAACAAGCAAATCACAACCTTCTGTGCTTTAATGAAGAAAAGTATAGTAGATCCTGCAGTATGCACATTTTCCTTGTGGAGGGGCTGGCTGGAGGAGCTGCAGCAAAGGGCAGGAGATGGCGATGGTTGCATCAGACCTGTGGGGGATGTGTGGGGATGGACCCCACTCACCCGCCTGCCTGTGCCCCCACTCTGCCATTAGCTGACTTGAGATAACGTCATGTGACAACCTCAAAGAAAAGGGGTGAGGATAAAAGCTTGACCCCTTGAGGGGGCTCAGCACAGCACTACTGAGAGCAATGAGACGTTTCCTTCCTGGTTAAAATGGGGGACCCAGGCAAGTCTTTGCTAGATGGCTCATCTGCTGGATGAGCTGGAAGCAAGAGAGAAATAGCATCAATACAGATATTCTGGGTTCACATCTGAATTCCAACCACCATCTTACTAAGATGGTTTTTACTGTTGGACTTCTTTTTTCCTTTTGACATGGCATCAATCCAGGACATTTTTACACATAACAGTTTTGAAATCTCACACACCCCTAGGCTGCACGAAATATTTCTATGCAGCATAATTCTTTGGAGACAGTAAATCAGACCATCTGAGATGCGTACGTGTAAATTTTAATGAATACACACTATCCCTGTCACTTCTGCCTCCCTTGTCTAATGACACTTTTTCCTCTGTTTCCAGCACATCTCCTTCTAATCAAGGTGAATGAATGAAACAAAACACTACTGACTTAACAGTAAATAAATGGGAAGGAAAGATTCTACCCTGGACTGGGGAAAAACATCAGTCATTTCACAGGCTTAGTGCCGACAGCACTACCTTGCAGTTCCACTTATCTGATATTTTAGGGATTACACTCAGATAAGCAAGTATAATTAAAGCAATTTTCAACATCTTCACCAGACAAGCCAGAGGCATGACCTTATTTTAGATAATAGGTAAATGAGATTCAAATGAACTTCCCCCCCCCCTTTTTTTTTAACAGTGAGCATGATTAATTACTGTAGCAAATTAACAGACGAAGCGGTAACTCTTCCAACACTTCAACTCTTCAGATGGTGTCTGCTGCCTGACTGACGGACACCTCTTAGCTAAACACAAATTTAGGGGCTTCATACAATTGCTTTGGAGCTTGGTGGCTTGTATAATGCATTGCAGAAGAGGTGATCCTAGAACTTAGATATAATTGTGCATGTATGAATTTATTTTTTTTTTTTGAACGTTGGCTGTCTGGAGTATGTTCTGCTTGATATCATCAGCATGAACTAAATCTCCTTAAGCCTGCTAAGACTGATTTCATCAGACCGCCTGCAGGGGAATGGGGGAATTGAATGGGATTCCACTGCCTGAGCCCGGCATGCCCCAGGGGCTGCTGGCCCCATTAGCTCTAGGACAGTCTGAATGCCCTGTAGCTGCTGTTGTATCTTCCAGCACTGCACAATAGGGCATTTCATCTACAGTCTGGCAACCAAATTAAGCCTTCAGGGTCTAGAAGGTGGTCAGAAAAGCTTATGCTTTCCTGGCGCTAAAGACACGCAGGAATACATCAGTGGTGTTCCTCACTTGCAAGTGACACTGGCTTGCTTCTGCTCTGCACAGGAGCTATAAAGAGGTGACTCCAGCGCTGGTCAAGTCTTTGGCTATTTCCATAATAGCTTAGGAAATAAGGAAATTACTTAGGAAATAAGCTAGGCTACGAGTTTTAAAACACCTAGCTCTGGCAAACCAGCAACTTACATTGTTAGTTTTATTTTGTAGTATTTTGGCCATTTGGATACAGCTCACAAACAGAGCAGTTATTGTGTCTGGGCTTTTCCCCTTAAGTCCATAATGTCACAAAGAGAGCCACTAGGACATGAAGGATCGTGTTTTTTGCTGTGAGAATGAACCCTAGGAAAATGAGCAATCCACAAAGGAAGTACATATATTTGCATTACACATTCCCACACATGCAGAAAACAAGGTTGATTCCTCTCAGACTAGTGCATCAACTTATTATTTTCAGTATGAAGCAGGGCACAATAGTTCATAAAATAAAGTAATGAACATAGGTATATTCATTTAGAAGTATTTCAAGGAGCATTTGTGAAGAAGTTCAAAAGTTTGTTTGTGAGCTTTTATCCTTGAGAGGTTAGTGCAGTTTTCTGGGACTGGAGAAATAACCTTTTAGTTGATCACATCTCTCTCTTCTCATTTTAAATCCAACCTCCAGCATTTCACTGGCACCATTTGAAAACATTATTGTTTTGGTGGAAATGTCACATACCTAATGGTTCTATGGGGAGAAGCAATAGAGTGCTTTAGCTGAAAAAAATGCATGCAATAAACTTACGAAGGAATAAATGAGGACTTCCAGCCCAAAGGAATGCAATGTCGGGCATATAGTGTCAGCTTTGCCTGTGTGGGTAGGCCAGCTTGCCTGTTTATTGCTAGTCACTTCACAAATCTGTTCCCACGCCTGGAGGCTGCAGAGCCAGCTCAGCACAGGAGAGGCAGTGGGTGTGTTACCCAGACTTATGGAAATGGGAAAAGGGGCAAGGGAGGAGGATTTCCTCGACAGGCAAGGAAACAAACCCAAATGAAACCATAGTTATCCCTGGCGGCAGTCAGGAGATTTGTGCTGCTGTTAATAAATCCAAGAGGATGCATTCCCACAGCTGCAATTCAATGACTTTCGCCGGGTCCTCACGGCTTCACCATCCCTTTACACAGACTCAAGATGTGCAAACCAGCGAGTGGGAGCTGGGCGACGTAGGGCTTGGAGTCATCCCTCCCTTGCTGCGTGGCTATAACCACCAAACGCAAGACCTCCATGACCACCTGCCCCCTCAGAAGGAGAGCTAATGATTTACTCTGAGAAAATGATGAAATGAATGTAAAACATTTTAGGTCACGCAGAGTGAAATCAGCAGAGCCTGTACACCTGCAGGCAGTACGTGTGAGAGCGGGGTACCTCTAGTCCTCGCTGCAATGCCTGGAGCCTGATTTCCAGCTCTGACATATTGCATCATTACCCAGCGTGACGGCCTGTCTAGCTTTCCTTTAAGATCCAGACTTACATCTGTCTCCTGGTGTAAACGAGGAGCAGTCTGGGAGTTACTCCCCATTTATTTTGGTATGGCTGGTATGAGAACCTGGCCCTTAAAACTCCTCATTGCTGGGAGTTTGAAGCAAAAAAAAGTGTGGCTCACAGCTTTTAAATGTCAGCCAGCTGTGGCAGCCTTTTCATTTCTGTTCATTTCTATTTATCAACACTTTTCCCACCTCTTCCCACTGTACCGAACTGGAGGAGCCAAAACTTGTCCTTCTGGACTCATCTCAACTACAGACCTCATTTAAATTTTCCCAAGTCTGGTCACAGCTAAAGTTGTTTCAGAAAAATAGCACAGGCCAATGCTCTTAGTCTTTAAGCCTCTCCAGATTTCCTTTCCCTGAAATCTCAACAGGATTCCCTGATTTACCCAAATTAACCTCCCCTATAGATTTCCCAAAATAGAACATCTCAAATACTCTTTGGCACAAGTTTCCACGTAGAGGTTGATCTTTAAACCAGCAAGGACTGCGACAAAGATATTTTTCATGGCCAACATACAGTAGGACTCTCACAGAAAGCTAAATTTGTTCATTTCCGAGACGCCCTTTTATTAACTGCATTTATTTAGAAGCCTTTATTTACTAAGAAGCTTTGAGACCTTATTTAATTTATAGATCTTGCGTAGAACAATAGCAGCGGCTCAGGCCGTGAAATGCCACTTTGTTGCTTTTCCCTGCTGCTGCCCAGAGCGTGAATGCTCATGATGGTGTCTATTTGGCTTGAACATGTCAGATGCGGACCAGACAGGATGCTGAAGAAAGAAACTGGTGTCCTTCATTTCCAAGGCCCTGGCTCATTACGCATTCGGTGATGAATTTGCTCTGTTTATAAATTCTGCAGCTACCACTGACTGCCATACCTGACATGAACTGGAGGAGCTGTGAGCAGAGCTCAAACCATGTTCCAGGCGCTTGATTTTTCAACAAAAATATCGCACGGAAAACTTAGAAACTCGGATTGTGCCTACGCAGTAAATGGCGCCAGTGCAAACAGCAACCTGCTTGTTAAGTTCTTTTACACACTGGAGCCAGTTGGACCGACTAAAACGTCAGGCTAAGACTGCCACGAAGGAGGATTGGGGTCAGACGTGAGTATTGATCTCTGCCTGAGGTAGCACATTAACCCAGAGCGGGACCGTGCAGCCACGACGATGCGTAACGGTGCACAAATACTGCACTTACGGCTGCGAGAACAGCTTTCCTGAAAGTCTCCTCTGCAGTCAGTGGGCGATAGAGCCACGGTACAAGGAGGCAGAAGCCTAGATATTCAGAGATAAAACTGGAAGCGTTTTTGGCCACGATTGGGCACTTCATCACTTGCATTCCTGGAAGTATCTCTGTTGGGAACAGGCCACTGATTCACCCACCCTCCTAACTGCCCACTTGGAGCTCACAAAAGCAAGATTGCCTTGACCTTGGAGAGGCAGCACATTCCATAGAATCGTAGAATCATAGAATCGCAGAACCGCAGAATCACAGCATCGTAGAATACCTGGTTGGAAGGGACCTCAAGGATTGCCTGATCCAACCTTTCTTGGCAAAAGCACAGTCTAGACAAGACAGCCCACCACTGTGTCCAACCAAATCTTAAAAGTGTCCAGTGGTGCAGCACCCACCACTTCCCTGGGGAGATTATTTCCCAGGGCTCAAGCTAATGCTGTGGCTGAAAGACAGCTAGGACCAAACCACACAGCAGCGTGCTGGCTCTGGTCACCATCACAATGGCTGGCCCACTGCAGAGAGCAAGGAGGCTCTTCAGAGCTAACAGAGATAAGGCACAATGTGCTGATATTCACAATACATGGATTGAGAGTAGAGCGAGACCGAAAATACCTATCAGAGAATTAGCCTGGCGAAAGGCAAGAGAAGCTGTGCTGCTCATTAGCAAGGTTTGCTACAGCATAAGAAAACATTTACACGTACCTAGGCCAGCTTTACCTTCCTGGGTTTTGCCAAATGCTGGAAGCAGCAGCCTGTGTGCCAGCCCCACAACACCCCACAGCACCACATCTGGAACTGCTCAGGGCTTCCAAGCAACCGCCGTCCGTGGGTTCAGTTCCAGTGCAGCACCTTCCTTGGAAAGGTGCTTGGGCAGACAGAACTCCCTGCCCTGACATCTCCCCACTACCCATCGCAGCCACAGAAAGCCATAGAAAGCAAACTGAGGCAACATAACAAGAATCGTTTAGGAAATGTTGGCCACTGCTCTTCCATTCCTCGTACCTTCATCAATTGGCATATTATGGTTAAACCCTTGGGTATGGAAAAACTGTACCCTTCACCTTTGAACTCCCATGATCTTAAGGTGGTGGGCCCAGATTCAACCCCCACCATGAATTAAAAAACCCTTATTTCCCTTACCTGATTGCCATGCTTCTGGTATAGGATTGCAAGGAGAAGTAAGCCCCATCTGCAGCTTCCCTGTACCTGGTCTATACTTGCTACTGGGGAGAGATAGGAACACTTGGAATCATCTGAGTCAATCTCCTCCAGCCCAAAGTTTCCTCCTGCAGAGCAGTTCCTGATTGTCTTATGAGATCAGGTTCTACAGAATGAAAAGTCTGGATGTCCCGAATGAACAATCCTGTTCTCCATTTCTGCTGCCTTTCTGCACTTACACCCTTCCAGCTGTCCTGCAGAGCTTGGCAAGGCAGTATCACTCAGACGAACCTTCAAAAGAATTAATACTGGTACTGAGGAAAGAGGATTGCAGGGAGACCCACAAGCAAAGAATACAGGAGGGAATGGTCAAGGCTTAAACCACAGCCATACCTTGCCTGGGGATTTCCCAAGTACCCAGGTGGAGCCCAGACGCAGATATAGATTCCACATATATCCAGACAGCAGCAACTCTTCTTCAGGTGTCTCTGGTTTCTGACGCTACAGAGCGCAGCTGAGTTCAATTGTGTTTTTCTCCCTCAGAGAGGTACTGCCTGTTTTAAACACAACGCTGTATAAATTTTATTTCCTTCCCTTGAACCTCATGAATTAACTGTTCTGATTTCAATTGGTGGGGAGAAAATTCTCCCGTGTGAAGCCACCTGGGATGTTTGGGTCTGCTCTTGACATGATGGTCAAACGCACTTTACACTGTTATATATCACTTTTTAAAGGGTTTTCCAAATAGACATTTTCAGTAAAGTAAATAAAGCAGTTTTGATTCTGAGAACAAAAGATTTGCTCCAGTTTTGCTATGATATAGCCGAAATTTGAGACAGCATTCATTATTTCTGCAGACATTTACATACATATTTACATACAGTACATATTTAATTTGGCTTTAACTATTTAGCATGAAAAGAGTATTTTTGTGTTGCTAGCTTTCATCCTATAAAGTTAGTTTTTTCTCAGTGTTCCTGACCTGCTCTCTGAATTGGTCTCACCTCATACACTGAAGTTATAATATAAGTCTACACCTTCATTTTTCCATAGAATAGACCAATTCCTTTCCTGAGGATGTGTATCTCTATTAGTTTGCCTCTCTTCCAGCCTGGAACACCATACAGCTAATGCCATTAATGGTTCATCTTTCTGTTCCCCTGCATTTTCTCAGTGATCCAACTTTTTGAAGTCAGGAGCCAAATGCCAGTTTCAGGACACCTATTCCCATGCGCCAGAGGCACATAAAAATGTAGTAATAGGTAGCAGACCTTGGCACTAGAGTCCTCTAATCCACAATACCCTCAAAGTTGGTGTTGGCATAATAGACAGCTGGGCAGCAAGATGTCACAGCCAGTGGTTTTTCCTTCCTACTACCGTAGTAGTCTTGATGGAGCATATTTCACTGTCCCTGCTGAAAACCAGGCAACCAGGGGAATGTGCTCCCAGTTTGTTGAGAGGTAGCGTTGGTCCATTGGCCAGGTATGCTCCTCAGACTGCCAGCAGACAATGCTTTGGTAATAGTATGGAAGCTCAAAGCATTACTGCATTGCAGGAATTCTCTCTTACATAGTCATTTCTCTTTCTAGACTGCAAAACCATAAGACAGATCACCACAACTTCCAGCCTCAATATACAGGTGGTAAAATCAAGCTACATAGAGCTTAGAGATCAGCCCAAAGTAATCCAGTAAACAAGTTACAGAGTCAGAAACAGAGCCTAGACACAATATTTTGTGCCAACCTGAACAGTCTGTTTTGTGCCCTGAGTTTACCTTCTCAACTCTATAAGGGGCCATAGCAAGTTCCTCCCAGAATAGATGACTTCTCACACACAGGAACAGACTCCACTGCAAACAGACGACGTCATCATCATCAAGGCCTGGGTCAATGCCTATGCCCGCCAGAGTCAGCAGAAACACTGAACACCATTTGAAAAGAAATCACAAGAAAGGTTAAGCATGTAGAGGGCACACGCAACCTTTTACACCCACCCACTGCATCTGACCTGGGCTGATGTTTGCTCACATGAAGAACCACTGGAGGCTCACTGGAGGCTGCACGGGAGTCTGAGACCATGTTTACTGTGCTTATGGTCTATTGTCCAACAGGAAACTTCAGTAAGACCAGATTTTTCTGCAACTTCTGCAGTCAGGTTTTCCAGATGAAGAAGCCTCACAGATCATAGTTTGGAGGTAAGGAAGGAAGAGCAGGAGGCTAAGCTGCCATCACAGAAAATACTGCTACGTGGGCTTGAAGAAGTCATCCAGACTACCATTCTGTGCCAATGTAACTTCAAATACATATGTACCTCCTCATATATATTCCTGCTCTCTGATAATGATCCTCTCTCCTTTTTTTTCTGAGCAGTCTATTCCAGTTCTTAATTATCCTCACTGTTACAAAATCACTGCTGCTGTCAAGTCTGCAGTTTAAGCTCATTGCTTCTTGTGGCCTCAAATGTTTTTGCAGAAAAGATAATTTCTTTAGTTAATTTAGTTAGTAGGTACATTGTTATTATGTTTGTGCCAGGTACGTCACTCAACACGTTTATTCTCATTTCACATAAGTAGTGCAAATTGCTGCATATTGTTGTTAAGCAAAGGAGCTAGAGAAGCACATTGTGTAGGCTACTTATGCCATTTTTTATTGTTGTGAAAATAAAATTAATTGTTTTTACAATCTGGGCTATTTCTGTGATTATTTTGGATTCAATAGTGGATTTTTATAATGAAATCATTACCTGTACCAACCCACCAGTTCTTCACCTGGAAACTAACAGGCCAATGGAAAAAGACATTTCAGGGACTGCCTGGAAGAACCACAACTGAGGGGAGTGTTCCTTTCATTCTACCTTCATTTCTCATAAACTTTGAAAAGTCATAACAGGAAATAATTGTAAAGGCATCTCAGGAAGTCATTTAATCCAGCCTCCTGCTCCAGGGCTGAATTTGAACTGAGAATTTATAAGGAATAATGGAAGGCAGCCTAGTGAATTACTTTCTTCCTGAGTCACCTAAATTTCCTTTCTTTAAATGATTCCAGTACTTTGGTAAACACAAGCTTACTCTTACAAAAGCCATTTTTGTGTCTAGAAACCCTAAAATTATGCTCTTCCCTCTATTCAAGGTATTCATTGATATTGCAAACCTCATCGTACAACTAGTTGTCTGTCAAGATTGTGAAAACGTGCAGGTCTGACACAGCAATGTCTTAAACTGTGACACCACTGTGTCCTTAAGAGGCCAGAGACCTTTGTGTATTAGAAAATTTAGAAAATCCAGCTCTTGTTGCTGAATTGTCAAATACTTCTGTCCACACAACCAATAAGAACTAAATTTCACACCTTCCTTGCATTGATATATTTACCTAAAAAAAAGAAGAGGGGATCTAGGCAGAAATATGAATGTCTTCTGATGTAAGATATAATAAAAGACACTAACACCCACTATCAAGGAGCGATCTGGGTTGAATCCATGACAATGAACCCTAGTCACCAATTAAAATGCATAGAGGTTACTTTGTTTTAAAGGACTGGACATGTAGAAAACAATGTTCTGGTATCTTTAAAAATGGTCAGAAAAACAAAATAGCCAGGTCTCTCCAGAATGACTTCTAAAGCAAGTTCTTGCAATTTGGACATATTCATAATTGACTTGGTTGAGCAGGGTGGTGGGAAAGTTTGCTGATGATTCTGTATGTTTCAAAGTAGGCTGACTGCAGACAATTTTGGGAGAACTTTAAGAGGATGAAGGTATAATTCAGTTGCCTAAATAAAGTGGCATAGTGTTACCTGTGAGACCTGAGGATCTGAGGTGCCCACACAGTGCGGGCAGATATGACACAGGAGCTCCAGAAGCCTTTCTGGAGCAGAGGCTAGAGGCTGGGAAGTCCTCCAATATTAACACTGGCACGGGTTGTCTGCTTGTGGCACTGAGCCTTCAGTGACTGGGTGATAAAGTATGGAAATAAAGTCAACGCAGCCAAAAGATCAAGTAACCAATGCAAGGTAAAACAATCCTAGCTTTGCATGTGAAATGAAATGACTTATTACTGAGCAGTGGAATTCTGGGTTATGACTGGTAATTCTGCAGAAATACTTTGGTAGACTTCAATAGAATTCAAAAAGCAGATTAAAAGTTAGAAATTACCACAAGGTATAGAAATCAAAGCAGAGAACCTCATTCTGCTATGTTGTAAATCCATTATCAATCCATATAATAAAAATTGTGCTTATTTCAGAGAAGGTTCCCTCATCTCATAAAAAGGATATAGGGTAATGGAAAAGACACAGAGAGGGCAAGGTAGATGGTGAAAGACCTGAAATAAGTCCTGTATAAGGAAAGGTGATGTACAGCAGGAAGCTTGAACCTGTGGAAGAGATGACTTAGGGTGTCAGCATTGTCCTACAATCTCCATAGTCTCAACGAGGAATCTTCTTTAGGATGTGACAAGTAATGTTTACATCTCCATCTCCTGATAATATTGACTGGATCTTCCTTGGCTATGCTGGGATTGAGGGTGACTAGTGAGGTACAGGTCTTTGAACTGTAGTCACAGTAAATTCAGTCATGTTCAAACACATGTTTGTAGCTATAAGCTTGTAAGGATTAGATGGTTGGTGGCACTTAGCAAGTCATGTGCTGTGTCTCATTCTACAGCTTCCCTAATATCATGTATCTAACCAGTCATGGGCCATGAAACCCTGCTTCACTTTCCAAATGACCAGCATACCTGGCAGGAGCTACCACACACAGCCTTCTAGCGTTCTGTGTTTCAATCATCCAGCATACATGCAATAAAGAAATAAGCAAAAATTGCTTTCACTAATTGACACAGAAAGTAAGCATAGGAACATAGTTTAGAATGTCTTCTAAACTGGGGTCAGAGACACATGCATGAACTTCTGGCATGAGAGCTGGCCATGGCAGAGTAGAGGAAAAAACTGCTGAAGCCTTCACACTTTGGGGCAACAATGCCAGGATCAAAGCCTTTCGTTCTTGAGGACTGGAGCCATGAGGAGAGCACCAGACTATCATCAATGGGAAACCCTCATTTAGAAGAACCAATCAACCACATTGCCACCTTAGGTTTCATTTCTATGAAATGTTCATGTGAAATACTGAGAGTAACAAACTCTCCCATGAGAAAACCAAACTTGTGCCAGCAACAGATTTGGCAACCTAGGAGGGACTGGCTGATGGCCAGGAGGCTCGAAATGGTCATCACAGAGACAGAAAAAAAGTTCCTTCCCTTCCCAGCGGTTGAGTACAGCATGTTCATGGCTGAGCTCCCCCTGCTGCTCGTGAGTTCCATGTCCCCAGCACCCTTCCACCAAACCTCACCAGGAGGGCACAGAAAACACATCTGCTCTGGGATGCACGTAAGGTCCTGCAAGAACTTATGTCTTTTTGCCTCAGCATTTTGTCCCCATTTGGGGCTTTAGAGGGAACAAAGAAAAGGTTACATGTTTCCAGTGGAAAAGGGACAAAAGACACAAGGGTGTGAGCCAAAAACCTTCTCTGTTGCTTGCAGGTGTACCAGTTAGTCTGGTAAAAGATTGCTTCTACCTTGTCTTTCGTCACAAACAATTGAACTAACATTATTACTCCAACTGTAATTTATAACACACTTTAAGATTTTTTTAATTCATCTGTTACTGTGGGGATTAAAAAGCAAACAAACTGATTATCACCTTGCCAACACTTATCATCAGGTGGCTGTGACTGTTTAGATTGCTGCCCAAAGCCAACAAGAAGTACATTAACTGAGAACAAAAGGTATTGTTTAAAAAAACAACAGTTACCATTAAGTCCTCATGATATAGATCAGCTAAATACAGTGATATTTAAGGATCATGACCTCTGGGTCCCCCGCCAGGCCCATTACAATTTTATCTTATCATCACTGTATATCCAAATAAATCTGTGTGTGTCACAGAAACACCAGTTAGCATTGCCTTTCCAAAGGATGCTTTAGGGCTTTTGTTGCTTTAACCGCGCATTCCCTAATTGTTTTAGATTGATTTAGCTGGAGCTCCAGGAGTAGCGATTAGATTTTAAAGACTTCTGGAATGAGGTGGGTTCCTGCATATCAGTTTTTCCAGCTGTGTTAACAAACAGGAGGCGAAACAGATGGGTGGCAGATACATACAGGGCTCAAAACACTGCAGTGCTTGGACAATGAATTAACACATCCAAAACTTATGAATACTTTCATAAAGTGAACTGCCACATCTCCCGAAGAGCAGCAGGAGATCATGACTATTGTGACATTCACACTAAGCTGTACAAGGGAAAAATCTATCCTGCAGGGCACAGCTTTGTGTGTCCAATCTCTCTGGTTTTAGAAGAATATTCTCCCCTCATGGCTGTGAGCCCAAAACTCAACCATTCATCACTGATGTGTCAGATATTGCTCCTTGTTTGCAGTAAGCAGATTTGAGTCTTGACTTAGAGTCATTAAAGGCATCCGCTGAAAAGGCAGGTAGAGAGGAACAGTGGAAAATTTCTAACTAAACAAAGCTAAGGTCAGCTAGATTTGTGTAGTCTGTTGGGAAGAATGAAATTCTGTTTATGTCCTCTACTAGCATTTCAAGTAATTTAGAGATGGTGTTTATCTTGTTTTCTGCATTAGTGGAAAATTTTGATAATGAAGTATTAAGGAGTACGTTGGTGATTATCTGATCTTGCTGTAGGGAGTAGCAAAGTAGGCACTACAATATCATATTTAGGCACTAGACCCTCAGAGTCTAAACTTGAAGAGACCTGGGGAGAGATAAGGAATAGATAATAATAGGTTAACAAATCCAGCTATTGCAGTTTAAGAACAAGTTCTCCACTCTGTCCCATTCCTGGAATTAACAACTCACTCCTTTGACAAAAAGATATGTTCAAATAAACTAAACAATTTAACATAAATTAAACAATTTTCACTGAAATTGCTGACATCTGAGCAGATACTGTTTTTCCAGCTTTGCTTTGCTAGTTAAGAATTCACAGAGAGGAGGAACAGTAGTGTCAGAGAATGGTAACATCCTAAACCACTTCCTTCAAATACATCTTCAGTGCCCTTC
Organism: Chionis minor; assembly: GCA_013398295.1. Taxonomy (NCBI): domain Eukaryota; kingdom Metazoa; phylum Chordata; class Aves; order Charadriiformes; family Chionidae; genus Chionis; species Chionis minor. Next base: position 326,146 of record VZSF01007434.1, on the reverse strand, counting down.
AGCACAGAGGCACTTCAGTAGACTGAAGTTCCACCATCACCTATAGGTAACCAGTATGAAACACCATGCAAAAAGCGTGACTGAGTCATAGAATCATAAAACTGTAGAATCATAGAATAGCTTGGGTTGGACATGACCTTTAAAGGTCATCTAGTTTAACCCCCCTGCAAGGAGCAGGGACATCTTTAGCTAGATGAGGTTGCTCAGAGCCTTGCTAGAGAACAAGACTGACACCTGAACTGGGTCAGGTGGTTCTCCCACTGAGTCTGAAGGATCAAGACAAGGATATTTTCAACTTTGGTGTTACATCCATCTTTTATATCACAGCTATGTCAATAGGGCACTGACCCATTAAGTAGCTTAGGTTGAAGAGACTCAAATCCATGGCATTGTCTACAAGAAAGTACTTAAACCACCTGGATGGGTAAGGTCCCCTCCACTTTTCAGTGGGATCTGTGCCCTGATGCAAACAAGAATACAGGACCTCAGGGCCACCAAGGAGAGGACGTTCTTTCCCAGAGTGTTTGGTATGAAATATTCCACATTCAAGCTGATCATGGAGGCCCTCAGTGAGTTTTAAGAATTGCCATGCATAAGTGATCACCAAAGAGTGAATTCTTGGACTTGGCTTGTTAAGAACTTTCTCAGATCTGATCCTTAGTCTGCTGGCTTTGTTGCTTTCCAAAAAATGGTCAAGAACCCAGGTGGTTTTGCTGCAATTAAAATATCCAAAAATGTTTATTTTACTTGCTTAAAGCAAGTTCCTGGTGTCTATAGTGTGGGCAGAGTAGTAGTAAGAAAATGCTCAGACTAAATAAATATGAAAGAGCCTGAATATGAGGCTTATTAAGAGAAGCAGATGGCTAGGAATCTAATTCACCTGAATGACTTATGAAACAAAACAAAACCAAACCAAAAAAAAAAAAAAAAGAGACAGAAATATTTAGAGGACTAGGATTTTTAGGGGGTCTTAATATCCTATGTTCCAAGCCGGGTAACTGGCAGCCCAATGGGTGCTGTTGTTAGAGTGTTTTGGGTTGTCTGCTTCCAACAGATCAAGCAAACCAGAAGAACTTGCAGAGCCTGCAGAGAGGATGTTGATGCCTTGGGATACCCTTTGACTGCACCATTTCAAGGTTCTAGAGGAATTTGATTGAATCAGCTTATATGACCAGATGGTTAGCTGACTTTTATTTTATCAGTGCATTTGGTCCATCAGTGATCACGTAATGCATCCACCCAGTGCTCACTCCCACCATTAAAAGCAGAAAACAGCAATGTCCTGCGTCTGATGAGCCATAGTTGGCAGATTCCTATGTCAGACACTTTTCATTACCAAACTCTTTCTGTGTTTGACAAAAGGTCTTGCTTACCTTTGCACATTAGTGTGACCAGTGCTACATCGTCTTTGCTGTTTTCTTGCACGCAACAGAAGAAAAGACCTGACATCGGGATAAATGAGGGCAAATTCCTGCTGTGACCAGGGAAGGAGGGAGGGAAATAATGGGAAGATGTATTGGAACCGAACCCACAGAGGAGCTGCAATCCCAGACTTACTCAGAATATGCAGTCTATTTTTACTTCCTTCTTAGCGCAATGTTTTTCTTTGAGTTTCTGATGAATTCAGGTCTAGTTACATTCATTTAGTGAACAGATGATGTAGCTCAAGATATTACTCCACTCTCCCCCACAGCTTGTTCAACCCTGAGAGCTTTGTTTGAACTTCTGCAGGAGGTGGTTGGAGCTAAGCCATCAGATCATCTGCTGAAGTAGCCGAGGACCTCATGCATGTTCTGCTCTTTGGACTCTGTCCTCAAGGTAGCAGTCTCCAACAGAAGAGCAGAACTGAGCAGCAAAGGAGTTGCAATAGCCTGACCCACCACCACAGCTCATGGAAGATTTATCTCCATATTTTCTCCTACAATTTTTTTTTTTTTTTTTTTTTTTTTTTTATT
>VZSF01007434.1:133786-324183 GCA_013398295.1 Chionis minor | reverse complement strand
TTTTTTTTTTTTTTTTTTTTTTTTTTAAATCTGGTTGCTTCAGAGGCGGGGAGACCCTTATTATTAGTGAAAAGTGCCCATGGAAATACACTTGGCTCTACTTCAATGCACTTGCATATGTCAAGGGGCACTGCAGAGTCCAGCACAAGTTTAAATGGCCAATCACACATCCATTTTAAATGTAGATATTTAATTGTATAGCATTCCAGAATCCAACCAAATTCAGTGCAGTTGCACCCAAGTGGAAGCAGCCTGAAGGCAGGGCAGGGCTCGGAGAGTATTCACAGACACGCCTGCATCAACTGAGGCTGAGTGCTCAGTTTTAGCAGAATAACATAGAGAGATGCATTTACAGATATTATTCACGTACTTAAGAGCTGGAAGCAAAGGGCTCCCATGTAACCTACCACTGTTGCTGAGTTTGGGAGTTCCCCCTCCTCAGGTGATGGATAGTTAAGCCTCCGAGCCCTGAGAACAGAAGTGCTATGGCTGGAGGTAGTTCTCCTGTGCAACGTGGAAGGGTCTTGCCCCGCTGGTCGCAGAGGGCAGACACGCGTCCTTCCTCTTGCACACAGGTGAGCGCAAGGCAGGTCTGATTCCTCCACCCGGGCGCAGGGACTGGCAGTCAGCAGGTCTCCAAGTGCTGCAGTCAGAGCCGGCAAAGGACTGTTGACAGCCAGGTTGATGCAATGTCAGATTTTCAAGTCCATTACATTAGAGCCCCTTTTTTACTCATCAAAACACGCATTGCCAGATGCTGCATTGCATATCTGAGTCACCAAGCGCCCTCTTACAAAAATGCATGAGTATGATTTACAGTGCTGTCATTTATTACAGTCTTGTAAATGAATTCATTGTTGGACTCGATGATCTTGAAGGTCTCTTCCAACCCAAGTGATTCTATGATTCATGCTCATGATTAGCTTTCCTACAGATGTCTAAGGACTGGTTAGGAGTTGGGGAACAAATGCAGGAGCAGCCTCAGCTAGACCAGTTTCCTTCATACAGTCAGCAGGTCTTACCTCTGCACAGGAGGTACCAGTTCATCACTGACCCCTCTGCGGGGGTTACCGACAAAGAGGCTAATTAGTCCCAAATCTAGTGGCTTCCTGAAGCAGACACATGACACTGAATTCAGACCACCGTGTCTCTTCTCACAAGCCACCAAACGTGTGCATCAGAGGGGAATGGTGTTTTGTTCATGAGAGGTGAAAGGCTCTATATCCTATTACCGATCCTTTGGGCCAGCTACTCTCCTTGTTTACATTTTTGTCAGAGAAAATCAAGGATGTTTTTACATTTGTGAATGGGAAGGCAGTAACAGGAGTGTGTACGAAGTGGTATTTCTTAGTCCCCCATCTGACTTAGTGTTGGATAGCAGCCAAGGAAGGAAGGTAATTGCCATCTCTCCAGCTGTGAATGCGGGGCCAGCTAAACCCAGGATTTCTCTGTCACCTGATGGAAGTGACAGGGAATATTTGTGTTCCTGAAGTCAGCTTCAGAGCTGATTGCTGCATCTCGGCGACTGTGCAGCTCTAAGTTAACACCACACACAGAATTGACAGTACATGTGTCCTGATGACTCCAATAAACAATATCACTACAGCAAGCTCTTCAGCCTTGGGTCCTACAAAGAGCTCCAGACCCTGAACTTCCCTCTATGCCTTTTGGAAATGGTACTTCTTTCTCACACTCTGGTTTGGGGGTCATTATATCCTGAAATACAAACAGATGCTGTTTCTGAACTAATTGCCCAGGCTCCTATTATTACTGAATCTACAATTACTTAAAATAACCTGTGAATGGTCTTTCTCACATGCCAAAGTAAATCAATAAGAATACCTCATAGAAAAAACAGCATTAATGTTTCTATAATGGTGAGTTAACTAGCACCAAGCAGTTAGCAATTCATCCATCTAGACTGTTCATCCAGTAGACCAGTTCCCAGCAAGGTTTTGTCCTGGCCAGCTAGCTTTTTCCCAGGTGAGAAATAATCAGAGGAGCTAACACAGTCCTGGGAGCACTGCTGACCCAGTCTGTGTGCAGAACTGTCTTTGCTTTGGGAGAAAGGAGATTCTCTTTGGCTCTCTTTTGTAAGCTTGTGTGCAGGTTTTGGAAGATCGACAAGTATGTGTGCAAGCCATTGCACACCAGATGGCCTCAATGCCCGAGAACAGTCCCAAGTCCATGTCACTCAGTGTGACCGTTATAGCCTAAATATCTGGTTTCAAAGACCAATGCAGTGCTGTGGTACTTGTCGCTGTTGCAGAAAGCCTCACAGCAGCTAGCAGAGAAGCACTTCTCTCATGATCAGAGATGCATCTATTTCATATCCATCATGCGGGTGCTTTTCATCTTACAACAGTTGTGTCACAGACACATAGGCCCCCGATTCCACTCTTCTCTTGCCTCTTTATATGAGAAGCCAACATTTTGGTCACAGGACGCGGTGGACCATGTGTTGTCCCACCCCACCCCAAAGGCTGGGGTAAGGGGTACCACCACCTCGGTAAAGAAGCCCGCAGGCACTGTCCTACGGATTGTGCTTTTCCGTTCTTCTGCCTTGTGGCCCGGCCCTAGTCCAGCTGTGAGGGTTATGAAGGAAAAGATTCCCTGGGAGCCAGCCAGAGGTGGGATGAACTGTTCTGGTAGGACTGATTTGGACCTAAATACAGAGTAAGGTCTTTGATGCCTGTTTTCTTTCTGAAGGTTTTTAATGGCTTCAGCTTGCCCATCACACCGCAGTCGTTCTCTCCCTTTAAGGAACTGATTTAAAACACACTCTCTTCTTTGGTCTGAAAAGCAGTGCCCCTTATTTCAGCTCCCCTCTCAGATATTTACACCCCTGCCTCCTCTTACTGCTCTCTTGCTGCCCCTGCTCCACGCTCTGCCTCCTCCTTCTCCTGAGCTCTTCTGCTGCCTCATCCTCATTGCTGCCACTTCTCTTCTACCACCTCCCAGAAATCTTCGCCAGCTCCTTCCTCCCCATCTCTCATTAGCCAAACCATTTTTCCTCTTTTTGTTGTTATAATTGCCTGTGGGCAGGATCCCAGACTGAAGACTTGACTCTGCCGAAGCAGCCGGGAGTCTTGCCATTGACTTTAGTGGAGCCAGATTTCCCCTGAAAGGTTTTGATGATTTCCCACTTGCTTTTCTGCAAGCAAAGACAGGCATGCGTGCGAACCAGCTGCTCAGAAGCATTCATCAAAGGCCAGCAGTAACTGATGAGTGAAACATAATTAAGATGTGATTATAGAATCAAACTTACAGTTTAGTCCATTTCCTCTAAAAAGGCCTATCTTTCTGAGCTTTCAAGTCGACTTTGTTCATGTGTAAATAGTTTGATATTATGGAACCCAGACCATCTCAGCTGTTTGGGTTAGTTTGTTTAAAATTATAGGAAAAGCTACTAGAAATGATGGCTACAATCTGCTACTTTGGCCCAGATATCATGTGTACTAGATTGCTCTACTTTCTGAACTTTACAGCATCATAAATTTGGGCAATTATAAATGTAGAGGCAAGAAGTATGTAGGCTCAATGAAAACATCTGAATTAACATCATGTAATGATAAATAGATTCCCATAAAAACTGCTACGAAATCTCCAAAGAGTAGCTCTTAAACAATGACCAGAAAAAATAACCCAAAACCCCCATATGTCTAAAAGCATTATATATTGTATCAAAACGCTTTTGCCTTGGTGTACATTGCGCTTTGACTATGAGATCTTAGGAAAATTCTGAGTGGAACCGTTCAATACAAAGTATCTAAAGTGCATCTGAGAACAAATGCAGCCCTGAGGCTCCTTAAAAGGAGTCCTATAAGGTCTTTTTTGCTATATTGGCACTGGAAGACAAAGTTAATCAGCTACAAAAAAAGCTAAGCTATTAAAATGTCCTTTGGCTTATAGAAAACATTCAGCGCTCTGGCTTTTTAGCCACTGCTAGGTAAAGAACTTCATCTGCTCCAGTTTAAGTCGATGGCTACATCCTGATTGACTGAAACAGGGAAATGGCTGGGCCACAAATGCAGGACACGAGGGAGCTGATTGAAAATGGCTTCATATTTCTGTCAGAGGAAAGGAAAATCTCTGTAAACAATTTCCTTCTAAGGCCTTTTAGAACCAAAGTGATTAATGGAAATCAATTGGAAGAAAAGCAACAACCAACCCACTGAATGGAGCAAAATAAGCAGAACATTTACACAACCATCTTTCCAGGGAAGTTAATATCTTTCTCACACCTATATTTACTTTTTAATGCTATCTGAAAGTGAATATGGGGAACAAATACATTTTTTGCTTATTTCCATAGCGTCATCTTTTCTGCCTTCTTTTCCAGCATCGCTAGGGCTGTACAATATGTAATAAGGAGTTTAGTAAGCTTCAGTTACTTCAGTAATCATTTAATCTTATATCCTTCTGTTGTATCTGTTAAAAAATTGAGGCACAACAAGTGTGTAAGCAGAAATATTAGTTGCAAACACATTCTGTTTATCCTGCACTGTTTAAATGAAGAAAAGATAGCGCTTAAAAGAAAAGCAGTCTTTTCTTCCGTATAAAAAGGAGACCTCTAATGTTCTTATCATTCCTGTTCTTATCTGGTACAGAGCACTTTCAATCCATCAAGACAGTACTCTTCTTGTCTAATCGAACTGCTGAGAGATAAGAGGTTTTAGGGTTTCCTGACCATTGTTTGAACCTTTTTCTTTCTAGCTCAAAGAGGAAAGTCTTGAAAGTCACTAAAGCTCCAACTGTAACTAATTAGGGAATCTGAGGAATATTCAGTTCAATGCAGAGGTTAACGAATAGGAAAACTTCAAACCACTACAGAGATGACCTTAATGGGAGATTCAGATTTGAATTAAAGCTATAGTAAGCTAGTCACTGGCGAGTCAAGCTTCTTTTCTTCTTACTTGGAAAAGCTCAAAAGCCCACTGTTAAGCATAGAAAGAAAAAAAAAAAACCCAAACTCCAAACCTTAAAAGCATTGCCCACTTGTATCTATTTTTGTCTGAGATAAGTGAATGGCTGGGCAATTAGCAAAGTTAGTTGTGTAGACTTTAACTTGGACCAAATTGGGCAAAGACTCCAAGTGCAGAGAAAACATTAATGGAGTTTTTTGAACAACAGTAACTGGCTCATAAAATTTAAAACTAAATACCTCTTACAGCATAACATGACGTTCCAGAAAGAGAACATTGCAGTTGCTGATTTTATTCCTTTCTGTTATAATATCATTTGGTTATGTGAGAACTAATTTTAACCAAACACAAAAGCCATGTAAAAGCAAAGCATGCTTGGCAAAGACCAAGAGACAGTGAACAACAGATTCCAGATAGTTGCCTGGTTTTGTCTTATCCCAACTGACTTTAAATTCCTTTGACTACAATAGACTAATATTTAATTATAGAACCTTTTAAAATGATTATGTGCCTTGATTTAATGGGAAATTAAAGAGGGAGCACTTCTCAAAATTTAGCTTCCTGCTTTTAAAGTTAAAATTTTCTTGTTCCATAGAATTTAAAAATGTCATCAGGCTTTTACTGTCTGCAGTTTGTTATGAATCTCATAAAACTCATTAAACACGGCATTTTTCATCATGTCTTGTGTATATTAGTGAAATCATTACAAACGCGTTTCAATAAATCACCCGATCAACTGCCATGGCTAAGCCAACAGGAGAGTTAAAAATAACTATTCTTTCATGGTTTCCCACAGTAATGGGACTGTCTCAAAAGCTAGGCAATTTATTTATAGTCCTTTTTTAATAGTAGCTGCTTAGTTGAGTTTCCGCCTTCATATTTAGGTTGTTTCATCTAGACATGAGTATCAGTCTCAGCCTGATTGTTTGGATTCAACCCTAATTTCTCCCAGATTGTCCATGGAGAGTGTACATTACAGAACTGTGTGGCTAAAAAGAAACACGCATCAAAAAATCTAGCCCAATAACCTGCACCAAGTCAGGATCAAGCAGACTAAAACTTTCTCAGGAGAGGGTCATCTGTTCTTGAAAACATTTAGTGAAATGTTTTCACGCATAACTTGCCAGTTAGTGTTTCAGAGGCTTTATATATTTAAAGTTTTCTTCTTTTCCAATATAAAACTTTGAAATATAAATAGACTTATTCTCTCCGCTACTGAACACAGAGAACAATGATTCCCTATCCTCCCCATAGCGGCATATAAGAAGCATGCCATATTCTCCTCAACCTTCTTTTTTTAGGTATTGAACAAACTCAGTTTCTTCAGACTTTCCATATATGTGCTCTATATTTCTTATCACACAGGCACCAGGCTTGAGCTTCATCAGCTTGGGTACGCTATCTAAACCTTGCTGGAACATTCCAAACACTCCTGGAACACCTCTGCTATGAGGACAGGCTGAGAGAGTTGGGGTTGTTCAGTCTGGAGAACAGAAGACTCAGGGGAGACCTTGTTGTGACCTTTCAATATATAAAGGGCACTTATAAGAAAGGCAGAGAAAAACTTTTTACCAAGGCCTGTAGTGACAGGACAATGGTTTTAAACTGAAAGAAGGTAGGATCGGACATAAGGAAGAATTTTTATTACTTTGAGGGTGGCAAGACACTGGAACAGGTTGCCCAGAGAAGATGTGGATCCCCCATCCCTGGAAATGTTCAAGGCCAGGTTGGATGGGGCTTTGAGCAACCTGGTCTAGTGCAAGATGTCCCTGCCTATGGCAGGGGTCTTAGACTAGATGATCTTTGAATGTCCTTGCCAAGCCAAACCATTCTGTGATTCTGTGATTCAAATGAAAGCTAGGTAACAAACAGAGAGAAGTAAGTAGAACATAAAAGGTGTTGTTTCACAAGCAAATGAAAAATTCTAGTCTTATTTAATTTTAGCTCTATCATAATCTCCAAACTCACTTTGCTGTACTACTTTCATTGCCAATTACTCCAGCTCTGCATTTTTAGGTTTAACCACCACTCCAAAGTGTCCATGTCACCCTCGTTCTTGCAGAATTTCCACCTATCTATTTTGAGCCACCTGCCCAATTTGACAGACTTTGAATTCCCACACAGTCCACTGGGCTGCCACTGCAGAAACTCACAGGGCTCCATTCATACTGACAAGCCACAGTTCAAAGGCACTGGTGCATCCCACAGGGACTGCAGATGTCCAGCTTATCCCAAGGATGGTCCCTTATTTATTGTTCCCTTTCACCTGCACCAGAAGCAGGAGATGCTTCTTTCTACAGCTGGGGAAACACTCCAAACTCTCAATTTTGTTGATGCAGTATAAAACATACAAATGCTGAACATTTTAAGGATCAGGAAATGTGGAGCTTATTCCATTAAATATACAAAGCATCTAGACCTTTACAAAACACTTAGAGAAACGTTTTGGCTATAGGAAGTTGATCATAAGCACTAAAGGACTTTAAATGGAAAAAAGATTGAGACATAAAAGGAATGAGACTTGCTTTTGCTAAATGCATTTAAGCTGTCCTTTTAATAATAAAAAACAGTTGTCTTCAAGATGGGATAACTTTTAAATATAAAAAAATAACACACCACAGGGAGCTGAAAGGAAAAACAAATTTAATTATGTATTCAAGGCCATCCAAACCACCCACCCACATATTAAGTGTTTGCTGGCTACACAGACACTATAGTTGCCATGGCTCAACCAATGATCTTTGTTTGAAAAGTAAACACCTTTGTTAAAAAATAAAAATATGACATGAAGTGAATAATCAAACAGAGCAACATCCTGCTCGCTCTGAAATCAGCAGGCTACTTTCAGCAGGATGGGTGTTAAATTTTCAGCTGTCTGATGAACAAAAGCAGGGTAGCTGCAGCGAGGACGTCAGGAGCTGTGCTGGACCGACAGCTGGGTGTGCTGATGAAGAGCAGTCACGTCTGACGAAGGGGCAGAGGGAGGAAGAGCAGAGGTTGGAGCCAGGGGTGGCAGGACTACCAGGGGTGGGCATGCACAGCCACTGTGTCCATGCTAGTGAATTAAACGTTGAATTTAGTGGTACAGACCGCCACGCTCCAGTGCCTGGGAGCATTCATCGGCATTGCTTTATTTTCTTATAGAGATGTAGCTCTTAAGAGCTAGCTGTCATTTTATCAACGGGCTTGAAAGGACTGAAGCCACCTCCAGCATAGTGTGGCAGATGCCCACGGCAAAGCGGCTGTAGATCACCTCAGCCTGAATGAAACTCTGATTGATATTCAGCCTGTGTGTCATCATACGTGGCTGAGCCTGCTGGTGCTTCCAAATCACAAACATGGAGAGGCTGAAAATTTCAACAAGCGGAAGAATGAAGCCAACAGGGTTGTGCACAAAAAACCCTTTCCAGATACCCCTGAAATGAGGTGCCTCACCCTTCTGCAGTCAGCAAAGACTGTAGGTGGTATGGGGGAGATTCACTAAATGGGAAAAGTCACCTAGCTGCAGCAAGAGAAATGAAACATTCGCTTTTTTATCTGGGTGTATATATATTCCATCTATGTATACATATATATACGGTAGCAGGTTTTTAGTAACTGAAAAGTAGAACTGATGGCAGTTGACATCAGTTTGGTCCTCGAAGAGGGATGCTTTGTTATGGTACACACAGACTAAAACCTTTTGGAGCAGGCAAAGGGACTAATGCAAAAGCGTATTTGTCCATTATTTGTGACATATTCTAAAAGGATACTGATTTCAGCTTTTTATAGAAGTTTCCTGGTACTTGATACTACCCTCTAGACATGCAAACATCAAAAGCGATAAAATCGATCTGTGAAATTGCTGTCTACAGAGCCACAATTCGCAAAAGCAGGAAACAGGAGAGGACCGATTGCTGGGATTTTGGTAGTGCAAGATTTCAGAGGTTTGTGAGGATGTTGCACCAGATGACAGGCAGAAGTAGCAACAACAACAAAATCTTGCAATGGCAGGCATTCAAAAGCCCCCATGCCGAGAGAAAGAGACATCAAGTCCATCTGAAAACTAGCAAATGTAGCTGGATGCCAGCAAAAATAATTACTTTGTAGAGACAGAGCTAAACTTTTGGAAACACATTGACAGACTACTGGAGGAATCATTCGTTTTAACTTGCCATGGCAGAGGAGTCCAAAATATCTGTCGATACAAATAAAATTAATAAATTAATAATAAAATGCCCTTCCCAAACTTAATTGCGTGGGAAGAGCCAAGGAAGGGTAAAACACGTATCAGCAGCAACAGCATCTTTGCACACCCGCACGTCCTAAGACAGAGGGCAAACTCCAGATAGACACAGCACTGTCGTGCTGAAGATACGTGATAATTCATTAGGATGTTGTCATTTCTGTGAGAAAAAAATACCTAGAAATATGGAACAAAGTAGACCTAAGGTCAACATGTAGATTTATATGCTGGTCTCAGGTTCATAGATTCATAGAATCATAGAATGATTGAGGTTGGAAGGGACCTTAAAGATAATCTAGTTCCAGCCCCCTTGCCATAGGCAAGGACACCTCCTACTGGACCAGACTGCCTCATCCAACCTGGACTTGAACATTTCCAGGGATGGTGCCTCCACAGCATCCCTGGGCAACCTGTTCCAGTGCCTCACTACCCCCATAGTGAAAAATTTCTTTCTGAGTTCTAATCCAAATCTACCCTTTTTCAGTTTAAAACTGCTACCCCTCATCTTATCACTATATGCCCTTGTGAAAGTCCCTCTCAGGATTTTTTGTAGGCCCCTTTCAGATGCTGGAAGGCTGCTATAAGGTGTCCCTGGAGCCTTCTCTTCTCCAGGCTGAACAACTCCAACTCTGTCAGCCTGTCTTCATAGCAGAGATGCTCCAGTCCTCTGAACATCTTTCGTGGCCCTGCTCTGGACCCGCTCCAACAGGTCCATGTCCTTCTTATGTTGAGGGCTGCAGAACTGGACACAGTACTCCAGATGGAGTCTCACCAGAGCAGAGTAGAGGGGCAGAATCACCTTCCTCGACCTGCTTTTGATGTAACCCAGGATATGGTTGGCTTTCTGGACTGTGAGCGCACATTGCTGGCTCATGTTGAGCTTCTCATCCACCAAAACCCCCAAGTCCCTCTCCTCAGGGCTGCTCTTAATCCATTCTCCACCCAGCCTGTATTTGTGCATGGGATTGCCCCGACCCACATGCAGGACCTTGCAGTTGGCCTTGTTGAACTTCATGAGGTTTGCATGGGCCCACCTCTCAAGCTTCTCCAGGTCCCTCCCGATGGGATCCATTCCCTCCAGCATGTCAACTGCTCCACATAGTTTGGTGTCATCAGCAAACTTGCTGAGGGTGTGCTCAGTCCCAACATGCGTGTCACCAACAAAGATGTTAAATAATACCGGTCCCAGTACCGACCCCTGAGGAACACCACTCGTCACTGCTTATCACTTGGACATCAACCCATTGACTGCAACTCTTTGAGTGCAGCCATCCAGCCAGTTCCTTATCCACTGAGGGGATCCATCAAATCCATGTGTCTCCAATTTAGAGACAAGGATGTCATGCAGGACAGTGTCAAATGCCTTGCACAAGTCCAGGTAGATGACATCTGTTGCTCTCCCCTTATCCACCAAAGCTGTAACCTTGTAGAAGGCCACCAAATTTGTTGGGTATGATTTGCCCTTAGTGAAGCCATGTTGGCTTATTATTATTATTCAAATGGTTGCTTCAGAAGAAATTAGAAAAATTTAAGGGTGTAAAAGGAAATAAATGAAAGATGATAAGCACTACAAGTGCAACTGTGCAAATGAAACAATATGATGCTAATATGACAACAACTGGGCTAAAAGAAATGCTGCGGAGTGAGTACGTCCATCAGTCAAATGTTTCCCAGCAGTCTGAACCAAGTCAAACCAAAGGGTACGCCTTTCTCCTTCTGATTTATCAAATCTGATCCTGCTGTCTTAGAGGCAAACAGAGAATGAAGGGGCAGCTGGCATGATGCCCTACATCAGACATATGTGTTCTGCTTCCATCAGTTTGAGGTTTCCACGCTGCCAGAGCTCCTGATGAAAGTAAGGAGCTGGAGGGTGAGGAGCACTTCCAGGGAAGACTTTTTTCCATTCGCTTGAATGAGTTTTCAGTGGTCTTGGGAGCACTGCACAGACTCTCAGCTGCAGGAGGTCCCTGTTCCTCTACTGACCTTCAGAGAGCTCAGTTTACGTTAGCAAGGGATTTTGCTCAATTCAGTTCCTTATTTGAAAGATTTCGGTTACTTGCCAAAATCTTTCTGAGGTATATACAGTTTCTTTTCCCAGGAACATGGGGTTTAATCTACAGACATATTTTTATGCCCTAAAAGCAGAGATTTGTTTGAGGCAGAGAGAAAGAGAGAGAGACGTTTTGTATGAGAGATCTAAAGAGCCTGCAGTTACAGTACATACAGAAATGGAAATTCCCTGAGGGGTAAGGGAACATCAGTCTGCCCCTGATAAATTCAACTCCTTCATTCATTTGGTTAAGATGTGGGTATCTTGGTAAAAAGTAGATTAATGTGTTTTGAAGCAGCTGGGCTTATCTGGTATTTAACGAGGCATTCAACCTCATGTATAACTGGGAGAGCAATGCTAGATAATTTTTTTTTTTATTAATAGAAAATACGGTAATATGATTTTCTGGAAAAACTAATCCAACACAAAAAAACCTACAATAGACTACAAGAAAGATTCCTGATTCTTTACTGAGACATTAAAATCAACTGCTATGCTTACTAATATTAATTGCAAATGTGGCTCCTGGATGATCTAAAATCCTCACGATCTTGGAAAGAAGTTACTATCCCTTGACAGCAAAATATTCTTCAATATTTTTTCTTATAAGTCATAAGTGAGTCTGCAAGAGAGAAAACTGCTGTCTCACAACACAGCTCTGGAGAACCGGGAGGGTCTTTTAATCCAGAACCTCTTTTTGCAGTAACTTTCCATATGATTCTTTCTACTGGGAAAGTCTGGGAATAACTGTATGCTTTCCAAACCGGGAAACCATAAATGAAGAAGGCATTTGGCCAAACTGTTATGTATTATGATAGGTAACAGTCAGAATGTGCATTCACATTCACATAAATACAATGTAAGATGGACAGTGCATAGCACCGGGTTTGCTTACTGTGAATCTAAAATGTGCCCTTGCAAATTAATGCAGAACTATAAGTTTCTGAAGACAAAAAAGACTGCTTAAACCATGTAGATCCTCTCTGCCAACACAAGATTGCTCCTCGATATACAACCGCATGTGGACTGTTGGCTTTTTTTCTCCTCCTTTTTGTCTTACTTCAGATGTGTGTGAAATACTTAATAAGCAGCAAGAATGCCTGTGAAACACCGCGCTGCGATGCTGGAAACCATCAGAAGCGACTCTGGCTTTCCTGACTGCGCCGAAAGAAGCCCAGCTGGTCAGTCCCTCCTGTCCTATTCTTCCCCCTTCCCAAATACAACCAGATGATTCAGCTTTCACGTGCCAAGATTTCTGTCTGTGAGCTTTAAAAACTACACACACAGAGGTTTCCAAGTAAAGCAATGCCAGGGGGAGACTCCTGCAATTAATACAATTAACAGAAATGCAGCAGTAGGCTGACTCCTAGCCAGACTCAAAGCCAATCCCTCCTTTCAGGAAAGGTCACCCCTGGCTCCAGATGCAGCAAAGAAGTCCGTGTGCTCCTGGGGTTTGCCTTGTCACCAAGAGCGTGGCTTGCATTTCTGGATGCTGCGTGTGTCATGAGCAGGCTTGCGCTGGGAAATTGCCCAGAGCAATCAGTATCTTCCTCGCACCCAACCAGAGCTCTTCTAGCAACTCCGGTGGCAATTCTAGGAGAGATCCTGCGTGTGAATGAGGAGTTTTCTCTTGCTGGGAAGCAGGAACCGCCAAGGGATTTACAAGGAGGGGCAGCATATCTCAGTAGGAAAGTCATCCAGGAAGTCTTTTTTCCAAGAACCAGCTGGTAAACAGTTTAGAGCACCCTGTTCACATCTGTAACACTCAATGATTAGTGAGACGTTGCTCATGTACCTGTAAAATAACCAATTCGGTTCTGTTTATTTATGTCACTGATTGAGCACTTTTTCACTGGCTTTGAAAAGGGAAAACCAGGCTGAGCCACAGATACAGTATTAGGGAGTGCTGTCATGGAAAGGTGACCTCTCTCCCCTCTTTAATAAACAACGTCTGTGGTCTTATGTTAACATCAAAGGTATTTGGAGCAGCCATTAGCAGGTAATTAATAGCCTAAAATACCCTAATCTATGAGACTGCTCAGGCTTATACTGCAAAGCTAGTTTCGAGCTGCCAAAATACTCCTCAGACACCTTGGGTGTCAGCAAAACACAGCCTCAGAAACCCTCCCCACCCGTTCTCCTAAGCCGCGAGCACAGGAGCGAGCGCAGCTCCCACCGAAGCATCAGCCTGCACTGGGAAATCCTGTTCAGACTCTAAAATGAAGTTTGCTTTTTCACGCCTGAGCGAGAGTCTCTGTGCGGCAGGGACAGGCAGTCTTCAGCGTTGTCCACGTTAGAAGAATACAGCTGCTCTTTTTTAACAGGGGGGGAAAAAGGAGGCTTTTATGGCGATCCCTGAAGGGAGGCCTCTTACAATGCATCGCAGTGTCTAAACAGACCTACGTGCTCTGATCCCACTTGGCAATAATGAGGGACTTGTATTACTTGGGCTTCGGAGACCGGCTCGCTGCATCGGGCTGCAGATGCAGGCTCCAGTTACAGCGGCGGCGCGTTAAAAAACGTGTGACATTTAAGCGGGGACGAAAATTAAAATTGTCTTTTGCTATTGTCCGTGTATTTACCCTTTGCTTTGGTCTGTTTCCATAGCGATAAAAAGAAAAAAAAAGAAAAAAAGAAAAAAAGAAAAAAGAAGGAAGGGATCACATGCCTCCCCCTCAGAGGGGGGCGGGCATGGGGAGCATCGAGCTGCGGTTCCCCGCGCAACCGCGCCCCGCCGTGGCTCTGCGGCGAGAGCTGCTCCGCTCCCCGCTCCCCGCCCTGCATCCCGCATCCCGCATCCCGCATCACTTCGCATGGCAGCGGAATCTGCACCAGGTATTCGGGGGTGCGCCTTGAGGAAAGGAGTTGAAGGAATTCACTCAGAGCACTGCCAGATACTGAAGGTTCTTGTGTTGCACCATCAAATGTTTGGGGAAATTCCTGTTTAGCTACACCAATGTCTTTATCGGAGTGATTGCTGTTTTCTCGCAGTAAAGCTGTGTGAAAGGCAAGCTTGCAAGAGGAACAAACCTCTAAGGGGGTGGAAACCTGTTCAAAAAGCAGCTCTGGGAACAAAAGAAAATCTGAAGACAAAAGGGTCAGGATAATGCCTACTGCTTCCCTCACCTTGTTATCTGGTTCTACCGAGACAGACATAGCAGTGCAGAGCTAAACACTATGGTGTCATGCTGGGTCTGTTCCAGGTCCCCTGTGTGGGACAAAAACCCCATTGACTTCAGTGGGTCAGATTCAAAATAAGCTGTTTCCTGACTGTTCTGCCATCAGCCTTTGCCTCTGGATATTTCATAGAATCATATCACAGAATCATAGGATGGTTTGGGTTAGAAAGGACCTTAAAGATCATCTAGTTCCAACCCCCCTGCCATGGGCAGGGACACCTCTCACTACAGCAGGTTGCTCAAAGCCCCATCCAACCTGTCCTTGAACACTTCCAGGGATAGGGCCTCCACAGCTTTCCTGGGCAACCTGTTCCAGTGTCTCACCACTCTCAGAGTGAAAAATTTCTTCCTGAGATCTAAATCTCCCTGCTTCCAGTTTGAAGCCATCACCCCTTGTTCTATCACTACATGCCCTTGTAAAAAGTCCCTCTCCAGACTTCTTGTAGGCCCCCTTCAGATACCGGAAGGCTGCTGTAAGGGGTCCCCGGAACCTTCTCTTCTCCAGGCTGAGCAACCCCAGCTCTCTCAGCCTTCTTCATAGCAGAGGTGCTCTAACCCTCTGATGAACTCTGAGGAATTTCTACCTGTCTGAGCGCAAATGCAGCAGCTGGCCAAGACCAACAGAGGATGGCAGCTGCTCCCCCATTATCTGTCTATATCCCATCAGAAATTGTATTATAGGTTCATAAAGGATAATACATGGTACCTAAGACTTAGAAGTTAAACTTAACAGGGAAGTTAGGAGAAGGCCTGAGGTGAGGGACACAAAGAAAAGACCTCCCCTCAAAACAGGATTTACAATATTCAGAACTTTTTGGCATTGCATTACTGAGTTTCAAATTACTGATTCAGATCACTCTACAGATTTATTATTATAAATTCTTAGCAAAATGTAGCTGGAGGAGACATCTGGAGGTCATCTAGTCCAATACCCTCCCCATAGCAGAGCTGACCCCCAAGCTCTGTCACATTGCCCAGGGGCTGATGCCCAGGACATTGTTGCAAAACCCAGGGACAGGATTTTCTGGGCACCTGCTCCAGTGTTGACCACTCTCAGGGTGAAAAACCTTTCCCTTATGTCCAGTTTGAATTTACCTCTTCACAGAATCACAGAATCACAGAATCACTTGGGTTGGAAGAGACCTTCAAGATCATCGGGTCCAACCATAAACCTGACACTACTAAAAGCACCATTAAACCATATCCCTCAGCACCACGTCTACCTGACTTTTAAATACCTCCAGGGATGGTGATTCCACCCCCTCCCTGGGCAGCCTGTTCCAATGCTTGATAAACCTTTCTGTAAAGAAGTTTTTCCTAATATCCAACCTAAACCTCCCCTGGCACAACTTGAGGCCATTTCCTCTTGTCCTGTCGCTTGTTACTTGGGAGAAGAGATTGACCCCCACCTCTCTATAACCTCCTTTCAGGTAATTGTAGAGAGTGATAAGGTCTCCCCTCAACCTTCTCTTCTCCAGGCTAAACAATCCCAACTCTCTCAGCCGCTCCTCATAAGACTTGTTCTCTACCCCCCTCACCAGGTTCGTTGCCCTTCTGTGAACACATTGCCCTCTCTCTTGCAACTTGTTGCATCCCATGCAAAAACAGAACAGGCTGTCTTCTCACTCTCCCCAGTCCATGCTTTTAGGGCAGATGTTAGATGAACATAGGAAAGGAGACTGACCAATTGCAGGTGTACCTCAGACCTGTCTTTTCAAAGCCTTTAGCAAAATAATCAAGCAATAATAGTTCCTACTAAAGAAAAATGCTTCTTATGTTGCTGATCATTTCAAAGGAGTTCAATGTTTTTATAGAAGAGAATGGAGGCACAATTTCCCTCAAGATAAGAAAGTGATTTACTGAAAAACTAAGAAAACAAGTTTTCTTAACCCAGAACTGCCTTTTGCCTTAAAGACACAGTTGTTCACATGGTTGACAGCAATATAGAGTTGCCTCTGCTTGCTTATAATAGTTTATTGAGGTACCAGAAGTGATACACAACATATCTTTTCTCTTTCAATAATTTGTCTTGTTTCTTGGGAAACTAATTCAGCCTGCAATGAGATCTGTGCTGTCAGAGCTAGGCTGTTTCTGCTATCCTAGCGGGCTTCTTCAAGATAGACATATTTATAGTTCATAATTTATAATATATAATTTATAAAACATTCAATAAATCAAGTTTCTTAGTGGGAAGAAGCAAAATATGTATCTAACAGAAAAAAATTGTAGAAGTAGAAATTGCAACTAATCCATTGTTTGGGATGGATAGAGAATAACCCTCTAGGTTTGGAGCATGTTTAAGTAATTTTTTGGTTTTAGAAGAGACCTTCTATTACAAACATAAAAGTCTTCCTCAAGACCATTGTTCTCTAATTTCAGATGCATCTCAAACAAACATCTTGTCAGCACTTTTTTTTAGCAAAGGGATGTGGCTTACCAAAAAGAGGAACAGGGTATTTTCCTTGCTATTTTCTAAGTAGGGAACTAATAGGGGTATTTTTGATAGTTGCAAACAGATCCATAGCCTTTTATTAACCAGAATTCTTGCACAACTGAGAAGTGCAAGCAGCCATATATTTTGTCTTTATTTAAACAATAAGAACAGATTCAAGCTGCATGAAAAGCCTTTGACCTTCTTTTGAAGAAATCAGTGCTCTTTCCTTCAAAGAGCATGAAAATTTGCTGCAGGACATGATAAATAAGGGAATAAAGTTTATTGTAACTAAAAATATATTTTATTAGTTGATCCAGAGTCCTTTTCCAAGGATTAAGAACAATGGCACATGGTATTTGTAGCTCTGTGATTTATATGGCCATATATATGAGTGTAAATATCCTGGAGACCTCACAGTGAAGATGTATTTAAGCTACAAGTCAAGTCCACCTTTTTGCTTCTGCAATCGTATCTGATGACCATGCTGGCAGTTCACACCAAGCTTACTGACTTGTCTTGTGTGTCCTGCCAGGAAAATAGCTCTTCCTGGTGAGGACATTATGGATGTATGTTTAGGTCTCCCAGACAGAAATTAGGGAAGACTCTTTGAGTTTCATAAAGCAACAACTCTAGCTCCTGAGTTGGAAAAAGCAGTTGCACAATTTCAGACAAAACCCAACGCTATATTTTGAAGATGGTTTGTCAGTCTTAGGCTTGGGGTAGAAATCTCTCAATATTTTCTGCAGAACAAGAAAAAAAAAATAAAAAACCCCAATTGTCATGCCTACTGTGTGAAAGCTTTTTCTGGGGACAAAATTACAGATCTATTCAAACACACTAAGACAGCCCAGAATATAAGGCTCTTGTACTCAGGAGAGGGAGAAGAACCTCAGCATTTTCTGCCAGTTTGTTGGTCAGGAAATATCTTTCTAGTGGCTGCAGTAACATCTCCATTCAGATAAGAATACCCACCTAAGGCATCTCTGGTCCCTGCCAGACTGCCTGCACTGCCCGTCACTGGGGGTGAACCTACCCCTGTTCAGACACTGCCGGCAGTCACAGCCTCCAGCACTGTGAGAACAGGCTGCTAGGAGCATTTGAGGGTGGGTGAATTGCACAGACCGATGAGGTTTCCTCAGTGAAAGACGCAGAAAAGCACCACGACAAAGAAGCCATTTCTGCAAGTATGGTGCACCGACAGCACACCCGGCATCATGGCGCCGATAAACACACTGCCAGATGCGCGACTGGATGCACTTTGATAACGCCGGCTGCCTCTCTGTGTGCCTCTGGACCCGTGCACCCCGTTCTGAAGAGGGCCTCAAGCTTTTTTTTTTTTTTTAATTTAAATTGTTTCTTTTCTGCAGGCCTCCCTCTGTTTGTCTGAAGCCGAAAGACTCCTCTGCCTTGTCTGTATACGTGATGGAAATGAGTCCCAAGGGAGAGCAGAGCAACCTTTGCACTTCGGCAGCTTGGCAGAAGTGCAGCAGAGCCCTTCAGATCCTCCTCCAGAGCCTGGAGGAGCCCTGGGAGGTTGACAAGGTTCAGAGGGGTTTCCTTTCCGGTTCTGCTTTATGCAACGAGAAAGTGCCGGTGACCAAATTAGAAAAAATTATGACACTCCCCATTTGCTGGCAACATGCAATAGACAGATTAATAGCTTGCTGGCACATTTTTCCTTCTTTATTTTTTTTTCTTTTTGCTTATTCCTCAAACTTCAACACAATAGTGGAAAGGAAGAGAGATGGAAAAATTATCTGACTGTTTTTCTTTGCAAATGACTTGTTAAAAAGCAAGATGTTTCTTGAAAAATCCCAAAGATGATATAAAAGTCTACAGCTGGTTAGGAAATTAGAGTGAAATTGCAGTAAATTTACTATACTTTTATTCCATGTGGGGTTGTTTTCTCTTTGGGTACCAAAAATACATATGAACTTCTGTAAAACTCTTATTTCTTTAACCTTGTGATCATTCCTGCAAATTCAGAGTTATGTTTTTGAAACCCAAGACCTAAATTTCTGGAATTTATCAGTAGAGTTAACAAATGTTACTCCAAAAGCTCAGTGTTCACACTTTATCTGTTCTGTCATGAAGCACAACAAGTTGAACCTGCTAAGGATGATGTACTCGCTAACGCATGGAATAATTTTGGAAGGAGTTATGAAGGACTTGATTCAATAGAAATAGTCATGATTTCCATGGAGAATCGATCACATCAGTCACCCTCCTCCTTCTGTCTATGCCTCCTCAAATGTTGAAGGGAAAGCAGAGGGATTAGGAGAGCTTTGGGCTACCAGGGGGTGGTCTGTGTGGCAGAGAGAGTTGAAGGAAAGATGCAACAGAGTTCAAGTTCTTCCTTAATTGGAAGAAGTCATGACTGAGCCCAAGGTGCTCATGTCTAGGTCCTCAAAGATTTGTGGATAGTCTGATGGGAGTCACTCATACAAACAGGAGGAACTTTGAAGTTCTTGGAGTAAAGGTCTCCTAAAACTGATCTTCTTCCTCCAATGCTGATCATCACATTAGAGACCCCTGTGTCAAGTAGACCTGAAATAACACATAAAGCTGAACTTTATGGCCAAACTCCTAAATTTAAGATTAGAAGTATGAGGTTCTCAACACAATAGCCTAATCATCATAATCCTGTTGATTTTAGTGGGAAATTTGAATGGCATACAGATCATTGATTCTCAGAGCTTAAATATGTATTTAGATGCTTTAACCTTGTTATCGATATCTGAGAATTCTTGCTAACTGAATCAGGAAAACAGCAGAAATTACTTCTGAAACAGATTATAAACTGATCATCTTTAGGAGCTGGAGTTTTTATGGGGGAGAGGTTTTTGTATAGCACCCCAGTAGTAAGACCACAAACCAAAGTGAAAATTTCCAATAGAAAACTTGAGCCGATGAAGTCATATGAAAGGAAGTCATGCGTGGAGAAATAGAACAAACCCAATGGGTAAAACTGCTGGACTACAAGGATAAATGATACTTTATATCTGTCCATTTGCTGAAATTAGCTGAAAATAGGACATCCCTGTACTGCTTTGACATAGCAATTATGGTATCTGAAAGGCACAAATAGTCTGAAAAAGGCACAGGCTGTTTTGGTTACCACTGTCTGCTGAAGTACAACCAGGAGTGTAAGATATTCCTGTATACAAGAACACAGGCATTAAAGTCACCCTGTGGGTCACATCTAGTCTCCTGCTATCACAAGAAGCCATGCCAGACAGTCTCTTTCATAAACAAATTAAGGTTCATCTTAAAAAGAAATACAGTGCAGAGTTAATGATCTGGACAGCAGCTGGCACACCCCCACGCAAGAGGACAGTGGTCTGTGTTCCCCAGGGGAGGGGGTTGTATGGTTCATACAGCCAGAAACTAGCTTTCCAGTTCAATCCAGGGTTGGGACCCCTCAGTCATCTGTGCTGTAAGGCTGATGTATGTCCCAAGGTCGCTTTAGGAATGAACCAGTCAATTTTCCAGTTTGTCTACATCGTTATTTTACTTTAGATCAGAAGTTCTCTTTTGAAGCAAGTTGTTCCCCTTTACTGTGCTTCATTTCACATTGTTGAGCAGTCTTCCAATGCACAAACATTCTTCTTTTGGGTGAAACTGGACTGGAAATGTGTGGGTCTGGCATCACAGCTGCAAATAGGTGTTCAGTCCAGAACCAATCTCAAGGAAACCTCCTGAAAGGTGTACAAGGTGGAGATCAGGTCTGCAGGACCAACTGCTTCACTGTATAGATGCATTTTTTTGATGGCCACTGCCTGTCAATGCAGACATGGCCTCTGATGAAAAATCCTAGATGCATTTTTGGATGACGTATTTCATGTAAGTGAGCAATATGCATGCACAGAAGACAGTGTAGATGAGTTTGCACCGTTTGTCTTCCCTGTCTCCATGCAGTAGCAGATAGCACTTCCAGTACTGTCTGAGAAAACTTGGCACCCTCATTATGCAATGTGCTCTACTTGCCACACTTCAGACTTTGCAGCACCTCTGGTTTATGCCATCACTCTCCAGGCCACATGCATTTGGTAGAGAAGACTTAACTAAAAGGGTTCACAGCTGCATTTAAAATACACAAAAAAGATCTGTAAGTGAGAGTCACTTCATGCTGGGGAAGAAAAGTCCTACGATCTAAAAATATCTTTACTTCCTAGTTTTTTAATTTGACAGCATTACAGCCATGAATCAAAGAGGAAGATCTAGCTACCTATAAATAAAAGTAAATATGTGTCCAAACAAGGCTGCTCATTCACTCTCAGAACTCAGTAGACAGACACCAGCTACTCCAAATCAATTAATCTGCAGGGGGATTGTGCACAGCAGACCTTCTCTGAACTCTTTGCGAGTGGTGATTACTTCTTTCTCCTTGAGTCCACTCTGTTTACATTAACAACCCACAGACAAAGACTTAATTTTTAAACAGATATGTTCAGCAGCTTTCATATTCTTTGTATTTATCCCATTTGGTTCACAACCTGGGAATATGTCCAGGGAATGATTAAATGAACAGACTTCTAGGTCCACATGTCTGTCTCATTCCTCATTGATTTATATCAGATAAAATAATATATGACAAAATACATCAAAAAGAGTCTTCTGGGGCTGAGGAGATAAACCAAAGCGAGGAGGAACTGGTTCCATATCTCTCCTACTCCCTCTCAGCCCCTACTCCAGCTACACAAATATTCTGTTTAACATCCAGTTCAGCAAACATCTGCACTTTTCCAGGACACAAAACTGCCGAAGACTCTGAAGTATTTTCTTCTTCTTTTTTATTGTTGATTTTTAAGAGGATTTTTTTGTTTTGTTTTTTTTACTTTGGGTTCTTTTTTCCCTGAGTCTGTATGCTTTTTACCTGAAAAATATTGGGGTGTTTTTAATAGACTCTTGTAGTTATATATCCAGATAAGCTTAGTATGAATCTATACACCAGGGTGCCTAGATGCTGCCTTGTGAATTATTTCTAGCATCTCTAGCATTTTTCACCCCAATTTACAGCATTAATCCTTTCAAATAAATATTTTTTCTTGTAACCAAGGACCATATTGTACAGAGACATAGCAAGAAACAATCTTTGCCCCTGGACAAAGCAGGAGAAACTGAGGCACAACAAGGTTGTATAGTAAGTCGATGAACAGCTTAGCCACAGCACACTGATCTCACACTCCACCTACATTTTCCCATTTGGACACTAGTAGCATTCCAAGACATGTCTTCAAAGATGCCAGCTGGCATGAAGGGTGCTCCGTATCTTGCTGAATGAAGTCCTAGAGAGATGAGTGGCATCTGAGTGCAGTTTTGCTTGATGAGACACGGCTGATGAAGAGTTTTTGGCCTCACAACCAACGCTTTTGCAAACACCCACGCTGCGGCTCACCATCCTCCCAGCTATGCAGGTACAACGGTGTGGAGTGCTGGCACAGTCTGCTCCCTCTCTCCCTCAATCCTAAAAATACCTTCTGTCCCTGAAGGGAAAAGAGAGGGAAGATAATGTCCTGGCGTTTGTCACCACCTTCCGTGTGTGCAAGGTACAGCCTGCCGGCACCCTGCTGATGCTTCAGGCTCGGTAATTCTGCTCAGACTCTACGTGGCACCCACACGCATCTGCAGCAGGGACACAGTCTGCAGCCCACGCAGTGGCTCTGCCTTCCAGCCTCCTCTGTGAAGCCAGACCGTTCACTCACCATTGCAAAACACAGTACATAAAGAACAATCTGCCCACATATTAGTATTATTTCTCATCTAGGCTGCTATTTACCCACGAGCCAACTTCAATATCAGACCCATGCTGAGCATCTTGTCTCACAGCTGCCTTTTACCCAGACCATAGTCCTTTGGAATAGCTTCAAGCTAATTACAGCAGCTCTGTGCTCCAAAAGGAAGAAGCAAAGGAAGAGGCAATCTTCTCATTTTTGGCCCAAACGTGTTAACTTGCTAGAAGATACTTTGGTAAAACGTACACTAAAATATTTGTGTTTGGAAAGCAAATCTACAGCGCTCCATCTCTGTTCTCATTGCAGCATCAGTATCAGCACCTCATGGATATATTAAACACAGTAATGGTTCCTCCTTGTCTGTGGAGGCATTTCACTGAGTTCTTTAAGGGTTCTCGCTGGTGCTTCCATGGTTTGAATGCTGTTATTTCTAGCCTCCACTGGAAAGCAAAAGTCGCCCTGCTGTGGCAAGTAGATATGAATGGGTCACTTTTATGCTCTTTGAATATAATGTTTTGTTCCTCTTCCCCACTGCACCACATGGCCTCTTTCTGCCTTCTAAAGCCTCCGCTTTCAATCAGTTTGAATCACTTTGCATCCTGTTTTTACATTAGTCAATTCCTTAGTTTTACATTAATCATAGCTTCATATAAAGAAAAAACATCTATTTCCAGGGTACTCTGCAGATAGAAATAACTGCTCTGCAAGGGTTTATTCTTCATCATTTCTAAATGTGTTTTGGAAGACCATTGAGCCCGTGTGCACTTAATGGCTGTTACTCCCAAGCAAGGACTACAAATTTCATCCCTTTAGCTGCAGAACTAATATAAGAGCAATTAGCACATGTTCAGAGGTGCCTAAAGTAGTAACAAACCGGAAGTTCAGGACTTGTGCTTTTGGCTTTTATTCTTAGCATTGGACATGACTTTAAAAACATTTTACAACTGTGCTAGAGGAATATATATATCTCTCTCCTCTCTTACCAGTCCATTTCACCTTCCATGTTACTCATAGACAAATTGCAAGCCTTTCTGCGTTCTTGATCACAGTGGCTTCATTTAAGGGTTTCTGCAGCAGCTAAAACATGTCATTTTGCATCTCAGAAAAAAAGGTAGCATTTGAGACCTCAGGACTGATCACCAGGTCTTAGGACTTGGTGTTTGAGTACACCACTGAAATTAATAAGTACCCTTTATTCTGTAAGATCTCTGGATAGGTTAGTAGTAGCAGCGGATTAATTTCTGACAGCAGAACAATGTAGTCAGGTTTTGTGAAAATATGGAAGCATTAGGGCTTCCTCAAGTCTGGTGAAGTATTTTCATCACAGATCAAAATAATGTAAGAATTACCAGTGATACTTGTGAATGGTGACGGAGAGAGTGTTCACATTAGTGGTAACGTAAGTCAGGAATATCTCCTGTGTTTGCAGCTTCTCTCTAACTCCAGTGTGAACAAACAAATGTATTTCTGCAGTACACTGAAATGTGTAGATTCGTACAGCAGATAAGCAATTAACTACATGTTTCAGTTTTTCTCCTGTTAGTCTTGTGCATTAGAAGAATAGGGAAGGGAGACAGGCTCTGAGTGCACATGGACAAACCTGTGGTAGACAAACGTGCAAGAGCATGCGACCAGATGACATAAGAGTAGGTTAAGAATTAACCATGGACTAATTATCATTTGAAGGCTCAAAGTATACTGACTTTAGCTGACATCCAGGCCACACAGACACAGCCTGCTTCAAGAAGCTCTTCAGATCCCTCAGAAATTACTGTAGGCAGATCTTGTCAACAATTAAAACAAAAAATTCTGCCTGGGGCTGGAAATTCACTTCATATTTTTTGGAAAGGTTGGCAGAGCAGAGATAAGGTGTTCATAGCACATGGCAACAGTTGGTCCAAGGCTGGACAAAAGTGAGATTCCTGTTTCTGCAGCAGGGAGATCTCTGGGACACTTTGGAAGACACCTCTTATGACTTCAGTGAAAATCAATCCAACCTTTGTGATTAAAAAAAAAATGTTTCCACTAAGCTCTAAGAAGCAGAGAGTATGTGCAACAATCAGGATCACAAAGAGAACGTCCTTCTTATTCCTGTTGCGGATCAGTCATGGGCTTTGTCTCAACATCACCCATCCTCTTTTTGTGCCCCACTCGTGTCAGAAAAGAACATAGCCCATAACCATTTGGTGCAAACTTAGTGTGCAGAAAAGAGCTCAAAGGGACTTGGATTCTGGATTTCTAACCCAATTTCTGTTCAGCCACACAATGGAGTTTCTCCTTAGTTGCAGCTCTGGGCCATGTGATGACAGATGCTGTACAAATGGATCAAAAAGGACAATCCTTAACACATCCACCACCTCCTGCTCCCCACCCCCAAAGCAAAACTGAATAAAGGGCAAGAAACATCTGAGTACAGGTAAATTGCAAAGCCCAACAAGACTTTCACACCACTCCGCTCAGTGTAACACCGCCACGTTATCCCATCTGTGCAACTATGGTCAGGATTTAGGGAGCTTGCTAGTTTGGGTGTTGAAGGGTTGCCTGATTTGCAAGGGATGAGACTGAGAGTAAGCCATCTGCTATTTCTAAATTATTGCTAATAAAACATAGCATGGGTGTGTTTTGGAAGCACGACCAATATTAAGAAGCAATTTCAGAATCTTAGATTTCTACAGCTTTGCTGGTAATTCCTCATTTTGAAGGACAAGAGAATTGATGGCAACATCACAGCACAAAATTGTGAGAGAAAATTATAACCCTAGAAATAGGCAGTGAAAGGAGTTTATTTTTCCTTATGAGAAATAACTTTTTGATAGACTTTTTTTACCTTCTATCCTGTGAGCTCCTGTGAGGCCCACAGGAGTGATGTAGTGATGTGCTAGAAAGCCCAGGCTCTTTTCTCTAGTCCTGGGTGGTACAAAAGTTATTTGGAAAGGTATAAGCTATTGCTGTAACCCTGTTTCCCATAGAGTCAATGTTTAAATCTGTGTGCTTTCCATAAGGGGAAGAGTGGGAGCTAGACAGGTGGTTTATTCTCTAGGAACAGCTGTTCCACATAAAATGTTATGAATTGTGTCCTCTGGAAAAGGATGGCTACCTTCAGAAAAGGCAGGCAACAGGCATTGGGGAACCTCTGTGACTGTGGTGGGAAAGGGTTGCTGGAGTATCACATGGGACAAAAGAAGGTAGAAATGTAGTGAAGAGAGGGGAAATGAGGGAGTGTGGGGCACAGGAGATTCGGGGACTGCCTGCAGGGCAGGTTGGCTGAGGTCCTGGAAGCCTGCAAATTTTGCAGTAAGAGGTGGGAGAGAGACAAACCCCCGTTCTGATGAACTGAGCACATCGATAGCTCATCCTGCTCACTGAAGCTGGGACCTTTGGTTTGTGCTCACAGGAGTGTCTAGAAATTTCTCACAGTGTTTCAAGACACAAGCAGGCTGTTCAGAAAAATAAGAACAAAACCTAAACAATTAGAGTAGTTTGAAAGTATTTGGAAAAAAATGGAACACCGGAGTACAGGTAAGGTAGTAAAAGGTGCATGATAAGTATATGCAAAGTACACTACGCTGGCACTGCCTTCTATCTGGTGTATCTATATCCACACTACACTGATGAATGACTGAAAAGCTGAGAACTTCAACGTTGCGTCTTGTTACAGCAACATATCAGAGAGGACTGGTACAACTTAACACTGAACTTTACGCTTTCTTACACTGAAGAATCCTACATAAAATACCACAGAGTGTTGAAAGATTGCTTGGCAAGTTGGCTTCAAATTGAAGAAAACAGCTTGGTTTGACTGAAACTTGTCAAATATTTCAGCAATTCTTCTCATAGATCATTGAGACCACGTTTTCTATGCAGTTTGTCAGTCATCAGTGAATAGTAACATACCAAGAAATAAAGCCAGATCAGTTTTGACATGCTAACTCCTGCCGTTAGGACGAGTTGGAGAGCAGCAGTGAAGACCAAACGAAGCCTCTGTGACTGCAGCAATGAAGCAATGCCATCAACCCCCTTAGTTTCTGACTGGAAGACAAATGGCTAGACCACATGAAAAGAATATTTGGTTTCTATCTATTTTAAAACCCCACTTGTCTCACTAATCGAAAGGAATTTGCCGTGGTCATATCATAGCTTCTAGTGGTTACGTATCTGCATCACTTAACCAGCAAACAGTTCAACACTGTGGACTCTATCATTATCTGGGACAGATCTTTGCCCCAGAGGTTGCGAGCAATTCCTAGTGAAGTCAGGAAGGTCCAGATTTAATCTCAACTAAATCTGCCTATCTGTTCCTTTTCAGCCAGTGGAGAGACAAAGACGGGACTGACCACTGTATGGTCATAGCACTACTTGTGTCTCTTAGGAGGAGTGACACTCCTGGAAATATTTATTTACTGACTATAGAGTAAACTTTGATGATTAGCTTGGATTAGAGGTCTAACTTTTAAACAGATCAAGAAAGGTGATGTGATTTCTAAAACTCATTAAATCTTCTGGGTGTGAGAGTAGGATAGCTGCCCCCATGTAGCAAGAAGGATGTGCACGAGGCATCCTGAAATATCATGTCATTTTAGTCCAGTCTCCCAAAGGAACAAGGCTTACCTGATCATACTCTGTGTGTGTGTCTATACCCACAGCTAATTTTTGATTCACTGGTCAATATTAAGAAAAATCAGCAGCAAAGTACTAGTCCAAAGAAAACAGAAAGATTGGTAGATGAATTCCAGTTGCAGAAAGGCTTCAGTAATGCTTCAACCCTCATCAGTTAGCAGCAGATCCAGACAGAAAGCACACATTTTGAAGGACGCACATGAACAGCTCAACTGTGAGAAAAATTCTGTAAAATATTTCCACTGCACTGGAGAGCAGAGAATCCAGCCATGAAAGCAGCTGCATGTATGTGGAATAACTGGAGAGGAATCAAATATAGAGCTCAATATGAAAATATTCTTGCCTTTGAGTTTAAAGGCATAGCTCTTTAATATATTAACAATTACGGTTGGAATACAAAAGACAAGGCCATCATTAGGCTTGTGAAGAGGAAGCTGTTAATGCTTGATAGCTGCCAAATGTTTGCTGATTATGCAAAGCCTGTTGCGCACATCCTACATGGTGCACACATGTGCGTGCGTGCACATATTTACTTCTCATAATTCCACTGCAGAACCAAAGAGGGATTGTTATGAGCAGTGATTTGAGATAAAGCACTTCTACCGTCAGGCCTGCAAATTCTGCTGGGGTTTGAAAGTCAGACTGTATGGCCATGTTATTTTTGGTTCCTGCTGATGTGTCACTTCCAGCAGTAAAAAATAAAAGACGGTTGGAGGCAAATTCTAACTTCTCCAAGTCTTGCTTTGCTTTCTTGCCTTTTGATCAGAACCCAAGAAGCCTTCTGCTCTTGCAGAGGTACAAGTCAGAAAAGTATTTGGCCTTGCAGCTGCAACCCAGTTAAAAATTATTTGAACAACAGATGAGCCAAACCCGCAATTTTCTTTTCTATAGTGCTATAAAGAGAGTTCTGAGAAGCTCAGTCACGGGTGTTGGTTTCAGAAGCAGAGCTGAGGAAATGCGCACACATGCCCTTGCAGAGGAATATGCGTTTTGCATGGAAGTGTAACATTTCCAATCACATTTCCCTCTAAAGCCACAGTTCAGCAAGCTCATATGTTTTACAATGATGTCATCCCTAACTTTTCAGGGCCAGGAAGGTAGGGACCTGTGCTGCTGTCTTCAGAGCTTCTGCCTGCATCCCTGCCCCTGGAAGGATGGGTGGACAGTGAGCCAAGAGCCATTACTGGCGCTGAATGGCTTTCCTAATTGTGTGAGAAAACTGTACATTAGAGCAAGATCCAGAGCAAGATAAATACACCTTGTGAATGCAAAGAACTTCAAGAATCTACAGAAAACAAGTCATAAAAGGAAAATTACATTTTCCCCTACTTTACAGTAGCAAAGGGAAAAGACATTATTAACTTGGCCCTTATTATTAGTTTATACCTAAGACTAAACTGTCCATCTTGGTCAACACCTAGAAAACCGCAAGTTATCCACGACTGAATTGTCCATTGTAAACTCATCAGAGACTACCTACTATTTGTTCGTCTCTAACCCCTTTTAGTAGAAGTAACAACAGCAACAACAAAAGCTTGGGTTTTTATTTGGTCTGCTTTCCATCATAATGTGCCCTTGGAGACGCCTTTAGCATTTTAGGTCAATTAGCAGGAGGGTGTGGAGGAGGGAGAGAGGTAAATTCAGTTCTGCTGCTTCAGACAAACATGGTTTATTTGTAGCCAGCTTGGTTCAGGCCATAGGGACAGAGCCAGCCTAAGGAGCGTTCAAGCAAGGTCCTACATTTAAGATACTCCTTTTTTATTGTAATCATTTGTGGAAGTGAAGTTCTGCTTCCCAGCAGCACCTTTTCTTGTCTTGAAAGAGGGAGGGAACCAACCACTGCTCCTATTTTCTCTTTTTCAAGTCATTGCCATAAAGACAACACCTGTTTCCATTTCTGTAGACCTGCAGTCTACACCAGTTCACATATGCTAACGGTGCCGGACATTTGTCACTGCTAACTGGGATTGTCTCAGGCTTTCAGTAAAAGGGATTTGAGAGGTTTGGGCTGAGCAGATGCATCACTCCTTACTCTCCCTGCCGCCTTGCTTTAACTTCTCCATTTCCTGGTGAACAAGCAATGTCAAGATGGTCGTACAGAAAACAAATGGCCAATACGTCATAGGCTGGGGATTGCAGCTTTATAGGAAATCTGGGCTAATTTTCTTGTTTGAACTTCTCCAAGCATGGGATTTTGTAGTATGCAAAATCTCCTTTCATGGTCCTTTCTTTATGGTCTATCATGTTTGCAGAAATCAAATGTTAGATTCAGAAGCTGTCTATGAAAACATATACAGTCTTCAACATCTAATATAACTCCTTTGTGTCCTTTTGGTTTGGAGGCCTAACCAGAAAATTATGTATCTTCATTCAAACATTCCCTCAATTGAGGTCTGGGATTTCACCGTTGTAAAATATCTGTGCTACTATACTTTTGCAGAGGATTAAGACAATCTTTTGCAGAAGTGTTATTGAAATTTTTGGACAGTTTTTCTGAGTTCCTCCAGTTTTTGTGAGGTCAGGTAGACTGTCTCTAAATTCAACTCTTTAATATTTACATATTTACATCTTGTGAGTCTGTGAACCATAAAGGTCATAAAGAAAATAAAAGCAAAAGCAAGAAGCCCACATACATTTATAGCAGTACAGTCTTCTGATCTTTTCCCGATACTGTGCTTCCTGTCTATCTACTTCTTGTTAACTGGATCCCCTGCAGTCCTTTGTCTGTTGCAGGAAATTATTTTAAAATTAAATGCACTTATTTCATAATAGAGAAATTATTTAAGACATAAACCACTTGTCAATATTGTAGACATTTTTATTCAAAATAATGTTTTAGAAAACAACACCAAGGTCTGAATGGTTTTCTTTGCTGTTTTTGCTGGTATTTAGGAAGTGACATTTAGCAAGTGACACAAATGAACAGCAGCTTTTACCTTTGGTGGAATGTTATCTGGTATAGATACAAATTTTGCTTTGTAAACAACCAGTAAGTCTTGCGACATGTTCCCAACTCTTCTAAGTATTTAGTGAGACCCATGACAATGGGTGTGCTTCCTTCCTAAAGCACCACCTTCCCAAAACAAGAGATTAAATTGGAATTCTAGCTTTCATTTACAAAAAGAATAAAAAATATTTACATTTCTAGGCACTACAGTCACAGAGGAAAGCTGAAAATCTTGACTCAAGAGGCAAGAAGTCAGACAAACAAGCACAACTTCTTGCTAATTAATTCTTTTGTGTTGGTAATGCTTTGGAGGACAACTCATAATTTTTAAGTAGCTGGGGTTGGCAATACCAGCTATGGGACACAATATAAACATGGAGAAGCGTAAGGACTGTCTGCACCGTCATGTTCTGGTTGTGTTCATAGCAGCAGAGCCAAAAGAAGGGAAAGTAGTTCAGTGCTGAGAGCTTTTGCAGAGTAGACCGAAACATTGTTTGGGTGTGAACAATTGCCATAACAGGCACGAGCAGCCAGGGTAATTACCCAGAGCCCTACTGGGTTAAACTAGGGACATGCACAAGCCATCTGCTATGCAGATGGGAGGAAGGATGGGCCCATGCCCTAGTCTTCCACAAATTTAAGACTATCTCTGGCCATTGAATAAGAGGCACAGCTGAAATGATGTCTTCAGCTATTCAAAATCAGTCTTGCTTTAAAAAACAGGAATGGGGCATTGAAGAGGCCAGGGCCAAGAGAGCAATAGTTTGTGGCTCTGATAAACAGTTGTTGTGGCAACAACTGATCTCTGCTCTTCTTCCTAGGCCATCTAAGACAGGTCCCACTCAGCACCTGACCCTTCATTACCCACTTTTAGGACTGGGGTTTAGGCATTTGTCTTTCCCTCCTCTGGGCTGTGCCAGCACTGGCCTATCTAATTTTACCTAACAGGTCTCCCTAAACTCTCTCTACTGTCACATCCCCCAGACGCCAAGGGCAGGAGATGACTCTGTTCCACCATCCTTCCCATGAACTCCAGGCACCACTAACTGGCCAGCAGCTGCCTGAAGCTGAAGGTGTTTCTTTTGATGTTATAGTCAACGAACAGTTGCCTTTTGCAGATACAGTGAGGCATGAGAAAAGAAAGAAGTGGGTAAGAAAAGGATATAAAATGCAAAACCTGATCTAAATTGCCTGTCTAGTTAGTCTTATTGACATACACCTCTGCTTTACTGTGGGGTGGACACCAGCCTGCACCAACAGAAGGAGGTCAGCCAGCTTCTCTGGGGTACAGCTCTGCCTGTAGGTCTGAAACCCACCACTTCCCTCACCCACCCGAAGTCTAGGACACAAGCCACAGGTAAGTAATGCTTCTCAAAGATGCTTATCTTCAGAAAGGGTAAACTCTTTTGAAAGGGAGGAAGAACAATCCAGCACATCCAGATGCTAAGCACATCCGTAAGCATATATTAAGAACACGGAAGACACCGACGAGAGAGCATGGCTGAAAACAAGGCAGAAGAGTTACAAATGAGGATAACACAGTAGGGAAGTCTACAGCTGGGAGAGGGAGGGGGTGTGTGTGAAGAGAAGATAGCTTTTATTTGAACCACATGTGTGCCGGTTAATCACGGCTGGAACCTGGGATTGGGTGAGACTCTGTAGCGGAGAGGAGGTGGCAGACACAGGGAAATTATTTTTTATTTCAAACAGATGTATTAACAATGGCCTTATGCTGATGAAACTCAATAAAGAAGAGATTTAAAGAGGGCTATACTGTGATGGGAATTTGTAGCTGGGAGGCAGAAGGGAAAATGATCATTTGCAATAGACATATGTAATCACTGTGTGCTCAGTGCCGAGACAAGGGTGGGACTGCAGCAGCCAGAGCAACTGAAAAAGAAAAGCCTGGCTGCTGCTGCAGCAGAAAATGAAGAGAAGGGATAGGCTGGTCCAGCAGGAAGGGAGGAGGAAATATGTGGTAGAGGATATATATATACTTTTAAATTTTTTACTTCTAGCAAAACTAAAATCGTTCCTTTAATATGTCATATTAAAGAAATGTTCTGCTCAGTCCTGTAGCTCTTTTCTCTCTCATTGTAGGATATCTTGTGCCCTTTCAGCGTTTATAGCATGATGTCTGAACGTGATCCTTGTATTGTCTTTAATAAATTCATGATCTTTGTTATTCAACATGAAGTTTGAATTTAACTTCCTCTTCACAGGTTTTTTTTTTATTAGTTATTTGCTTGCATGTGTTTTTTTAACAATGTGTTAGAAACTTATGTTCTTAATTTGGCTTAAGGTGAGAGCTGTTATCAGCTTTGCCTCCCTGGGGAATCTCCAGTCACAAGCAGCAAGAGATTTTATTTAAAAACATAAACACATATTACCATGGGTAAATGAAAAACAAATTCCATACAGATGAGTCCTGAAAAATTTATATATAACAACAGTAGAAAACTGGTGAAATAAATGATTATATGGATAACACATTCAAAACAAGATAAATGTCTAGACCTAATCTAAGTTTTACCTTGGAGAATGCCAGCAGACAAAATGATATCAAAGAAATCTTCCCCGAGTTCAGAAGGCACCCGGAGGTGGGTGTTCAGTAGAGCGCAAGGAGTCTCAGCTTCCATGGCCATCAACTACCATCATCAGCATTGTCATTGCAGGCTAGGATGGGATGCCTTTCCATGTGAGGATGATTAGGTTAGGGTGAGATGGATCCCGCTCTACCCCCGCTGACCACACTAACTCTCCACTGTTTACAAAAGAGTTGAGCAACTCTCCCAAATGTACCTTCTGCACTGGTGATGCTCTTTCTTAATCAGGTAAATCTGAAGTGTTTTACTTTCCCACAACAATTTATTTTGTAAGATAGGAAGACACACAATACTGACACTTATTTTTAGGCATCAAAGGACACAGACAGCCAGTCAAGTTCCAGTAACAAAGAACACATGCTCAGCTACCTTGGCTTGCTGCTATATGATGAATTGTTAGCCCTAGGAAACTCATTGCATCCCCAACACTGTCACAAAAATAGCTGAATTTTCAAAAGCTTTCAAATTGGCTATAGCCTTGAAGCTGCATATAAATAAAACTGTGATCCAATTAATGCTACTTTATTCTCATACATGAGTGAAAAGCACACGTTTCCTATGACTTGCCATCAACTCAATAAACAGAAGGAACTGGCAGTGTGTGATGCTGGGCTGCCCTGGAATGGGAAACCGCTGCTCTGAACCTTCCAGGGTGCAGACTCCCTCTTTGGGAGTCCTCTGTTTTGCTCCATGCTCTAGACAGAAGTCTCTGAAGACTTTTTTTACAAGATAAATTTTCCTTGCTGCTTTGATATCAGGGAGAAAGTACAGCTTATGGGAAAAAATAATAGGACAATGCATTAGTATTAAGGGAGATTTCTGAGTTTGATTTTTGTTCTGTCTTTTTAAATAGTGTTGCCAGCTTGCAGCAAAAGGCATAGTAGAAATCCATGGGAAAGAAAACTGAACTTACATTTTGAGAAAAGCTGTTTGCTATCAGCTTCTGCTGGTTTCAATCCACTGCATGACTAGAACAAGGCCATTTTATGCTCTAGGTTTTCCTTTCAAAATCCAGACACAAGGGAAGTACTTGTCAAAAATTATTAACATCTTAACCAGGGTTTACTATAGACAAAGACATTAAGATACATTTGAAAACACCCATATACATTATAAAAGTTGGAGAAATGTGTTTTTTCCAGTGCTCTTTTAGGACAGAAAGGAGAAGTGTGTATTGCATGTTTCTCTTGGGACAGATTCACTAGCAATGATTTGACCAGAAAGAAGCCTCCTTTACTTCTGCAATGTATAATGAAGGAAAACTGAGCTGTAAGTTAAAGATGAAGGTGAAAGCCTGACCCCAGTGAAATTAATGGGAATTCTGCCATTGATTTCAAAGGGGCCAGCGTTTCAACCAAGATATAAACTTTATTTCATTCTGCCTTGTTC
This sequence comes from Chionis minor, assembly GCA_013398295.1. NCBI lineage: Eukaryota > Metazoa > Chordata > Aves > Charadriiformes > Chionidae > Chionis > Chionis minor. The sequence goes on along the minus strand of VZSF01007434.1, from coordinate 290,076 downwards.
TGGGAGTTACTCAGTAGTGCTATGTATGAAATTGAGGTTTTTTTTTTCTTTTTGGTTCTCTGTCCAAACCAAGAAAAATAAAAAAGAAAACCGAAAACCAAATAAAAAAGAAAATCAGTCAACCAAAACACATTGTTTGTTCTGTTAAACCAACAAAAACTCAGAATACATTTTTTGTCAGGAGAGGTATTTCTTCTGACACAAAGTGTATTGTTTGTGAGTCTCAAATCTCTCACGCTTCTGTCTTCATTTATTAATGAAAACAGTTTTTCAAGCAAAAACTATTAAATGTCTTTGTTTAAAGATGTCAAAACAAATTGTTTAGGATTTTCTAAATCTTCTGTCACCCAATACTTTTGTCCAAAAGCACTCACAAAACTCAAAAGGGATTCGAGTTCTTCAGGAACTTCATGTTTTTGGAATAAAACCCTTTTCTGGAAAAAAAAAAAAAATCAAAACCAAACAACGCAAATCTCTTCAGGATTTCAATGTGATGAAGACTGCAAAGAGAATTAGCTTTGAAAGAAACAATGATCATATTAAAACTACTTTACCTGGTAGTGAATTTCAAATATTATTTTCAACATGAAAAGCTAGCATGTATTTTTTGTATAAGTGAGTCACAAATGAGAGAGGACCCTGAACAATTGTTTTGATGCAAGTGACAGAATCAATTACAGTTGAGATCTTGGTGCCTCTAGTTCTGAAAATATACTCGCCTCTAATTGCTTCAAAAACTTCTAAAAAAGCCCTCCCACTTCTTTCAGTTATGGACTTGAAGGAGCAATGTCATAGTGGCACACGGACATGCACAGGGCCATAGACGGCGTCATAACATAACCCAACTGCAGGGGTGTGAATTTTTAGAGTTTGAGGACTTGGAACTGAATGAGATTTTTGGCCTTTTTTTTGGTTTGTATGTCAATATAATGTAGGTTTGAGCAGTTCAGACTTTACACAGCTCTAGCAGAAATGGAAAGTCCTAACCACAGATTAAATCATCTGTATTGTATTATGAATAGTCAGCTCTGTTGAGAAAGGACATTTGACTTTGCAATGTGGTAGATATTAGCAAACACTTAAGAGAAACCACAAAACTTCATGTATTTGCCTGGAGTAAGCCTGCAACATCTGCTCGAACCCTTCTGGGTCTACACTGTTAAGAACATAAGTCAGCTTGTTGGTCATTCCTCTGAACTTGAAGCCAGATGAGCAAATCCAAGCCATTTCATGGTACAATCACACTAATCATTTCAGCATGGTTACTAGGTTTTTTGCAGAGGACATGAGCTTCAGAAAAATATTAGGCAGCATTTGCAACACTTCCCTCCCTTACAAAGATTAAGTTGTGTGAGTTGCAGAGCTCTGAGAAAAAGCCCTTCTTATCTGTCTGGCTGTTTTATTATTCATTTATTAGGTTACATTCCCAGGCCTTGTAGTTCAGCTTTGTGTATTTAGCACCACTGGCTTTTTTGCTCATGACCTGAAATTTCCCATGTTGTACTTTCACTCAAACCAATGGTTTATATCTATATATTTATATAAATTAGAGTTCACATGGATACTTCTTTTACTGTTTAACATTTTAATAACTGCTATGGGTGTACAAATATATCTACTGGATGGACTTGGATTTGTTCAGCTGGCAAGGTCAGCTTTGACAGGTGAGTGAATAGGGATTATTTTCCTTGGCTGTTACTGTTGTTAGATGCTGTGCTTTTAAAGTCACAGGGTATAGGCAGATATCCTGGGTATACCATAGTAACAACACTGAAGGTATAAGCAGCCTTTAATATATTGTCATATTCATACAGAATTACTGATATCCACGGCAGCCTGCAAAATTTTAAGGGCAGGTCCCAGTCCTATGTACTTTACAATCCAAAAAAGACACGAGGCAGTAAGCCAGGAGAGCAGACAACAGTGTATGGCAGGAATGAAAGAGAGAAACATTACAGGAGTTAAAAAAAAAGATTTGCTTTGCAAGGTTTCAGCTGTCTTGTTAGCTATTGTTCTAACCTCCCCTTTTATTCTGCTGAGTTATTTTGGAACAATTAGGTTTGCATATCACACAAATATAATTTAATGGTAACGGGAACAAAATTTGTTGTCCACTTAGGACAAAAAGAAGTTCTCTGAGTACAGAATGATAAGTTTTTCCAGTTCTGTGTCATTTTGGAGATAATATTTTCCAGGTGTCTGCATACAATTTTCAGTTTTGAAATGAGGTAGACAAAGTGATGTTTCTTGAAACCTGAGTATTGACGTGTAAAAGCTGTATTCTTAGGAAGAATTTTAAAATCTGATCCAAATATTTCAGATGGGAATTTGGTAAAGGTTTCTGCAGGGGCTGAAGCCAAATTAGAATTTGATTAGTAAAGAAGTATCTTTCTGTATGAAGTGGAAATTCCTGCCCCCCCCTCCCCCCCTCAAGTTTTCCTCTAATATGGCAAAATTGAAATTTTTTTATTTTTTATTTTTTCAGAAAGAAAAACTGGGAGGGGAGAAAAGAAAAAAAAAATTAAAAAAAAAAAAAGAAAAACTCAAGAAAACTCCAGTATTTTTGAAACTTTTGCTTGCAAATAGAAGCAATAAGTTAATGTGTAATTATGTTCCACAAATGCCTTTCCTCAAAATAACCACATTTGGAGCTAACCAAGCAACTGAGTATCCCATACAAACAATAGCAATGATACGATACGAATGAAGTTGAATAAAGACTGTCCTTTCAAAGTTCATCAAAATCAAAAGGAATCTTCACAAAAAAGTCAGATACCTTTTAGTAAAGAGAGAAATCCTATAACTTCCTAACTTCCAATTATCTCTTGTTAAAAGGAGGCAGCCGGGACCATTTCTTTCAATGCTTTCCAGAAAAAGAAAACAAGTTTGACCCAAGTCTAAGCAAAGGGATTTGTACTGAAAATGAATTGAGAGAAGCTGTAGATAACTGGCCATAAATCTGAGTTAAAACAAAAGAAATCTGGCTATTGATTATCTCATTATACCACTGCAATTACTGATGGAAGTTGAAAAGCTCAACAAGTATAAAATACTGATTTATAGGATCAAAAGTGTAGGAAAAGAAAGAAAGAAACCAAACATGTACACAGGCGACACACGTGGTGTAAAGACGCAGCAGCAGAACCCTGTGCTGAAAGAGTGGTTGAGTCAAGGAGAGGCACCCTGCCAAGCCCAGACCTTCGAGGGGATTTGCCCTTGGTAGGGATAAAAACAGAGCGCACTGGTGGCTTCTGTGCAGCAGCTGCCGTGGGGATCCCCTGAGGGCAACTCGTGAGAAAAGCCCTCAGAAGTCGAGGTGGTGGCAGGCTGTCCTTCACCACCTGCAGTGACGGGGGAACTCCTGCCAAGGCAGTGTGTGACTGTGGCAGAGAGCTGGCCAGGACAGTACACCTCCTCCCTCGGGTATTCACGAGGTGTCAAGAACTGTGAGAATACTGATTTAAACTAGCAATCCCGGTCGTTCTGCAAGACTCTTGCATGATTTTTTCAGAGGAACATCTGAAGAACCAAACACAAATACACACACGTTCCCGTCAATTTCGAGTTTGGTAAGATGTCTTCTACTTTCACATCTCATGCCCATATTTCTGTCAACTGAGGAAACATATTTCAGACATCACAATTGCTCCTTGGCCCTTCACAACCAGAGGAGGAGAGGAGGAGGCCGTTTCATCCCCGTTTCATTCCCTGCAGAAAGGGAATTCACCTGGCACAAGCGGAAAGGTATATTCTAGATCTTCTTGGTAGTTTGCAGGAAACCTATGCTAATAACTTGGTTTCTTCTACACAGAAAAAGGGTAGAAAAACAAGAGTGCAGTGAATTAAACGAGCAGCTGTTTGCTCTCCAGTTCTGAAGGCACCTCCCAGTTCATTGCTCATTGTTTCTGGACCAGTTTTTATCTGTTGTTATCACCTCTTCACCGCCACGAGGGAATCATTGCAGTCAGCTTCCACAGCCCGTACTTTCCATATCCTTCTCACAGCTTCAACTAAAGCCAATTCCTAATAGCTTACACAGAAACCTAATACTTCTTCCTCTGGTGAAACGATCCTTAAGTCAAGCTACTAGAGCTGGAGGTCTGAAACAGAAAGAAAAGAAAACTCCCCCCAGGAGGCAAGTTCAGAAATGTTTGATGAAAAAAACCAAGTGGATGAGCAGTCTCAAAAGTAGTGATGTGATCTGCTCACTGGTTGCAGATACCCACAATACGTCTTGATACTGTGCATGTGTGAGTAACCCACAACACAGCGTGTTATTACAGGGGAATATTGTACACATCTGGTGCATGCCACGGGAGTAAGTTACAGGCCATCTAAGCATAATGCAATTGCTCCAAAATTAAAGGCCCTCCTGGTCTCCTAGGGGCATCCCTCCACATTTGTTCCCCACCACCACCTCACTCAAGAGCTATTTCTTTAGCTGCAGGAGGGGTTTTAAGGGTATAGTCCCCTTCCAGCTCAATGTGATTATCTCAGCGGGTCTGAGTTTAATTCGGCAGATCTGCTCTCTTTCAAAGATAATGAGAAAGTTAACCACCGATCAACTGCTTTTCACAAAGCAGACTGTTTGCGTAGAAAAAGACTGGAAATAGAGTTTCCATGCATAAGGATCAGGTCCCTCCTTCAGCACAGGGCTCTCCCAAATAGAAGGCAGAGTTTTGTAAGTACTCAGAGTCAGTATAAGACCTTGCAGAAGAAGTCTTTTATGCATGTTCAGTTCTTTTTGTCCTTCTGTTTCTTTTTTTTTAAAAAAAAAAAGTAACCAAACCACACAACAATGTTTGTTCTTCTTCCCCTCCTTTCAGAATGAAGTTTCCACAGTCTGGTCACCAGTGACATCAGGCTTCCTACCCGTAAGGTCAGGAATGTAAATCTCCATTTAAGGTTCATACCATTGACACATCAATCTGCAAATGCTCTTTGGTGGAGCTGTCATTGCCTCTGACACAGGAAACGTGCCTTTGAACAGAACATGTTTTCTTCCATATGTATTTCTATATACTTTGCTTTGCTTGTAGATCAAAAAAATAATTGGAAAGTCATAAAGTCACTATCTGGAAGGTTTCAAGGGCTATTGCTGTAAATTAACCAGAAATCTGCCTCTCTCAGCTATCTGAAAGTTAGGTCTGAAGTGAGTGCCTGTGTACCCTTTATAAGCAGCAGAGGAGGAAAGGTCTGTCATCCTCGATTTCCAGTTTCATTTTATCCCAGCCCAGAGACTTCACACATTTTGCGACATTGTTAAAAAATCAGAACATATCTATTTCTTGCTCCATATCCTGTGTATTTTACCTCCCTGTATAAGACCTTCACAAAAGCATCAGCTTCCATTTAAGCAGCATTAAAAGCCACCAGATTCTCAAAAACATTAACAAACTTAAGCTTTAAAAGAAAAGAAAAAAAATCTCGTCTGAGGGATAGTGAGAACTTGTAAGCACTGGAATTTTCTTTAATTTCATCCTCACAGTTACATGTCTTAAAAAAAATAATCAGAATCTTCTTAATAGTCCAGTCCCATGAATAATTCATTATAAGAAACTTGTCTGAGCCCAAACTACCATTCTCGATACACCTTAACTTTGGCTGGTTTTGCAGTCCAACTGATCTCAATATCTGGTTTTGTCCTAACTGCAGTGGAATAAATTCAAATTTCCTTTTCTAAAAGGTTCCAGGTTAAATTCTGAGGTTTAGGCTGCCTTTTACTTCTGATGGCTATGGCAGGGTGAAAAACACCAGAGTACAAATCAGATTTCTTTAGGGGCAGACATGATGTAAACAGATGTTTAAAGGAATCGATACCTGAGCCAGCAACACAGGTTTTACTTTGCCACTGTATTTTGCTTCTAAATATAAAATAAATTTAGGGACAGGTCTGAAGTAAGACTTAGGTGTCTCAAGCAGGACCTAGGTAAACTTCAGGTGCCGCAAGCCAAAACTGCAGTTAAAAGTCCTTTCTCAGTTGCTACCTGTGTTAACTACTGCCTCCCTTCTTCCTTGAGCAATCTGAAATGTAGGTCTGTGCTGTTTATTCTGCACCACCCCACTGGCCAGAGTCCCCCAAATGAGTAGTCTGCGGGGACCTCCCCTGGGACTGGGCAGCTGGAGGAACACACATCTATAAACCAGGTTCCTCCAAACTAACCATCACACTGCTTTAGTCCATCTCCAGGTGAAGACTGCAGAGCGGCAGAAAAAGTGGTAAGTACGCATTTCTCAAATCAAGACAGTCCTCTGGATTTGGCCAGGAAACTCGGGAATACTCTCACCTGCAACATAGCACACTTAGCGGGCAAAGCACTTCAAATCCTTTATTGATGACTTCATTAAAAGTACTATCCATAAAGTTCTCATGCTCATCAGTGCTTGCACCCTGCTTTTGAGATTCTCTTCCAAATAGCAAAGTTTCCAACCATTATTAAGAGGTCCTGTGCTGAGCACTTGAATTGGAGACACCTGTATACACCGGGAGCTGCAGACGAAGGGGCAGCCAAACCACACCTTTGTGCCTAGAAAGATTTTCCTTAGAAAATGGACTATTCTTGGACACATTTACTTGCTTTGACTGAACAGCCATATTGCGTGATTTCCATTTCCAGCTGCAGCTTCTGTGCACAGCTTATTATCAGAGAAGTGCCGACACAATCCCTGTTATCACAGATCCAGAGGAGGATTCAGTGCATACTGAATTTTTCATACGCATAAAAAAGTAAGCAAACTATTAGCTGAAGTGGTTGGGCTGTCATGTAACAGTTAATATTTTAAAAGTACTTCTCTTTACCCAGCCACTTGTGAGGGCCATAAGGGTCCTCTTAGACAACTTTAATTATTTTAATAGCTCATTTCAGAGAGTAATTGGGTTATATGTAGGAGCATGGCAAATACTAGGCATGTGTTCATTTGTTAAATTTTATACTTGCTTTAGAAGAACCAGGAGAATATCCACACATGAACTTCCTTGAAAATGTTTCATTTTTTTTCCAGGCTAACGAAAAACTACAAATATTCTGACACTTTTTTAGTATGAGAGGTTATTTGTTGAGATCCAGGCAAAGACAGAATGCTTATATAATTGAGGCCAGTACTGTTGTCCTGGTCTGAGGTAAAACAGGACCAATTTTGTTCAGTAACTTTACTTTTTAGCTAGGCCTCTTCTAACTGCTGAAATTAACAGTGCATTGTACAGAAACTGTTGTCTCTCAGAGTGATAAGACCCGTGTTTACAGTTGATGCCAAGGAATGGGATGCAGAGAGGCTCTTGCTTATGCTTATTGCTGTAACAACCAAGACCAGCCAACTTTGGGATTTGCCCCGTTGGAGGGTGGGAAGCAGAAAATCGTACAGGGGTCCCACCTGCGGGGAGGAGCGGACAGGACAGGTGACCCAAACCTGACCAACAGGGTGTTCCATCCCATCTGCATCAGGCTCAGGATAAAAGCAGGAGAGAGGGAACATCTGTCGCTCTGACTGTTTGGGCCAATCTGGCCCAAACCTAGACAACCGGCAGTTTTGATAGCCATAATAATTATTATAAGGCTTAACAAACGTTCTGCTTTAGTGCATAAATTAAGTGGCTCAGCAAAACTATCTTTTAATTAATTGAAAATATTTCCAGTGGCTTCAGATGGAGTTGTTTAAGCTCCCAGCCTGGTAAAGGCTTTCTCCTCCCCAACCTAAATTATTGCTGGGCTGAAGAGGAACTTTACGAGAAGATAATGTTCCTTCATTTACAGTTACCACTACTGATTACCTGGTATTTTTCAGTGTTGAAGACATGCTTTTGAGCTAGATGAAACAATGACTTTATTCAATAAAATATTTTTCCTAACTAAGGCTGAAAAGATTTTGTCTAAGGTAAACTAGAAAAAAGTATCATTAAGTGAAGCTATTTTCTATTTCATGTATTAGCTTTGTTGGTAAAATATTTCTTCCTCATATATTAAGAAGTAATAATGAGTAATCAAGAGATTGCAATAATTTTGGGGCTGTGATTAATCTCTAGAGTAACTTGAAAATGCTAACCTTATGTAAAAAATCAAGTATGGTTTTTCACAGCAGTTGGACAACACCATTGGAATAACAAATAGTAGTACTTACTGGTCAAACAAGATCATATCAGTTCATTAGTATTGTCCATATTTTATCAAAATAGATTCTGAGCTCTGTTAATGGGGATGGACCATATTGGTAAGTCTCACATACCACACAAAGATGCCAAGTGTGATGTTCATAGGAACCCAGGAGCTGATGTGGGGACACTGTGGGGTTACAGAAGAAATGAAAACTCTCCAACACAGTCAGTGTCTGGCAGTGTTGGTGTCTGGCTTATCTCTGTTTAAAGCTAATTTAAAATTTATGTGATTATAACACGTGTTAATTATGCAAGCACTGCAAATATCTTTCCTGCCAAAGTAGGAAGATGCTGCTCCCATGCTCTGTATGGGAATAGCAGAGTTTACCAGCACATGGAAGGCAGGACCCAGGCCACCAGCCCCAGGCACCTCATGTTTGTTATCCTTTTCCACATAGCCCTGTTACCCCAAAACTAAGCAGCTTAGGAAGACACTAACAAGGGATGTTTGCCTGGTTTTGACTCTGTAGTCAAGACAACAAATCGTCGTCTTTGCCACATTAGGATCTGAATTCCTGATCAGCTTAAAGAGACATTTAATTTCTTATAGGCCCACAGTATGTTNCAGATAAGACTTTTAACATTAATTAACACTCACGTGCAACTGCCTTGTAAAAATAAGTTAATCATCATGTTACAGTTAGCCACAGAATGACAGAGTATGTTGCTGGAGGAGACAGAGAGCTGTCATCAGAGATCATACTCCTGCCCTAAGCAGATATCTACAGACCTCCTGACAGAGTGTTTTTTGCGACTGATGCTTGACTAATTGTTTTTTTCTGGATTCTTTTGAGTAGAATGTAAAATGAAATGACTAGCATAAATTGTAAAAAGTAAATTATATATTTAAAACATTTTTTCCATAGTTTAAGACAGAATAGCAAAAGACGTTAGGAAGTTTTATTAGGACAGTACTTGGAGACACATTAGAAGCCAAAATAATCCATCTAGGTAAATCTGTGCATTTATGCTATTGATATACCAGGATGTTTTCTGAAATCACAATGTATGTAATCCCACAGCTTCTACCACAATAGTATCTGAGCACCTCCTAAAGCAGTTTTACATAGAGAGAGGTGAAAAAGTACAATCTTCATTCCTTTGGTGAAAAATCACAGAACAAAAAGCCACTTACTGAGAGTGTCATCAAGCTGATATCCCCTTTTAAAATGTATACAATTTTAGGGCAGTCACACAAATGCTTCCAAAAATACAGTGTGTGTGACCTGGCACAGGAACCGTACCAGTACAATACATATATTTTTATCCTTGACTGTTGCCCTAGAAATTGCCCTTGTGAAATGAGTCTGAAATGCACTATATTAACATTTCTTAACTCTGTTACACCGAGTTGCTGATTCAACATGACATTTTCAAAGGACAAAATTACCTGTCATATTTATGATTCTAGATTATGATATTTCTATCCAAAACAAGTAGAATTTTGCCAGCATGTATCCCTTCCCATGCCTGAACAAGATTGGCAGGAGCCATGCATGTTCTCAGGAAGTGCTGTTATGAACAACCTTCACCAACACAGACCCATCTGCCACCAGAATGGCTTCTTCTCCTCTCTCCAGCCAAGTGGGTATTTATAACAAAGTCTGATAATCTAAATATCAAGAATAGAAATATTATTAAGAAAATTAATATTATAACAATTTCTGGCATCCTAAATATTAAGAATATTTTGTAGGAAATCATTTAATATCTAAACTGCAATTCTGGTAAATGACACTAATGCACTGGGGACATTGGCCTCTGCATTTGAGTGCTCCAGGCAGTTGGAGGAGAAACCTCTCCAAATAGTTATGTGTGACATGAACATCTTCCAGTGCCTGACAGAGATTCATGGTGCTGCTGCCCAGGCCAGGGTCAGGCCCAGAGCAACACGTTCACTTACACAAAGTCCGAATTTGATTGCAAGACTCACTCAAGCATGCTTAAAAAATCTCTACAGCAGTTTACTAAAACAAAATGAACCAAAAAAGAAACCTCAGCCCTATGACTAATCAAATCAAATAGAAGTTCAAGTAGAAGAATTACTTTCAGATTTAAAGAGAACACAGGCAGACAGCAGTCCAGACTTTTTAGCCTGAAGGCAGGGGTTTATTTTTCTTCTGCATTTTAATGATAGTTTCAACAAAAAGCTAAAAAAATTATTGATTTTCAGGCCTTCTTGTCTAGTACTTTGGAAAATCAGTACAGGTTTTAGAAATCCCTTAATAAAAAATAGCATGCCACAGCCACAGTAAGAGCCAATTTAACAGACTCACAGTTAGCCTGGTTACTGTCAGTTTACCACTTGGAAAAACAATCATCTAATATTAACTACAAATCACGCTCAAATCTTTGCAAATACAAATACATTTATAGTCTATGCTGTCTAATATCTGATTTTGTGGACAGAGAAGACAGAGCCAAGGAAGTTCCCCATGTCTCTGTTCTCAAAAAGATGATAAACTGCACTCCAGCAGAACAATTATATGAACTTTTTTTCCCTAACTATGAAGACGTTTTTGCAAAAGAAACTTCTCACCTGATAGTAGTTTTCAGGAGGGAAATCTTTTGCATTGTTATTTTTCTGTTGTACTTTCTGTGTTAAAAGTTGAATTTTGTTTCAATTTTGTACAATAAACCCTCACCAGCCTCAAGCACCAACAGAAAACCCAGTGATTTGGGGTTTTTACAGAACTAATGGTGTACACAGAGGACCACCCATGCAAGAAAGTTATGTATCTTAAAGGACCTGCATTGAGCAGCAGCAAACATTTTCTAGGGTGGGAGCTACTTTAGTACCCACATGATCCAACCACACAAACTGCACATATTCTAAGGATTCCATGCTGACCATCTTTGGAGACAAACTATTTTTTACATATACACTATTACAGTTTCCAAGCAATGGTGTTGCAACCTGTGTCTGATGCCATGGAGAAAGAAAATTACATATTTTGTCGGATCAGATGGAAGGGATTTTTATTTGATTTAATATAATTTAGACTCTCTCCGTCATCCCTAAATAACTAGATAAGCTACCCAAATGACTGAAATATTGCTATAATAATTGATTACTATAGATAATGTCTTCCATTGACCTCTTCCCTCCACCTTCCAGGTTGCCTATTATAACTCCGTATTTTGGAATAATTAAAGTGTGATTTCATCCCTCTTAACATCTAGGATTTCTTCTTAGCTGTTTTAGGTGCCAGGAAGACCTGGGAACAGCACTGTAAAGCAATGGAGATGATGGATATGACAAACTAGGAAGCAGTAGGGAGCTCCTCAGGACATTGAAGAGGAAAGCTTGAAAATCCAAACAGGACGTGCGGAGGGGACATTCAGAGATACCAAATACAAGTATTAAAATCTGTTTTAGGATTAGCCGCTTTAGAACAGCACTTTTCTCTGGCTGGCATAGCTAATGCAGCCAGTTAGTTCAGCCCAAGCTGGGGTCTCTCTGCATATACAAATTGCATTGTGCCATATAGATAAAGCCACAAAAGGCCTGGAGCGGGATGTTGAACCAAGACCAAAGAAAAGTTAAGACTTAATTCCATGTTTCACCATAAACCTTCTCCATGAATTTGTGCAAAATAGGTGCTGGACATGAGGAAATTCACGCTGCTTAACTTTAAGCTGTAGTAGGCTGCTCTGTAAGCACTGGTCTCTTTTTAGCTGCAGTTGTAACTGATGGAGGCTTATAAACTCCAACACTTTCCCATCCTTAGAAGCACTCAGACAAGCAGTACCTTCACAGATCTTACACATGCAGGACTGTCTGGAGCAGGATGGTGATGAGCCTTTGGGATCCAGAACCATGGAAGAGGGCACCATGGGCTTGTGTGTGGTCCTACCTCACTATGGGATCTGCTGTGCAGTTCCAGAAAACAACTACCGTTGCTTGGCTATGGTTTTGAGCATTCCTATAATTGCAACCACTACACATTTTCTTTTTCAAGCAAGATGCTACTTCTCCAGTGTCTCAAGCTTTTATCATCTCTCCATCTCTCCCACTATTCCTCCTGCAACCCTTTTTTTCCACAGGGTCAGCTAGTGAACTACGTTAAACATAAAACATTTTAATCTGCTTCCTGTGGATCAGTCCAGTGTTTCATCCTCGCCTGTGGTCCTCAGTACATAGAAGCAGTGAATATCTCAATTTTGAGCCATGTTAAAACAAAACCCAAAAGGTCCTCAGTTCATAGAAGCGGCTGAAGTCTTAATTTTGAACCTTGTGAAAACCAAAGACAAAATCAGGTGCCTTAAAACCAGCATGATTTTGGGAAATGCAGACAAGTTAGTTGCTTTCTGCAGAGAGCAGGCAATGGACAGAACAATATAGCACAACATGACAAGTCTTGGTTTACTTCCACAAATGTTGGTATTGAACAAATAAGAGTGTCTGTAACATAACCTCTCTAAAGGTGCTGCATCAGCAGAACTTGCACAATACTCTCATTACTAGTCAGTAAACGCAGTAAATGCATAGCATTCAGTATGGAAAGGCAGGCCTCATCTTAACCAGCTGGCAAGACAAAGCAGAAAAAAGCTCTGTTATTGCCCTCAAACATAATCTCTGCTTTCCCAAAACTGTGTTGAAATCAGAGAAACATATATGTTTCCTGAACCCCCTATACCTCCTATACTCACCCAGAGTCTGCGATCTCTCACATTTACTCACATTTACTGTGATCTCTTCAATCCATGACACATCTGAGATATTTTTCAACTAACCTATGTAGAACTGATGGAAAAGAGTGTTCAGTCAAAGCACAATGTATGACAGAGAGAAGATACAATCATCAAAACATTAAGCTCACATGAATTCTCCATTTCATTATGGGAAAGACTGTATGGGATCTGAACACTCTCCAAACCACGTGGCAGTTCTGGACTCAGATCTGAACATTCAAGCTCAAACCTACCTCTCCTTGTTGATCATATTTATGTTGACACAAACGACATATGTTATGTATCTGCCTCCTTTTCCCCCTTTAAATTGGTTTCTCTGATCCGCAGAGCAAAGATACAAGAGGAAATTCATCTGCTGCACATAAATGTCCTTCGTGGTATTTAAATTCATTCCCAAATCATATTCTGCATGGATATGAAGATAAGCCAAACATAAATTGCAGCATATACCTTTGGGAGGACAAATTTTAAAAGAAGAGAAACATTACTTTATTTTAACCTTGTTTGCTGAAAATGAAGGTTGTCAGCTCAGTTTATGAGGCTTAGGACATCTCGTTCACAATATTATCATTTCTAGTCACAGATGTCAAATTAGAGGTAACATTTATTTTTATTGGGAACTGAAAATGCTGAACACTCTCATATAATCTTACTTACAATAAGGGAGCTGGATTGATATTGCTGTGTTCATTCCATACTTGTTAGGCTTTGAAACTGTTATGCTTTGTCTCAGGGTCTATTTTGACGAGCTGTACAAACCCAGAACAAAATTATCCAAAGCAATGGCAAAAAAGTGCCTATTTTTCCCTAGATTTTTTTGAAATTGATGATCACAACAATTATTTACATGCATTAAATTGTTAGAAAGGGATGATTAAAAATATCAGGAATGCACTGTGGTTCTCTTCTGAGGTTAAATATAGGAATGACAACTGAAGCACTTAAACTGTTCCTGTTACTTGTGCTCATAGTGAGCTGATACTGAAGAGTATCAAGAAGTGTTTTGATGATTCTTTGTTTAGAGTAAACATGGAGTAAACATTCCACACAGGAATGTGGGTACATTATATAAACACCAGTTTGAACAATTATTGAAGGATTTGCTAAAATGTCTGCAGGTAACAGTTAAAATGGGTAGAGGTTGTTGGAATTCTGATGGAAGTTGTTGCAGAGATCTTATAAATGTGCAGTCACTAACACAAAACAGCATTACGTATTTACAGAATACACATAGATACTCAGCAAGTAGAAAGAAGTGCTTTTCCTGTAGTTTCTGAAGCAATAATTTACTTGGAGATATTTCTCCCAGGGCAGTCTATAACTACTTTGTTGCTAATTCCTTTTTCTTCTTTATGAAAAGTCAAGGATGAAATCAGATAATAAAGGCAGAAAAGCAGCACATATGTGATGAAATATCGGTTCTGTAAACTGCTATTGTTGTGGGAAGAAGGAAGCTCCTACCTTTGACAGTGGGAGTATGAAATACAGCTCAATTTTTTCATTCCAAGTTTTTTGTAGATATGGAGAATCCTTCAGTAGTTGCAGGACAAACTTCAGCTCCTGACCATCATGAGTGGATCTACGGAGACCCTAGCTACAACTTTGGTCAGTCTGTAGAAGCAAGGTTTCAGGTAAACCATAACTCTGGAAAGTCTCTTCCAGGTTCTGTTTTGTGACTGCTACATAGCAAAGACTATAAACCTTCCTGAAACACCATGGCTTTTTTTGACCAAGGTGGGGCAGTATCCCCAAGGCAAGCCATGCCACCTTGGCCAAAAACCATTTGCCAACACATTATCTGAAATGTGTTCAGGAAGAAATATAAAATAGTCTAACGAGACAAAAAAGTTAGTCCCAAAGCCTAGGCTTTATGGGTCATGCAGTAATGACTGCATTCTAAAGGATACTGGAAGAATGTAAAATAAGCAGATATAGACGCATTTGTAGTGTGAATGACACCAGAGGTGTAGAGACCTCAAAAATGTGGGCAGATAACTAAGCCTATAAATGTGAATGCTCTCTGTGGTTTGTTTTCTTGGCACGTCTTCTAGAATTTATTTCTTTTTATATTTATTACTTAACACATTGCAGATAATTTGTTAGCATCAGCTATTTCTCCCCCTAGGAGGCCCTACCATATGAATATGCTCAAAGTTAACAAAAACCAATCTCCCTAAAATAGAGAAAAAAGAGTTTATTGCTCATAAGGAACAAAATAGTTTTTCACATTCCGAGTAGTCTGCTGTCCCCTTTTGAATTGGCAGGCGTGAAGTTGAAAACATGTCTAGATGGGTTATGTGAGAACTACAGGAGTGCGGAGGTATTTTTTTAGGGGGAAAAAAAGACCAAAAAACATTTAAAAGTATCTCAAATAGAGGCTGTCAATATCTGCAACAGTTAAATATGGGACAAGTGTGAAATAAGTATCCAATTAATAAATAAGACCATAGTTCCCCTGCAACATTGATATATACTAGACAGTAGCTGTAGAAAGAGTAATTATACAATGGGTTAAAAACACATTGTCAAGAAACTCAGGCTAGGAGATACATGACGTTCAGCTTTTTCTTTATTCATGCCTTACAAGTAGGGACAAGCTCTAGTTACCTTTGTACTGAAAAAAAAATATTATCTGAAATAAAAGCAAGGGTTAGCTCTGCAAAAATAACTTCACAGCACTTACTAAAACAGTATTTTTTTTTCAGTTTAACACTACAAATGGTGGACTCAGTCACATTGGCCAGGACACTGGGCGCATGCAGTGCAGAAGACTCCAAGACTAACCCAGTGATTCATTTCAAGGTGATATTTGCATGATTTGGCTCGGATCATCCACAGCTTCTACCCAGCTTTACTAGGGTGCAGGCCCATTTGTCCATCATGTTCAAGCATCGCTCCTGGGGAAGGGCACCAGAGTGCAAGTTCAGGGTCAAGGAAACTCTCCCCAGAGGAAAACATCTACGCAAGGAAAGACCATGTGGTAATTATTTCAGTTCCTCACTCTCTGCTGGTCAAAGGTGCTTGCTAGGCGATCACAGATACACCTATCCTGAATCTAACAGCTTCTCCAATTGCAGGTCTGTTTTAACATGAACTAATATTCCCATAAAAAGCCTGATGTTATCCTCCCTCTCAGGTCATGCTTCTCCTAGATTAACAACCAACCTAAGAGTAAAAGGGGAGTCACCACTTTATTCAGGTATTGAAGCTTTGTTATCATTTTAGGGATGCACAAGTGTGACAAAAACGATCCTGATGCGAGTGAAAATAATAGGCTCAATCCAGCAAACAAGTAAATTTCACATCTGTAAGCAGGTTACTATGCTTACACCACCATTGCAATGGAGAGGCCCTTCAGCAAAGCAGGCAATGGAGGCACAGCAGGGCATCTAAGTGGGGCCACCCGTGGGTGCCTGGAGTGAATGCATGTGTAT
Organism: Chionis minor; assembly: GCA_013398295.1. NCBI lineage: Eukaryota > Metazoa > Chordata > Aves > Charadriiformes > Chionidae > Chionis > Chionis minor. Next base: position 273,798 of record VZSF01007434.1, on the reverse strand, counting down.
GTGCATATGTGTGTTGTGGTGAGGGAAAAGGAGTTAGGCGAAACACTACCAAGCAGTATAAGCAGCTGACACAAGCTCTGCCGATCTTGGGTTAGATGAATTTCACCTCATTTATCTGAATATATGTATATAGCAATTAATTTTCTTATTAGTCCTCCAGCATGTTCACATTCTCTTTGATATTTATTATCTTTTGTGTATACAGACAAAACTCGTATGCATTTATAGATGGTGAATAGATGAGTGCATTTCCATACCATGCAGCTTTCACTCCTTTGTTAACAATCGCGGGGAATTAATTACCAAAAAAAAGCTAATAGAGATGTAAAAATGCCTGAGATTATCATCTGTGAACATAGCTCCTCTTCTCTGACAGTCCTCCAATGACTACGCCACACACATAGATTGTTAGGATAAAGGAACAGGTTTATTCTCCTCGCTTTTATGAATTGTTTTTTTCAGATTACTTGACTGTAGTGAGGAAGCCACAGGTTGTCACAAATTATTTTCATTTTCATCTACATGGATACAAATGAATAAACAAAGACATTCTCTGTATTTATTTTTCCAACTATCTTTTCCTTCCCACTTTTTGGAGGCCAGTATCAAAGTTTACCCCATTTCTGAGAATATCCTTGAAAACTCATCAGCACTAGTAATCGCAATCAACAGTTCCCCAACTGTCGAAAGGCTCTCTGCTTCACAGATAAAAATGAAGCTGAATGTGTGATGTGCTGAACAATAATGTTGTCTAAATGAATGTCAGTACAGATAAAATCATAGAATTGTCTAGGTTGGAAAGGACCTTTAAGATAATCAAGTCCAACCATTAACCTAACACTATAAATAATTATATTAGCTTTAAAGCTAAAAATCAATACAAAGCATATAACTCTCCAACTCTATGGAACACATATTTTAACATAGGTAACCTAGAGATGGGAAAATGAAATAAAACTAGTTCTGATGTCAAGCTCTGCTTGAGTTTATTTTAACATTATATCGTGCCAATGAGAAACTTGCTATAATTCCAACTTAGAAATCTTGAGGATCTCTTAGGAAAAAAATGTTCAAGGTATGTAAAATCAGGAGTGCAGATTGGAAAGACAAGAGAGACAAAAGTCTGGAAGTTTTTACATACGTCATCAAACTTTGATAATCAGGCCCAAGAGGTGGGCTGTGGGTAAAGTCTACTAAAGGGGCAGTCAATGATTGGTTCCAATGATGTTTGTTTTAAACTTAAATAGGAAAAGCACAATGTCATGGCTTGGACCGGATTGGCCACTTAGATGAAGGACAGATGCTCTCCCCCACCTCTCTCCAAGGTGAGGAGGGAGAGAGAAAGAGACATATGAGTTTAAAAGAAAATTAAACCACCTTAATGAAAGGTAGTTTATTTATTTATTAATAAAATAATAAAAAGGAAATAATGAAATATATACAAGATATACAAAATTACATCAAGATACCGGGATGATGATCATGTCACCAGCAGGCACTGGGAAAGTCCCAGACTTGACCTCGGAAACCGGATTCCAGATCTGGATTCAGGAATGCACAAATAGGGTTCTAAGACAGAACAGACAGGGTCTTCCTTGGACACCAGCCATTGAAGAAGGAGGGCTGACCCTTGGATCCCTCAGCTTCTATACTAAGCATGAGGCAGATGGGCAGGAACACCCTGTTGGTCAGGTGTGGATCACCTGTCCTGTCCGCTCCTCCCCGCAGGTGGGACCCCTCTACGCTTTTCCGCTTCTGACCCTCCAATGGGCAAATAACAAAGTTGCCTGTCATTGGTTGTTATAGCAATAAGCAAGATCCTCTCTGCATATCATTCCTTGGCATAAGTTACAGCTAATCAGGTCTTATCATTCGGAGAATGAACTGTGTCTCAACAATATGCTGTTAATTTCAGAGAATTTCAGAGAGTTCAGTGATCTATTACTTTTTATCTATCAAATCTATGCACACACACCCCCATATATAGATATACACAGGTCACTCACTTATGATTTATCTTTACACACAAAAGTTTATTAAGTCCATTTAGTTCATACTTGCAGGATTTCATCTATCCTAGTAGACTCTCAGGGCAGGAAAGATGGTACGAAAGTCATTGGGGTTTGTACCCATGGGTAGCATGTCCACCTCAATGGGTTTGCTAGATGTCACTTGATGAAGCTAAATCAGGTTTCATCACTACTATGTTATCCTTAAAAAGTACTTATTAGACACTGTTAGTATTATGTGGCAATCAATACAGCTCAGAATTGAGTATTCTCACGAAGGGTTAAATTTCCTTGAGATATGCATTGAACTTTCCATTCTTCAGCATCACCCACCGAGTATATCCAGGTCCTTGACCAAAAACAGTGCCATGAATTGGTTTGCCTTTGCCTGAATTAGGAAAAACCCAGTTTTCCTCAACATATTCCTTTTTATGCACCACAGGGACTTTATCCCCTTCTGTATGTAAAAGGTCTGATTGATCAGGACCAGCTCGACTGATGGATCCCCTGGTGTTAAGTAACCAGGTAGCTTGTGCTAAGTGCTTGTCCCAGTTTTTAAAAGTTCAGACACCCCATTGCTTTCAGGGTAGTTTTTAACAGTCCATTATACCACTCCATTTTCCAGAAGCTGGTGCATGATAGGCAATATGATATACCCACTCAATGCCATGTTCTTTGGTACAATTATTTATGAGATTGTTTTTAAAATGAGTCCCATTGTCCAACTCAATTCTTTCTGGAGTACCATGTCTCCACAAAACTTGCTTTTCAAGGCCCACGATGGTATTCGAGGCATAGGTTTCCAACAATCTGGTACTTGCGCACAGCGCTTGCCCTGGTGGGATTGAGGGATTGTGATATAGTCAATTTGCCAAGCCTCCTCATCCTTATATTTTAACCATTTCCCCCATACCACAAAGGTTTTAACTGTTTAGCTTGATTGATTTTGGCACATGTTTCACAATGGTGGATAACCCGCACAATAGCATTCATTGCTTGTATGTTGCAACCCTTCCTTGATGACCTGAATTGTCATGCACCCACTAAGATGAAAATAGTTCACTTTTATTTTCCCAGTCCAAATCTGTCTAGAAAATCTTAGCAGCTTGATCTACTTGTTGAATGTTTCGATGTTCCTCAGTGGCCCGATTCATGGGTACTTAGACATCTACATGATGTACCTTTACAACTAGTCTCCCTAGACAGCCAGCCACAATATCTTGCACAATTCAGCAGCTCAGATGGGCTTACCTCTGCGCTGCCAGTTGCTGTTTCCACTGCTTTGCCCACCCCCACAGAGCATGTTGAGAAACATTAACAGTGGGATTTGTCTGATGAAAAATTGATGGCTACATTTGCTCTATTTTGTCAAATTCAATTTAGTTAATAGCACGAATATCTCATCCTAAAGTAGACACTGCAATAGGTCAGATGAAATGTTCCCTAAGAGAGCATGGTCACTGCATGGACTGCACTGGTCCCAGCAGGGACAAGCCAGGTGTGGAAAGTTACTTTATAGGTAGTCAAAATAAAGTGAGATTAATCCTGTACTATTGAAAGTAAAATGATGTGTCTCAGTTCAAGATTTACATGAACAGAATTGTAAAGTTAAAATTTTGCATAAGTATTATAGCTCCTAGAAAATCCAGGTCTATGTCTTCCTGAGAAATGCGGCCAGTATTATAAGACACTCTTTAACATATCAGTACTTTATATATTTAATTCCTTCCATAAACATCATAATAAGAACTTAATCTCTTGTGCACAAAGGAAGGACAAAATACCCTTTGTGATTTCAGTCCAAAAACAATTATTGAAAGATCAAAACAAACCTTTCCTGTGTTTGGCTTTTTCTAACAGAAAGAAAAATGTTTCAACTCCAACCTTGTCAAACCTGGCCTTGTTCTCTGTACAACCTCTCTTCAGGACGTGATCCTAAGGACGGCTTTCAAAATGTGTCAGTCCGTCATTAACTTGTCCCTACCGGTGCCCATGTGTAAAAAATCACAGCATGGCAGAGATCTGATGAGTTGGTAAATGTCGGCAGACAGGATTGAGGCAGAAGTAGCAACTGGGTGGATATATTTTAGGTTGTAAAATAAGAGAAATACTGATATACTTAGTAGTAGATAATCCTTTGCAGTTTACAGTTCTGATTCAAGACCAAAATCAGCAATTGTACCCATTCCCTGGGGCAGAGACAACAAAGGCCAGTAGCCATCAGGCACCGTCCATAAGCTTAGGAGTGAAAAGGACCTTCCAAACCTACCTACTCCATTACCCATTATTCCTACATGTCAGTGAACAGGAGTTGGCTCTTGGGTACTGAAATACTCTGCCAAGTGCAGGCAAAATTAAATCATGTTCTCTCAAGAAAGAGATTCCAGAGCTGGCTGCTCCTTCCCCAGAAAAGGGACTGGAGCATGAAGTCTTATGAGGGGCAGCTTGCTTCTCTGGGGAGGGTGACAGCAGCAACTGATACTTCCCCAAGGTGCCCCCTTCTCAGGGACTGCCATCACAGTGCTGCCCAAGTCCCCTCCACCACACCAGCAGCAAAGGGGCCTCCTCTGCACTTCTAGGTCTGGCTCTTTGTTTCCACAGTGCCTTGGATTATGCAAACAACCTCCATCTCCCACTTAAAAATGTTATAAATCAAAAGGAAACAGTCTGCATCAAACCAAATTGGTGATGGGTGGTTTTTTGCAAATTTATTTTTAAGAAAGACTTGAGGGTATTTTTGTTTTAAAAATTGCTGCAGAACAAGAGTACACCCTCTCCCTTTATGCGCTTCCTTTTGTGCAGTTGTAGCAGGGTTGCCTTTTGTATGCACTGGGTAACTCATCATTCTGTGGGGAAGAGAGAATGGTGGTGTGGCAAGCCAAAAGCATCAGTCTGTCTGACCCTGGTCTTGTATAGATTCCTAAAGATCTCTGCACAAACGTCATCATCTACGAAATGTTATTTTAGCAAGTCTACTGAACTGGGATGAAATTGTATTGATTTGTAGTTGTTAATTCCTTCACCTGAAAACTGGCTAACTGGCTCAAGCCAGCTTGAAAAAGAATTTCTTCAATTTCACTTACAACGATTTCTCTCTTGATAAACAGAAGAAACATCTGCAGCTTTTCCTTAGTTGTATATATCAACACTGTGATGTGAGGAAAGGAGAAGAAAAAGCAAATGCCTGCAGCAAAGTTCAGATTTACGAAATGAGCTACAAAACCAGCAGACTATAACTTCACTGATGCATTTTGGTGTGGGTGGAACATATTGTGACTGCTGCACAGTTACGTCATGTCCCACTGTACTTGCCAGCTCACGTTTCTTCAATTAAACCACTTCACACTTATTGTATATAGTGCCTTTCATCCAAGGATCTCAAGTTACTTTACAAACACTAATTATGCCTTTCAGCCTTCCATGAAGAATAACGGTAGTCCAAAGTCATGAATTCGTCAATAAGAGAGAAAAACGTCTCACACCTCACGCATTAGATGCTATTTAAGATTGCCATTTTGCGTATTCATCTTTTAGACCTTAAAGAAGTAATAAGGAGAAGGATTCTTGAAGATGGCCAAACTAATCAATGCTGTCACTGGAGAAGAAGAAAGCAATTTTTAGAAAGAATAAAAGCTGATTTGTCTGAAGTCAAAACAATACCCTGTTACTACATTACTCAAATAAAGAGAAATTAAACAAAGAAATGCATCTCACTGTTTTTATTACTGTAGCCATATACTCTATAAATATCAGAAGCTGAAACAGACCAGTATGACTTAGAAAAGTAAATTGTTGATTGGTGTTTCTGTGATATACCACGTCGAGTGGTAATAGAAATATATCTGGAACAATATGGATCTCAATTCATACCAAATATCTGCCATGATTTTTACACTGAAAGCTGTATCTAAACCACTGACTTTTAAACATATCTGTGTACTATCTTAAGATTTGCATTCTAAAAAGAATTATGGACATGCCTATTGATGTAAGTAATGTGATTTCGATTTTTATAGGGAAAAACCCCATTACATATTGCCTTTAGTGTGTGCTATTTATTCAATACAAAGCATTAAAGTAGGCCAGCATTAGAAAATATATGGATTTCTGTTTAAACCCCAGCAATCTTTTCATTCCTTGACTTTTGCTCCATAAATGGACCAAATGTAACATTTATCATGCCTCTAATCCCTTAGTTTTGTCTTCCTACATTCATAGTGCAGCCATTCCCCATTGATTTACCACAAAACAATAATTTATCACTATCAGGGCTGCCATTTGTGAAAAGTGGAATGGAGTCCCTCATAAAACTAAAACTTAATTTCACCCACCTTTCTATCAAAAATACAATTTCCTTATTGCACTGCAGTTGAAATACGTTAACTGCTTGGTTCCCCATTAAATCCCATTTGGAAGGTAGAAAATATCCTCAGGAATGGGCACCACAATTTTCAAGAGAGTTTATGTCCTCCAGGGGAGCTCAGCATTCACACCAAAATGTAGTACCAGCAGGGGAGGAAGGGAGAGTTGTCCTCCAGCAATAACAGTGTCCTCAATTCCGTGTATCTGAAAATACAGACTGATACCCTTTACATTAATGAACAGCGTCAATAGCACCTACAACCACTGCTGTCCCTTTGTCTTGGTCGCTGATGCTCCCAGGCACTGGGGACTCTGCAGGTCTGGTTCAGGCAGCCCATTGCTGTCATTACTGGCCTGGGGCCGCTACCTGATCTCTTGCTCAAAACCCTTCATGGCAACACCTTCATCTGTCCACATTTCCTAGCACACAAGCCATCCTATCTCACCTTCTACATCAAATTCTCCAGGACTAGTTCACAATACCCTTTACCACCACAACAAATTGCCAGTAGTTTTCTCTGTGTTTTACATCAAACGCTACCCAAAGAGCCCTCTTGTTAGGAGTAAGAATGTGAGAATATGTGAGAATACATCCTCCAAATGAACTTACAACACAGTTAAGGTGGAACAGTTAATAAAGCAGCATGTTTGTGTTTTCGCAATGCGTTGCTAAGGCATGTCACAACCAGAGACTGTTATCTAAGCAGTCACTCTGTTTACAAGCAGAAGAGCAAAATGATTGAGGTCTCTCTCCCAAGTACCCTAACCAGATACGATAAGAAACAACAATATCATTGTGTGCTTTCAGTACATTAATGTCCCCAGTGTTGCTGTTGCGTAGACAGTTGAAAGTTTATCTCTGCTGATATTTCCCATTTCAGTTCCAATAGTGTGGACTTTGTAAAATTTCTGTCATGAAATTGCCATTTGCTCTCAGTTACAGAAACTTATTTAAAGCCAATTAAAGTTTTGAATACCTCTTTTTCAAATGCAGGGCACTTCAAAAAGATATATTGGTTTGCAACCTGAAACACTATGACCTGACGTCAGTATTCGGGCACTTTTCATTCCAAAGTACTCTCTTTTGTGTTTAGGGACCTCATGATGTTATGCCAAGCCATAGACCAAACACCAGATTTAAGATTTAAAAAACTAATAATACATCAATTAATTTGGCAATTTTAACATATAAATCTACACACGCAATCTGCAGTCCATAATGCAACAATAATCTTTTGATCTTTTGGACTAATTCCTAGAAGCAAAGGTTTTAGCTACAGATGAGAACAACAGAGAACACAGTTCAGAGGGATTAATGAAGTTACTATTTTGTATGGATGTAAAATCTATGCAGAAGATCTTCTTTACATGCCAAAATATCAATTAGTGATTTTCATTTTCACTGGCTCCTCTTTTCCTTCCCTTCAATGCACATAATACTTTCCCATGTTCTCACCAGGCTCTTGTCCTAGCAGAGCAAGAGGGAGGGTGGAGCACCCTCTGCAAGGAAACATTCAGGCTGTATATTGCCTGCACTACTCCCTAGCCAGCTGGTAGCATGTAAACATCCAAGGTCATGTTCAGTCCATGCTTACATGACCTTGGGGCATTATCTAAAGCGTTTCCACTGACCCCAGGGGCACTGGTTCCTGGATGAAAGCAAGCGTAATATGTGTATATAAACCTCTGCCATCCAGACTTCAGCCAGATTCGACTCATCAAGCTACACGCCCTCCCAAGTCTCATCCAAAAATCTGCAAGCCGAGTGAAGAAACAGTATAATTAAACGCATTTCATGCAAAGGTGACTAGGTAATTTTCACCTGGATCTTCAGGAGGGAAAAATCAAGAGTTGTGTTTGCTGACTAACTTGCACTGTGTACTTTGCAAACAAGAACTCTAACAGACTTGTCATTTTAAAGAAGAATAGATAATACAGGCCCACAAGGCTGCTCGCTTGAGAAGAGTAGCACTGACAAAATGAATCTTTTCTTACATTGTGGAGGCTCAGGGTAGACCGGGAACACATGAGATCTTTAACCTTCCCTCCTGGACAATCGCTTGAAAAAGGCATCAGGGACCTCAGTTTATAATAAACAACTCCTCCATAGTACACTGCATCTAACAATACAACACACACGCTACTGTTGCTGCACTGAAATGTCATTATTGGTTACAAGCCCAAATCCCTCTGTGAGACCTGACCATCTGGTAGAGAGAACAGGAACAGGACACAGTTTGATGCACAGTGTTATCTACGGACAGGAAAGCAAAACCAGGAACAGAGGAAGGGGGTGGTGCCTAAAACATGAAATGCCTAAAAAGTGGGGATGTGCCAACCTGTTCTTTTATTTCAACACCTTGTAACCATGGTGAAGATTCTTACCAGATCCTCAAAAGGAGCCTGGGAGATCTTTCAGCATTTGTACCCAAGTAATGCGAGCGTATCCATATGTCCGCATTTTTCAGTTTCCAGATTATTACCCAAATTGTTTGATTTGCAACTAGCACTTTCAGAAGGCATGACCTCTTCCAGAGCTGTGATAAACCTATGAAGCCAAGTGAGGTATATAATAAACTAAAGTTTCAAGAAAAATTGTTAACTGCTTCATTTAGATCTTTGGGGAGGGGGGAAGAGGAAGTGATGATACAGCTGAGTTTGCTGAGTTGTTTTCCATAGCTTAAACCATGTGTTTTAAAAGTGAATTTTGAACAGCCATCTTTAAACAGTTTTAACTGGTAGCTTTTTTTCAGACAAATGGGAAAGATTAAAAAAATGTTAGAATAACATCCAATAAAGTGGCTCTCTTTGAAGAAGGAATGTTCACTTAAAGCAGTCTCTTGAGGTAAGGAACAAGAAATCTGGTTTTCTGAACCACTTTTTCAAGTATACCTCTGCAGAGTGTTTCTAGCTCAGCTAAAGCCAAAATGGCAAAACCAGAAAAGCGTCATCCAGTGCAAAGCTAAGACAGTAGAATATGGAAACACACCCAAATTTTGTGGTGCCTATGAGGCTACAAATTTCAAATATGATGAAGTTTAACCATTGTTAATTTACATCATGCAACACTAAGATAAAATACATAGCTGATCCATACGGAATAAAAAAACATTTCCCCTTCTCATTTTTGTCTTATTGCATTTGAATTAATTCTGCTTTGCTCTTGATCTGTAGCCAAGCTGAACACTGATTTCAGCTGATTTGGGGTTTTTGCTTAGGTATTTTGACAGTAGCATGTTAGAGTTCATTGCTCAGCTACATTGCTATACGTAAAACCCATCACAGCATCTGTGACAGTGTATTTCTGATCTATGATATTTCATATCATAGGCCTTCTCTAAACAGGGTCCAAATGCTTCTATCAGGCCTCTGTAAGCTTTCTACTAGGAAACAGCATTCACTGGCCTGCTGTAGGCATGATGTGCACAGCTTTTGAAATGTCTTTCCACTGTCTGTTTCAAATTTGCCCTTTCTAGTCCTGTCTTTCCCCACAGAAAAAGGGCAAGAAAGCGCTCAGAGATGCCTGCCGCCGGGGAAGCTGCCCTGGCTCCCACAGCCCCTGCAGGACTCCAGCCTCTTGTCAGCCCCAGGAAACCCTTGCAAAGCATAAACACACATCCCCATATCCCTCTAGCAGTGCCACAGGATTCATTCCCAGAGTCTGTGTTTTTTGGAGCCGATTGCAACAACAGTGAAGTATTGCTCACACTGAGTATGCACTTTATTTGTATAGGCTGTCACAGAGGGAAAAGAGTCCTTGCTTGAGCACTGTTGCGCTTATTTTACATTTTTTCTTCATTCTGTTTTTTTCTTCACATTCATTCATTTAACCAAGTTATTAGAATGGGGCTACAGGCCAAGGGATTTTATTTCAAATACAGAAGTTGCAGAAAAATAAGGCAACAGTGCTGGCTGCACACTTTCTTCCCTGCGTGGTGTAATCAAATTAAATAGCAGACAGTAGAGGGGAAAGGCAAGTTTATTATCTCTGAATTACTCCACTGCACACTCCAAAGTCTCCAAATTTAGTTTAGTGCCATGTGAAGTCCGTCACCTGTGTGATATCCACCTTTTGTTCAATTATGTCAGCTCTTTTCCATCTTGACTTCTTATTCATAGAATCATAGAATCATTTAGGTTAGAAAAGACCTTTAAGATCAGTGAGTCCAACCGTTAACCTATAACTGCCAAGTCCACCACTAAACCATGTCCCTCAGCACCACATCTACACATCTTTTAAGTACCTCCAGGGATGGTGACTCAACCACTTCCCTGGGCAGCCTGTTCTAATGCTTGACAACCCTTTCAGTGAAGAAATTTTTCATGCTTTCCAATCTAAACCTTCGCTTGTGCAATTTGAGGCCATTTCCTCTTGTCTTGTAGCTTGTTAGTTGGGAGGAAAGACCAACCCGCACCTTGCTACAACCTCCAAGCATACAGAAGTGTTGCAGAGAAAGATGGGTCTCCGTGGTTTAAAATCAGCTCAAGACCAAAGCAGTCTATTGATTTATGAATGGTAGAAATCAGCAGTCAGTGAACTGTGCATTCAGAATCAAGAGAAATCACAATACTACACACTTACCACCAGTTGTTAGCAAACACCTGTATGTTGCTAACCACTTCTCTAACAAGCAGTAACTCATAGCAACAGAGACACACCCCCAGTTGCATTCACTCTGCCCCTCTGGCTGTGTACCCCCCTCCAGCTGGAGATGTGGGTGCTCTTGCTCTGATTGTGCCCACACCGATGCCACCACCTGGCAGGAGAGCCCAAGGAGGTCGTGCGTGTGGTCCCCATGTGCTGCCCCGTGCCATCACCCCACCAGCTGGGTGCAGACTCCTCGCAACATCCCACAGGAGGACACTGGGTCTGGCCGCTGACACTGGTAGGGCACCTCACAGCAGTGTCAAACCAGGCATCAAACCAACTGCTGCTGTGTTTTTTTCTCCAAAGTCTCTCCCCACATGACAAAATGGTCATCCTTTTATATTTCTTTTTGAGCTGACTCCTTCTTTGTTTAAAAAACCCACCACCTATCCCTTTGTATTTTCCTGGTTAATAATTAATCCACCTGACAATCAGCTTCCTCTTGAACGTTACCAATTTTTGACAGTTTCGGGTGTCCCACTTACCTGTCACATACAAAAGCCCTCCTGCCTTAACAGCCATTGTTATCCAGGCCATTTTGCCAAGGGTGGACTGTAAGGGCATCCCTGAAAGAAGTCCTAACTTGATGAGGTGTACTGTGTTACACACACCCTTCCCAGTGCACTGCTAAGGCTAAGAACACTGCCGTCATCTTCTAATACAGACAGAAAGTATTTTCTGTCACTTGCTCTCCAAAATAAGCTCAGCTAGCAGAAACTGATGTCAAGAGATAATTACCATGAGATTTAATGCAGCAGGTATAGTTTTAGGTGTATACGAATGTTTCTAACAGGAATAACCGTTGGAACTTACGTACTGATGGTGCATCATCCATCTATTCAGATCAAGACAAGCTGCTGTTCTTAGACGATACGCCATAGGTCAAACAGAAATTATCATGCAGGAAACAGTGGTTTTTCTTGGCCTTTATTACAGAAGTCAGATTAAAGGAGAGTAAGTTGATTACCATATGTCTACATTTTCCAAATATGTGCTATTTTCCACCTAGCATTGAAGTAAAATCCTATTTGGAATTAAAGGATTTGGGCAGTTTTTCTAGAAGTCTCTACTGCAGAGGTGTAGAGTACTGCATGTATGCTGTGCTGATGACCTGTGCATGCCACGTAAATCCAAAAGACCCTACTGAAAGTAAATAAAAGTATTAAAAGTACTGCTGACTACACAGCCTCAGGTCAGCAGTGCTTTTTATAGAACCCTTCCCAGATGTGTCGTGTTCACTGCATATGTGCATGCGTGCTGTAGAATGTATATTTCCACCCAGGAAATCCCAGCCAAAGTTATGGAAACCCTCATTATAACAGCTGTTCCCACCTTAAGGTAAATGGCATCTTTTAATTCAGTCCTACCCTTTAAGGAGAAATTTTCCTGAGACTAAAGGAATTGCTGCCAGCTATGGGCGAGGGGATACGAGGAGGTGCTCCATGAACTGAGTAGCAATTCGAAAGACAGCATAATGTCATTTATATAAGCATAAACTGGGGAAGTGAGATAACAACAGTTTAAAAAGAAAAAACAACAAACCACGTCCCTTCCCAGTCCCTTGCTCAGCAGACCCCATTTCTCTTAATCTGCTTATTGATGAATCTTTAACCTGGCTTAATTTCCTCCTGGCTGGCCGTGATCAGAAGAATTCAGAGGTCTAAGGAATAGGTAAGGGTACTCAGACAGCTCTGTTTCTCCAGAATAAGTAGACATAGCTGTCTGACTGGGGCTTTTTGTTTGCTTTTTGTGTTGCCTTTTTTTTTTTTATGTTTTCAAGTTCTTCATTCCAGCTGTGCCTGAAAGTGGAGGGGACAGTTTAGTCCCATTTAAGCCAAGTTCATGTGTGGTATCCGCTCCTACTTTCTCTTCTCAAAATGGGAAGATGGCCAAGGGACATCCAATCAGTAGGAAAATGATCTTCAGGGATGCTTGAGCGAGGATCCATCAAAGTAAAGAGCCAACACAGCTGGAAAAAATAGGAGAGAGCAAGACCTCACTGAAAGCCAGATGTTCAATGCACATCTTCATTCCTATTTTTTTCTTATCATAATTTTTTAACAACGACAGAAAAGTATGCTACTTTTTTCTTAAAATACAGGCAGGAAAGGAGACTGCTTACAAGTTTAAGTTAATGTGTTTTATTGTTCTAATTACTCTGAAATAAGTTTAGATATAAAACGTCATTGATTGGAGAAGAAATATATGCTTCTTGGCCCGGCAATGCTCAGTGCAGTCAGTGTTAGACTTGTTTTCTCTCTGTGTCCTTTCACAAGATGCCTGTTGGTTTTGGATTAGTTGCGTTGTAGAGTTAAATTTATATGAAGGGATTTAGCAGACAAAACAGAGACCCTTTAGCAAAAATGTTTTCATGCAGATTTTGATGGAAGAAGAGATATCAAATGATGGGGAAGGGTGTAGCTGAAGAATAAGAAACCTATAGGGAATGTTTCCCTGCACAGCTTGAAAGCTTGGTAAATCCAGCACTGAACTAATGTACAAGGGATTGCGACTGAAGCAATGCCAAAAGGAAGAAGAAGGGAGGATCAAATGTCAAAAAAGCCGGAGTCGTATTGAAGAAGTTAGTCTGGGGGTAGACTAGTAAAAGAACTTGGAAGTAGAGACGCCTCATTCAGGCCAGATGTCTCAGTGTCTCTGTACAGGTGTGACTAATATTTCCCCTGATACACAACAAACTTGAGGAGAACAGCACTCCACGGGGATTCGAGAGTTCAACTCTTGGCTCCCTTATTGACCTTTTCTGCGTGTACAGCAAGTCCCAGTCCTCCCTCTTTACGTCAGTCTCGGCTGCAAGCTCTCCTAGAAAGAGAGAGCGTCCTGTTGTGTTTGCAGCTACTGGACTGTTGTAATAGTTAGACTTGTTTTCAGAAGTGTGACAAAACTGAAAATTTTCCTTTACTGTTCAATTCAGCAACAATTGATAAATTTTACAGTTTTTCAATCAAGAAGCACGCAAATAATTGCAAATGGGAGCTTGTACAAAAGGAAATGGAGTGTTGCTGTATATTAGGGATGACAAAATCGTTATTAGACAAAAGAGGGAACATGGAGAAAATGGGAAAAGCACAGAACAAGATCTATTTATGAGAAAAATAGCTAAATGCATGTTCTTCTGATGGTCATGCTATACAGTGCAAGGCCAGATTCAGACCTTTGTAGAGTCATGATTTATCACAGGAAACTCTAAACCTCTGTGCTACAACCTGACAATAAATGATCTTAGTAATGAGTTATCTTTCGTGTTCAGTTTATTTGGGAGATAAAAAAAAACCAAAACAAAACCCAATGTGCTAAGTATTTTTTGATAATTGTTTTTTGATACAAAACTGGACATACCTCGTCCACATTGATATGAGTAAGTCATCTGTTATGAGATATTACCAGTGACAGCAGTAATTGAGGATTGTAGAGGAGAGTGCTGGGGGAAAGCAATAAACAGTTTTGAAAGCCAGGAAATGTAATCTGGAAGGAACATAGTTTGAGTTCAGCCACCTCAGGACAAGTTTGCTTAACTGTGGAATGAATTGGTATTTTCACAAATGAAAAATTGGAATTTTTGATAAAATCTGCTCTTGACACCTCCAAGTTTTGTATTAACACAGACAAGACAAACAACACACCAGAAGCTAGCTGGAGAATAAGAATGGCAGATAGGAACTGAAAACAAATCAATTAGCACAAAATGCATCATTTGGGAAGACTCGAAGGTGCAGAACTATGTACAGGTTTTTATCACTGGCTAACACCGGGGGGGCGCTGCTGTGGAAAGGCAATACAACCCTAGGATCAATGGAGGAACTATTTTAGGCACACACGGGGGAGTATTAACAAAAGTGGTTAAGTTGCTGATGATATCTTATTTAGGAGACTAGAGGTAACTATCTTCCTCCTATTTTAAGAAAGATTTAGTGAAAAACAAAAGCAGAAGCAGAAACTTGAGTGGTACAGGGAACATACAGCTTCCATGGCAAGCAGCAGCTAAACAGCTTAGCTAGTTTGCTTTTGTAAATGAAAGGTCAAATGAACCTTGGGCTAAAAGCTTTCCCTCCTTCTTGGGTGAAAAGACCTACTGTATTAAAAGCAGTTTCAGTTTAAGAACAAGGGCACACAGACTAGTAGAGGACTGTCAGAGAGAAAATTTTTTGTTAGAAATCAGAAGAATTAGAAGTTAGAAGGTGGTTAGAACTGTTAGTCCCAACAGTTAGAAAAGGTAATTTTTAGCTAGATAGTAAAGGGATCATGGTAAAAATGAAAATGAAAAGGTATAATATACATGTTATCTGCTTTTATGATAGGATTCATTACATTTAGCAAATGGGATTGAGGATATCAGGGACTATGGAAGAGAACCCAAGGGATCCCACCCCACATTATCTTCCAGCTTCCTGACACAGCTCCTTTTGTTCTCCAGGAAATGTTCCACTATCATTTTATCTTCAAAGCCATCCAACTCTTAAATTATAATTGGCTTCCTTTCAAGATTTTTACAGCCCTTTCCTCAAGCTATACAATTACTTCTCTGAGTTGTCCACCTTAAGATCTTCACCATCCTCCTACTTTGGCTGAACATTTCCAACCCCAGCTTCTCCACCTTTTAACCCCCTCACCCGAGATAAGGAGCTTCTCAACCCTCCCCCTGGGGCTAAGGTCTTTTTTTCCCCTCAGCAACTCTCAGACTAAGCTCAGATTTTTCCTGAAGAATCACCCACCCACTCAACACCTTTAATCTGTCCCAGGTGACCTAGCTACTCCAAAAAGCTTCTTTGGGCCAACAGGGGAGAGGGAAGACTTTTTCAAGCCTTCTGGTACTGATGCATTAGAGAAGCAAAAGGTTTTTTTCTACTTCTAAAAAAAAAAAAAAGTCTTTTCCCCTGGGAATAATTTCTTCTTTCCCAAGACTGCAGTTTTTTCTCTGAAGACTATCTCAAAATAAGTACTTCTGGGTCTTTGTGTGTCCTTCCATAACACGTGAAATGGGATCATTGGTGTTGCACACATCCACTAATTTCAGAGCAGCAGTATCTTACTACTGCACGTTGAAAGGTTCATTTTATATTAATCTTTGTATGTAATGCTCACTGAAAAATAGAGCTTTTTGTTGTAGCCTCTGAAAACAGAAGTTACAGGTATGTTTGACATACAATAACCTGAATCACAAAAAATATTTTATCCCTCATCTCCTGGTTAACACTTTTGGTAGATTCTAAGTGGCCATCTTACCAGAAAGAGTGATATGGTTATACTTAGAGTTTGGCGTTCAAATTATTTTAATGAAGATCAGTTATTTGTAGTAACAGGAATTCTGTTTTCTAGGGTAATACATAACTAAAACTGTAAGTTTAGAGAGCTTTTTTAATACATACATTAAGTTGTGTACAGTATTACAAGAGTTATGAGCTTATCCTGATCCAGGTGCTCCCCCTTACCCCCAAAAAGCATTGTACATTGCAGGTATTGTGAGATCCCAGGCAAAAGAACAGGAAAAAAAGGAAGTTCTGGTTAAAAAGCCAGAACAAAACAAAAAAATAAGGAAGAGCAATATCTTCTCTCCTGCCTCAAGGAATAAACAGACTCTCCAAGGACTGACTGCCGCTCTAACGGGGATGGAGTTTGCATAGGTCATGGTCGCACGTGCTCTGTACTGCATGCACAACCTTACAGATAGTTGTCAGAAGTTTTCAGCATCCTCTTGCACAGTCCAGCCCTTTAGTCAGACATTTTATGAAATGAGGAGAATTACTGTGTTTATAGAGACTGCTTTTGGTCTCAGAATCACTGTTTCTGGCCAATTTCTCCAAACCTTGTTTCTTGACATCCTCTCAATGCTGTTAGTGCTACTGCCTTTTCATTACATTTCTGTCATCAGAGTTGTGCTTTCATGTAGCACTGTCCTTTCTCTGTGCTGTTTTTAAACTTCATGTTTTAATCACAAGCAGCTGCCTCACTCAGTGAAAAGCTAATTGTCCCCTGGAGTAAGAGAGAGGGTAGAGAAGAAAAGCAAGAACAAGATGATAGAATCAACTCCACGCCCGTAGGTAGGGCATGACACAGGGATCCTTTGCTTCATCCCATGTAGGCTGGGACTTTGGGAAAGTCGCCTCATTTCTCTGGAGTTCAGTGTTCCTAGGCTAGAAAACACACACTAAGATACCCATAATGATACTACATTTCCATGGCCTGTTGGAGAAAAACAGGAGCATTGTGTGAGAGCTTATTATATACAGTTGTAAAAACTGGAAAATCATTCATATTTTATTGGTACAACCAATGTCAAATCAACCATCCTTACACTACTCTGTAAAAATATGGGACACATAAAGGACTTCATCTCTTGCTTACGTAGCAGGTATAAGGCCTTGACTTGCTGCTTAAAGGAGAAAATAAATCTCCTTCAGGGGACAGGATGAAAATAAATCTCCTTAAGGGGACAGGATGAAAAGGCGATGAGGAAGGGAAGGAATCAGTAGAGCCTTTAGCAAATGTGACAGCTTTACTAGAGACAAGTAAATAATGCAGGTTAAAGAGAAAAAAAAAAAAAAGGATCTGTCCCATGGAAAATAATTGTTTTTAGAGTACCTGCAATTTGTCTCTGCTGGAAGATATGCAATATGATAAATCTGCTGATAGATTGCTCCTATGCAGTCTGGCTTCCAACCCTTGCAGGATTTGAAATTTTGGGATTGCCTAATTGAAGAACTTGCAGCGTTAACTTTCACTGTTCGTCACTGAGAATTCACGGACTAGTCTCAAATATGTAGCTCATGGATATTATTGTCAAATATAAGATCAAGAAAATTCCCTTGAAGATGCAAACATCTTACAGGTAGTCCTGGTGGCAAGCTGGGTTTGATCCTATGAGGACTTCCTACCAGAGTCCTAAGCTCTGGTAGGAAAAAAGATAAATTTAAAATAGTGAATGATATTCTTAAAAGTGTGCAGGACCAGATGATGATAAGCTGAGGTAGATGGCTTTGCCAGGTTGCTGAGGGTATTTTCAAGAAAACATACCACAAGATACTGTGAATCACATTGTGATAAACCTGTTTAAGTATGCTTCTGACGTGGTTGTTTCAAATTAAAATGTAATTAATTTTACCAGCAAAGACAGAGAGTGAAAAGAATTCTATGCCATCAATGCACACACTTGGCTTACCAGTGTGTTATCACTTTTAACAACCAGGGCAGTCCCAACACCTCCAACTGCCCTGGTATAATTTTGAAATCTCAGACTGGCTTTTCCAGAAGGTTGCTACACTTCAGTCATTAGGGCATCACTTTTACAACCTGCTTTCCTTTTTTCTTTTTTTTCTTAATGAAAAAAAAAAAAACAACTCATAAAAACCACACCAACAAATAGATTTTTAATATATACTCACAAATCCCGATGTTCAATTGGGCAAGCTCTGTAGGATTTCCATGACGGTCTCCCACATTAACAGGTCTAGCACTGAACCATTTCCTCAATAATCCTATATATTCATACACTAGCATCCTGATAATTAGGTCAGCTGGAACTACGCACAAGTGATCATAAGATCTCAAATGGTATAGAGTTTTTGTACCATGGAAAAATTTCACTGGTATGGTTAAAATGACAGAACATTTTAGCGTAAACAAGATAAATGTTTTCATCCTTCCAAGACTACTTTTAGTGCAATGTAACATATGTGGGTAAAGCAGTATTTCCAGAGTGCCGAATCCTGAGTCACCGGATGGAGCACATCCCATGGATTGGCTTGCTCATCCTTCTATACGATTCTCCTTTCCAGCACTGAAGGCTGTCACTGACCGTGCAGATTTGTCTCTCTTCAGTGCGATCACAGAAATGTCATCTGAATCATCACTTGAATGCCTGGAATCTCTGGCAAGAAGAGCTGCTGGTGGTTCCCTTGGAAACCTCTCCTGGGATGGATAAGTGACCGCAAATGATGAGAGAGAGGGCAAAGACAGACCTTTCTTTGAATACTCATGCTTCCTGGTGCCTGTTTGAGGACACGCTAGTGTATTGCAAACAGAGCCTGCACAGCTCTGCTAAAGCCAGTGCTTTAAGCAATTGGAAAAAAATATCTTCACAGGCAAACAGCAAGCTTAATATTTGAACATCAGATTCTTCAGTGATCTAAGCTCAGCAGCTCAACCACTCTGTACAAGCCTGGGGTTGAGCCACAAGGAGTAATTCACAAAAGTCCTGTCTGCCAGCCAGGACCTGAAACCTTCCCTGGGAAGCTTTCTGGTGCGAAAACCTATACTGTGGCACGTTCTGAGATATGCCGTCATCTTGGTGAATAGCTTCTCTCTAGGAACATCCGGGTTATACAAACTCATCAGACTCCCAAGTCCCTGCATTTTTCTGCGTCCTGTCCACCAAGGAGCTCACCTTTGCACCCAAGGGGTGTCAGGGAGTCCCGTGCAGTGCTTTACCATACTGCCACATAGATTTGTTCTATTCTCAAGAGACAGGAGCAGTTCTTTCAGAACAAGAGTGTAAAAAGTAACAGTCATTACTGGCTGCAAGCACTGACACCAGCCAGGGAACTGCTAATTAGCTTTAACTGCCAGCAGCAGCTCAGCTGGGGAGGGGTCACCAAAACTTAACATTACTCAGTCGTGGGAGGTGGTTTTTGCCCTCTGCTACCCTGGAGGAACCAAGGTCTTCCAGCAATTATGCCTGTCCTGAGCTGTTTTTTTAATCTAAACGTGGATGTGGGGAAAATTGTATGAAGACACACGAGCCAAAAGAGGGCAACACTTCCAAAAGCTGGAAAAACACTGTCCCAGAGAATTTATACCTTTAGTGTGGGACTGTAAATTCCATCACCAAAGTGACGCTGATGTAGCAGTGCTAAGGTTATTATGTCCAAATCCCTCTATGAATCTGGATTTATGTGCCTAAAATTTGTCAGAAGTACATTCCTCAGTAAAAGGGAGAGAAGTCTGAGATTTCAACTTACTCTATGCAAAGGACTGCGTAGTCCTCGCAGAAAGAGCAACTTTTTCAGGCAATGTGGTGTTAATGACCAAAATGTTTCACCATCCAAAGAGGAAAACCGTAAGTGGGTCATAATTAAGTAAAAATAGTCATTTGCTACATCAGATCAATTCAGAGGTTACCGTTTATCGTTTTAAACTACAATTATCAATTTATAATGGAAAGTCAAATATGTCTAAGTTACCACATGCGAGTATCTCTTTCAAAGAGGACAGATTTTTATAATTATTTTATTATGTAATAATAAAACATGGCTATAGGAAAAGATTCACAAAATAGAATATAGGCACATAGCACTTTACAAATGGTAATTTAAACTCCACCATTTTCCGTGTTCTTCTTAATGTTCATTGTATCATATGGAGGGTCAAGTTTTGAATAAAATTACTCATAAGGAAAGAAAGTCATGCTGAGAGCTATTTTTGGCTAATATTTGAACAGAGACATCAGGATATGTTCGTCATGATTTCCCAAGTAGAACTTTAGTACGTCATAATAATGAGGTTTATTACTGCAGGTTTCATTTGTGCACAGGGGATCTCAGATGCCCCACCTACAGCTGAGATCCTAATTGGGCTACGCACACAAATAAAGCCTCAGAAAGCTCCAAGTGTAAAAATGGGAATTTCCTCTGCCCTTTATATTTCTTTCCCCTACAACCTGCTGAGCCTTCCTGTCCTCCAGGCTCGTTCACTCCCCTCTCTTGGCCCAGACTCACTTCAACGCCCTGCCTGACTTTGCGTTCGAATTTAAAAGGTGCAGGTATTGTTTTCAGCTACTGCTTGCATTGAATGTTGCTTTCCTTTTCCTCACCCCTTGGCTATAAAAGATTTTATACTTTCTGGGTCTGACCTCTACATTTCCTCTTGGGAAAGTTTCTGCCCCTAGAGGAGTGCCAGTGCAGAAATAAACTCAGGTTGCTGACGTTGGTGCTCAGGTATATAGCTCAGTGACGGCTATTTCTATCAGCATGAAATCACGTTGGAAAAGCCTCTTGACAGTAACAAAGACTTCCTGCAGATTTGGTAGCCCACGATATAATTACTAAAATAAATGATATGAAATCTGATACTCTCACCTGAAGCTAATCTAGAAAACCAGAAAACATACTAAATGAACAGCTCTTTTCTCTCCTATCTGGGGAGACAGAATTTGCTGGGTATTTGTTAGATTTGTTGATAGATATTCTTCCTGTATTTGGAGACTAACTGTAGGTCTTTTAGAACTTTTTTTCTGGAATCCTGTGCAATTAGCCAGCCTTGACATAAAATGAAGTGACCTGCACTGTGCTATGAAATATGCCAGTCACAATTGCACACCACTTCAGTGTTCCTGAACCAAAATTCTCCTTTCAGATAGTTTCCTGAAAAAAACCCGACCCCAACAATAAAGCCTCGTTTGAAAAAGGGATGCAAACAACAGCGGTCACTTGAGTTTCTTTCTTATCCCAAACAATTTCCCTGGATATTATTTCACAAATGAGTCAACAGACATTATAAATCATGAATGTGCAATCACAGAACCGCAGCTCTCTATCGCAGCTTTGAGAGCATTAATCTCTCCATCTGAGTCAGAACCAAGCAGTCCTGGAGGAGCACCAAGAACACAACCTTTAATCATGACCTAAGATCACTTTTCCCCTTTTTCCTTGATTTTCCTTCTTTCAGTGAAAAATGCCACACGAACTCCACATTTCAGCAGAACTTTGGGAAAAGCTGCTTTTAACTTTTTTTTGTTTCTAGTGCTTATTCTTCCACTATTAAAGGGAAAACAAGTAAATAAATCAGGTAATAAATAAAGCCACTTTAAGCAAGTCTTACAAACTTGGACATCTTTTGTCATTCAAAACATCTAAATAGTTCTCTCCATTAAGTAGGACATACTTATTAGGTATTAATACATACCTAGGCAGGAGAAAAGATATAAGAGTAATTTTTGTCCTATATTTTGCAACACATACCAAAAATCATGTAGTATTTGCCAGTTTCCAAACAATGATTTTTCTGCTGATTGTAAAACATTCTAGTCTTACTTCTAGTTTTCTAGGGGTTTATGCTCAATTTTTGCTGTTAAGAAGAGGGAGACTTATTAATTTGCCATGTTGTTTCTCCACATGAATCAGATGATCTTGAAAGGCACCAGAAGAGTGTTATGCACGGACAGCAATGTTCCACTTCTGTGTAAACTCAACTTTGGACAAAATTATTATTAAAGTGAAATGGAATTATACAAAATGATGTGATGTAAGAGATTAGGAAGACTCAGAGAGGCAGAGTTTATAGATAAAGGGAAACATGGTAGACCAATCATTATAGCTACTGAAAATGTATATTTTTGATGCAAAGACCAGCAGGTGTAAATGGAAGAAGCAATTTTCCAGTTAGAAAGCAATTTTTCTGAGATTATTGAAGGCTATATCAATCAGTCTGAGCTCAGGAGACATAGGGTAGTTGGTATCTGTGGAGCAGAAAAAGTATTAGCAAACACAGACATAGAAGGTGTTTTTCTCTTATGAGGGAGATAGAGAACCAGAGCCATCTGTGCCACAGAGAGCTGCAATTTGATAGAATGAGGAAAAATAGTATACAATAGAGCCTGCACCTTGCCAAGTCCGTCATTTTTAGTACTTTCTGTACAGTTGTGAAATCTATTTTGGAGATTTATCTTTCAATCTGTTTTATAGGTTCTCCTACAATGTTAAGGATTCAGATACCAAAGAGAGGATAGGTGTTTTTAGGAAAATATTTCCCCACTTTTATATGGGCATTTCTAGCCTTTTTTTTGATTGTCTGGGTGACATAATTCTGGGGCACTGTGGTTGCTCAGTTCTAGCCAGATGGCTTCCATGAGGCCATTGCATGGCCTGGAGAAAATTATCACATTCGAAAAAGAGTATGCACAGACCCTGGTAGTTCTTTTGCCTTCGGTGTTCATTGTGATGGCTGTGGAGGTGTCCTGGAAATTTATACATTATTGCTTAGGCAATATTTAGGTCTATTCTGTGTAGACATTTAATCTATTGATGTTTACTTCTGATGCCCGGTCTACCTGATTCCACAGTCCTACCCATTATTGTAATTCCGTATTACAGAACTCATAATACTATGATGCATCTTTAAGAAGCATCTGTTAGTTAAAGTAGCATCCTTTTTTTTTAATGTTCTGTGTTAAAAGTATCAGATTTTGCCATGTACCATGATAGGGTATCTCTGTGTCATGGGTACAGGACTAATAAATAACAATAACACACAGGAAATAATATAGATATATGTGCTTGCAAGCATGCACTTTCCAGTTTTGGGACTCTCTTCTTCCTTGTTTTCACCGTTCTTTCCAAAGGTTAAATACTTTGCAACAGAGACCATTACTAAAACTGTAAAAGGCTGATAGTAGAACTGCTAAGTGCACTCACCCACTTGATAACGTGTAGCTCCCCTGAGCATCTTTTGGTGGGTTTGGAGCCATGTTACTAATATTACTTTGGCTTGGGTAATTTGGACCCTTATTGCTGAATTGTTGTGCTAAATAGCTGTAGAGAAAGCATGTAATGTGTGTGATTAAACTCATATATAAGACAGGAGGAAATGTAAAAATTTGAGCACTTTCTGAAAAATGGACTTTTGTCAACCAGCCAACACTCAAATAATGGAAGAATAAATTGTAATAGAAATAAATGTGCATACAGTAACTTAAAAGTGTTATTAGGCTTTTTCCTTCTGAAGTGATTAGTCAAAGGCCAGTTCATTACATATTATTTAGTACTAGTCATAATTATGTTCAGCCATAGCAGCTGATTTTCCACTCAATACTTTAAACCAAACACATTGTATTTTCTGCTCCTACCTTATTAAGACAATTTTTGTCCTGAAAATTGAGCATGCAAGTAAATAATGAACACAAGAACCAGATGGTTGCAGCATGCAGAGTTATCATGGGACAGCTTGGGAAATTATCCCGGCTGAAGGAAAATCTACCTTCTGAAGAACATAAAGTATGATGTAAAGAGGATTTAGGCACCGACACCTAGAAGCATGATGCACAAAGGCCTCACTTATGTTCTAGGTAATTCAAAAGCAAGAGGCTTCTAGAATTTTGCCTTCAAAATTGCATGAGCATTTAGCATATTCAGCACAAACCCCTACATCCACAGACAACCCTTTCTGCCATGAGGACAGATTTTGCTCACTTTTTGTAGGCAAGTCTCACCCAGGCACCATGACACCTTGGCAACTTTTGGAGCTCAGAATTCACCATTTCCCTCTCCCAAAAAAAGTGTGTTAACCCCTGGGCCTAAGGCAAGCCTGGGGAAAAGCAAGTCCCATCCCCTCTCTTGAAGCTGTGTCTGTGCAAAGAAGGGACTTTTGCCCAAGAATATGATTCTTTTCTAATGAATTGTTTAACAAAATGTACTCCACTGAAAAATGGGAGATTAGGTCTGAATACACTCTGTCTGATAAAGCCACAGACATTAAACAGTATTCAGCAGACTTTGGAGTACTGACAGTGGGTATTGGGGTGAATTATGGAGATTACAGTGAGTTCCCTGCATCTTTTCTGTGCTCACAACCTTGGTGCAAATACTTTGGAAAAACTCCCAATGAGATACACTGATGCTTGTGGATCTTGTCAGAGGAGGGATGTTAGCCAGACAGCTCCATTACCTGTCACTTCATCTTTGATATATTTTCCCATCTGCCCAAGGCACTTCCAAATATATGTGATCCTGTGAAGATGTGCCAGGCACAGAGGAAAGCATGTGTTTCAGAGCCACAAGAACCTATTTGTGGAGCTCTACATAGAAGAGGAAGGGGGGATGGAGGCTTTGAGGAGGTTCTGCCATCAAAAGTAGCAGTTGAAGAAACAGGACAGAGAGCAAACATATGACACAGATAGGGATAAAGGCCAATTACACCAAATTATCGGTGATTCAAAATGGTCTTCTTGAAAAGAAGGCTGGCGTGAAACAAGAGGCAGTAAAGTCCTCCATGCTGTCAGAATGTCATTTCACAAAGCACGATTTGTAAATTCTGCCTTTATATGCAATCTACAGTTTGCTCTGCCTGAAACAGACAGGTTGCCCTCACAACAAATTGACAAATGATTTAGGTTGTAGCCAAGGGGACAATCCCGAGCCAAAGGGACATTGGATTTCCAGTGTTGGAGGTGGGAAACAGTGTTTCAGCGCATCCTGACTGAAAAGGGAATGAAGAAATGATGAACAAGCAGGAGGGAAGAAATTCTAAACCTGAAGAGATCCCCAGTCATGACACTTAAAAGAAAACAAGGGATCCAAGGTGACATCCTCTTTCAAGAAAGCAAAGATGAAGGAGTTAGTCAAGAAGTAGCTCCTCCTCAGCTAGAAAGCAAAAGAAAGTAAAAATCTTAATAGCTTTTCAGCTGGATACCACAGAAAGAGACTTCTAAGCTAATCTAAGTGTTAGGGCTTGTAGGGCACATTGTTTTCTTTTCATCTACTTTCACTCCTCCCAAGATGTTTTCAACAATGTCATTTCTATTTGAATTTGTAAATACATTCCCTGTTTTATTTTACTGCAAGTTGCTCTTGATTAAGGGTGATTTTACAGTAACAGGGAAGTTAGGATAATGGAAATTCCTCACAGCTAGTCAGAAAAATCCCTGTAGGCAGTAGGTAAAGGACAAAATATATCAAACGGAAATGGCAAGGTGGGACTGATAAAAAACTAAGGCTGAATTAGGATTTCTGGAATTAAATAGGCAAAGTCAATGAATCTCATTCTAGCAGAAATTAGGTGAAATGAAGCAAGAATTTTAGCAAGGTGAAATGAAGTAAGAATTTTAGCAAGGTTAAATACAATCAAAGAATTCATTAAAAACTAATTACTATAATGATAACTAATAATTACAGAGATACAATCAGTTAGATGTTTGTTCACCTGTGCTCTGGTTCTTTTGCTTGTGAGTGACTCTTTTCTGACCACTTTTCTTTTTCTACTTGTGTATTTCTGCCATTTGCAACTGAAAAATCTTTGGGACAGAAGCCATCTTCTCAATTCTGTCTGAAAACCCTGGGGTGTGTTAGAAGAATGTAAAATGAATAATCCCATGGAATTTAATAAAAAAGGTGGTTCCCTCTGTAGAAACAACATTAAAAAGGGTATTTCAATTAGAAAAGAGAAGGAATCATTTTATCCTGATTCCATAAGTGTCAAGACAAAAATGGACTTTTATTTCAATAAAGCCAGAATTTAACTTCATTTACTTAAGAAGCAACTAGCTCTGGATTCACCTTAAGGACAGCCTTTTCATAAAAGAGTACACCTGGGAAGCCTAGAAATACGATCACAAATTTCCTGCGTTTGTGTTTTCTATCTAAGAGACTGAAAGGCTGGTTGAGGTGGCAGTCGTCCCCATACCATATCCTTCCAGAAATGCGAAGGGTGTTGGAGCCAGAGGCCAGGTTTACTGACCCATTCAATATTGGAGCCTTGCATCTGCCATATTTGCAGGGTCCCAAATGAGAGTGAACTGGCCAGGAAGTTTTGTAAGGGAGGGAATAGAAGTAGAATAATTTGGCCAACATAACCCTGATGTTTCTGTAATTGTGTTCTCAATTACATTTTTATGTGCATGAAAAGACATAATGGAATTACTGTCGCATTACATCAGCTGGGTAATTTTTTCAACCCAATGTTATCCATTCAAGATAAAAAAGTCACTCAAAATTTTTGAAAAAACCCCACTTTATTAAAAAAAAAAAAAAATCCAAATCCTAGAGTTCTGGAGAACAATAAAGACCAAAACATTTAGAGTAACAAATCCTAACATTAGGTCCTCTACCAGCTCACTCTCTGATACATTGGCAGTCACCAATGCGTTAGAGGTTGCAGAATGGTGGCTCTCCAGCTTACTGAACAAGTTTCATTTGACATAACAAGCTATTGTGAACCATCAACACGCTCAAAAATATCAGGTTACTTTCTCCTGATGACTGACTTAGTGATGAAGATTTTACCCTTATTTTCAATGCTCAGTCAGTTTCCAGATCTATAAAACAAAAGGACATCATCAGCAAGTTTCTAAGTTTACCTGAAACTTCATTATGGAATGGATCCCAATTGGCCATGTAATCCATTTTCCTCCCCTGTGATAATTACAAGTTATCTCTTTGGCTTTCCTGACATGTCTGCCTAAGCATACTTAAAATCCCTTCAAGATGGAAACTCCACTATCTCTTTAGGCAAGTTATCTTGGTGTTTTATTATCTTTATCTCAGAAATCTGAATTTTCCTTTTCTTGCATACTTGAAAATGTTTGGATGTTCCCCCACAATCTTCTTCAGTCTTAATAATATGGTTTTTTTCCATTTCCCTCATAAATTGTGTTCTTTAGACCTTTAATGACTCTGGACTGCTCAAGTTATTAAAGAAGTCTCAAACTGAGAACAACAATCCAGCCAAGGCCTTACCAGTGCTGAGTACATCAGAAGGTTTGCTTCGTGTGTCTACAGGCTGTTTATGCTGTTTGAGTATCCCAATGTATTGTTTGAAGGGCTTTGCAGTAGCATGAAATTTTTTAATTATAGAAGGTATGTCACCTACTATCACCTCGGATCCTTTTATGAAGAGCCACCAGCTAACAAGTTGTTCCCATTCACTTTTTATGCAATTGATAATTTCAACTTAAATATACTGCGTGGAAATTGGCTGTGGTTTGCTTTTTTTTAGTTTATTTTTTGTTTTCTTGGATCATTGTAGCACCATGTTCTCTGCAGATTTATTAAGATTAATCTCTGTTTTGTCATCTATGTCATTGATGAAAATATCAAAAAGCGATAGACGTAGGACAGACTCCTGCAGGTACTATTTAATAACAGCCTTGCCTCCTAGTAATGAACAATTTGTAATTTTTTATGCAGTGCAATTTTATAAACAGTTTGGCATCCATCCTATAGCTGAAAAAACTTGACTTGAAAAAGTCAAATACTAAAGTCAGGATATGTGGGATTATGATCTTCTCCTTATCACCAGGACTGTTTGTTGAGGAAAGAAAAGTGAAATACTGTGCTTGAAATGTTTAGTTCCCAACAAATCTGTATTGTCTTCAATCTTTCTTCCCTCAGACTTCTAAGTTTTTATGATTGGATCATTTTTCCCAAAAATTTTTCTAGAAATTGAACTTCAGTTGACTGGTCCACAATTCCGTGGTCTTCCTTCCTTTCTGTTTTGAAGATAAGCTCCATATTTGGCTACATGGTTTAGGCTTGAGGTTTTTTTCTGGGTTTTCTTAACCGTCTGATACCATTTACAATCATCTCCAGGCCTAGTGTTTTCTTTCCTCCTACTGCTTTGACATAGGCTCCAATATTTGTTATTATTTGCTGTTGTCCCAGCTGTCTTCTTGCAGCCGGCCTTTCAGTGGTGACTGAGACTGGAAGGCCTTAAATAACTGAGCCATCTCTATAACTCCCTCTGTAGAATAGTAGAGTTGCCCTTTGCTTTGTCTTTCTTCTGCTCCCAATGTGCGCACAGAATGATTCTTTACGTCCCTTGCTTACTTGCATCTCAGTTTTGTGCCTTTTGGGTTTTGTCCCTCCCTTCCCCTTTATTTTATTTTTTATATTTTGCCTGACCAATTTTCTGGGTTTTGTATGCTTCTGTCTTGTAATTGAGGTCAGCAAAGAGCTCATGATTCAACCAAGTTGGTCACATAATGTGCTTCCGATCCTCCCTCCACTTTGGGATGATTTGTCCTTCACTTTGGGGGACCACTGCCAGTAATGGGAAAAAATTAAGTCTCTTGGTTGCTTCTATTTAACCTTTTCATCTAATCCCAGTTTATCTTTTGAATGCAGCCTCTCATCCTGAGCCCTCGTTGTGGTGGATCCAGTTAGCTATCATCTTTTCATGTATCCTTTGCCATATATATTTGTGCCAGGATTAATTAGGAAACTTTCAGCCTGTTGATTTCCCCTCTCCCATCTCTCCTTTCGTTTCTTGAAAAAACATTTCACTCACCGCTTTTTTTTAACAAGCAGCTAAGTATCTAGTGCCCGGTTCCCCTTTGAAAAAATGGTTTAAAGCTACAAAAATGCACGCTGCTGCTATCTGGTATTAGCCTGGAACACCCTACAAATCATCAAAGGCAGCTACAAACCTCAGCAACATTTTTAGATGTTTACAGGGTCTAAATGTGGGACACTGTAGCAGGCTTGGTAATAATTTTTTTTTTTCCGATGATCCAGTGGCATGGGCTAAGGCTTAGCCTTCCACGCTGCAGACAGCCCAGAAACCCTTGAATGATACACACAGTGGAAGAACCGAACCGTGGCAATTAGCTGGCTGAAACAGCCCAAAATCAGTATCACCTTTTTCCTCAAGAAGCTTCTGAACTGCTCAGGAACAGGGTGCTGTCCTACTGCATTAAAGGGTAGAGATGGGGCCGCCTTCCTGTAGCAAGCTGACTCTTGAAATGGGTGCAGAAATAGGTGCAAGATCAAAACCTAGAAAGTATGGGGAAAAACCTATCAAATAGATGAGGATATAAAATTCTATTAGCAAATTCTGTGACTCACCAACACACTATTTTTAAAAGATAAAACCTACAGAGATTATTATGAAATTATAGGTGTATTTCTAGCAGTATATTATAAATAGGTTGTATTAAAACTGTAAGTATAGAAATCATAGTATCATAGAATCACCTATATTGGAAGAGACCTTTAAGAGACTTTTAAATAAATACAGCAATCTGAAAGTTTTCTTATTTATGATAAAACCAGAGAAACTGACAATACACTCCAGTTGGATTCAAGAATAAAATAGATTTGTATCCCTAGAAAGGGCACCAAGTACATGAAATGTCCAACTTCCCTCTTTTCTGTGCTTCCACAGTTTTCAAACAGTGGATCAGTTCTCACAGTCTTCAGCTGGCTGTTTCAGAACTCTCCCACAAAAAATATCATTGGTATAGTCATTGCACATGAGCTCACTGATAGCAGTTATCCATTGGTCAATTCATCAAAACAATGTGTTTTAGGGGAACCTTTTAACATTTCAATAATATCTTGTTTCAGATAACTTCCTTAAGGTGAAATATTATAGGGATATGTTTTAAAAACTGTTGAGGGAGCCCA
This sequence comes from Chionis minor, assembly GCA_013398295.1. NCBI lineage: Eukaryota > Metazoa > Chordata > Aves > Charadriiformes > Chionidae > Chionis > Chionis minor. The sequence goes on along the minus strand of VZSF01007434.1, from coordinate 243,655 downwards.
ACTTAATCCTATCTAATCATCTAGTCCTCTAAATCCCTATCTATGTGTAGCTGAAATTGTTTGAATCTCTACAACGAACTACCGTTGTACAACCCCCAACATGTGCACTTTTACAGAGCTTACAGGCATATAGCACACACTTTTGTATCACTAAAAATATTGTAGATATGCTTTCTCTGGTTTTAAGATGACATTTTTAGACTCTGTGTACTATTTTTAAAGTCTGCTTTGCAGTACATTGTTACCCAGCCGTGTTGTAGGACAGCCTTTCCTGAACAATAAAGCCTTTTCTGGGCCTTTTCTGTCAAGTGCCCGTTACTTTATTTAAGTGTTACTTACAAGGCAAGCTGTGAAACCATAGAATTTGTGAGTTAGGTTTTCATTGCCATCTTTGGCATTCTTAAAGTGTCTTAACTAAGACAGAGCCTGCTCATACTTGCCCATTAATACTCTGTATACTGAACATTAAAAAACCTGTTAGAGACCACCTTGCCTACAATCAGAACAGAAAGCAATTAAATATGAAAATTGACATATTTCCTCCTATTTCCATGAGTTACATTATTCTGTTGTATTTCCCCATATTGCCTTTTAATAACAGTAGTTAAAATAGTGAATTTTGTCTTTCCTTTTGCCCCAGCAGTTAATCAAAACCCACTTCCCAGCTAGAAAGAGTGCAGCATTTGCACAGTTAAAATGCAGCTGTTTCTCATATGGGTGAGCTCCAGAGATATTATGAGGGACTTGAACCCTGGGAGGAGTCAGGCACAGAAAGAGAGAGCTCTGTCTCAAGTTATTTCCTGCCTTCCTAGTTATTAGAAAATCCTATAAAAATTATAAGAAACTTTTCATTAAAGTCTCTTTATGTTGGTTTTTGTCTGCTCTGTCGTGGGGTTTTTTTTATTCAAGAATTTTAAATACACACTTCTGTGATTTTTTAAAAAGAGCAGAGAAAATGACACACAAGTATGTTAACACATAATTTTGTTCACCATATAAATGATACGTACTTTATAAAATAAGAGACTTTTCAAACAATACATAGCCATTGCCAGCTGTCTGCAACAGAACAAGTACTAGGAAAAGGCAAACTAGATAACTTCTCCCTATTTCCATTGGCTATACTGTTTCTAAGTGGAGTTTCCTAAGAGAAAAAGGTTGATACACTCCCTGCCTGTCTATCAATTTTGAACCCACTGCAAATTCAAATAAATTCAATAGAAAGGGAGAGGCTTCAAAGGTAACTAAATTTCCCAGATTAAACTGAAGACTACATATGGAGTAAAGGAAACTGTGAAATACTTATCAAATTTGTGATGAGCTTTACCATTATCCTTTAGTTGTACACAGGGAGGAAAGCTGCAAATGTGTGCTCAGAGGAATAAAAAATAGCCACAAGTAGAAGTGCGAAGAACAGCCCTTGTTCCCTGGGTTACAAGGAGAAAGGAAAAGGCATCCAGGAGGAGAGATGGGGTAAGAGCTGCCTCATTTGCCAGCATGAGAAGGACACGTGTCTAGATGACATGTCTGCCTTTCATCCCATAGGTACGAAGCATTAGTTGAACTTTAACTTAAAGCAATCAAGAATCAGACTCTCTCTCACCCCTTTGAGAGAGCATCACTTATAATGGTTGGCTTTGTGAAGAAGTTTTACTGTAAAATAAGTGTCGTTGTAGAAACCAATGATGGAAAAAGCCTTTTTTCCACTTCCTTCCTCTCCCATCCCAGCCATCAGAGTTCTTTAATGAACATTTAGCACTGCTTTACCTCCGTGCTTGTAAGAAGACCAAAGAACTGAGTTTCCAGTATTTCCCTTAAGCGTGCTAATGGGCAGTAACACCACTCACCCCCACCATCACAAATTTTACACTTTGTTTTCAGCCTTCTTTCTTTATTTGTCTTCCATTTAAGTATGCCAAATGCCTCATTTCCCGTAACTCCAGTATAGCCCAAGGAGTTAATTTAGGGTAAATAAGTGTTAATGATGTCAGAATCAGCTTTTTTTTTTTTTTTTAATATTGAACATAGATTACACATGAGAAGGTTTACAGGTGGCTGTCTGCCCCTGGAGGTCGTTGATATTTGAGATACCCTAGCGTAGTACTGTTAAGTTCTATAATGTCTCAGTGCTTGTAAATGTATTAGAGATGCCTAAGATTTGCCTTCTGTTTGTCATTTACAAACTCCTTGCCATTTTCTCACATGTAAGCCCCAATAACATAAGTAGAAGAAGAATTCTCTCAGCAGCCTCAGAGCAGAGCCTCGTCAGACCAGTGTATTCAAGCTACCTCTAACCCTCCTCACTCGGCAGTTAGTACCCTCATCCAGAATATGGGAGTCAGGAATACAAAAACATTTCCCTGGCCAAAAAAGAAAAAAAAGTAGAAAATTAACATGCCATGATGCAAATGGCTGTAGGCGCTTGATGTAGGACTTTCCTCTGCACAGGCTATTCCACTTAGACGTTTATCTGCTGCCTAAATACACAGCTGGGAGTGAGTGTGATCATGTAGTGTTGCATTTGGCCCATTTACCAGCTGATGTGTAAATCTAGTCTAGTCCCTGCTCCAGTGACCCACCTGGTATATTATTGTAAGATCTGTGCATAAACAGGACCTCTGTAAAGTCAATAAGGTCTTATATCAGTTGTTCCCTGATTATCCAGCCCCCTGAGCTAGTAGATAGGGGCAGGGAGCAGAATGAATCCCCGTAACCCAAGGCGAAATGGTGAGTGACCTGCTACACCACATACACAAGTCTATGGGGCCAGATGGGATCCACCTGAGGATACTGAGGGAGCTAGCAGAAGTGCTCACCAAGCCACTTTCCATCATTTATCAGCAGTCCTGGCTAACCTGGGAGGTCCTAGTTGTCTGGAGTTTAGCCAATGTGCCCATCCACAAGAAGGGCTGGAAGGAGGATCCAAGGAACTATAGGCCTGTCGGTCTGACCTCGATGCCGGGGAAGGTTATGGAAGAGATCATCTTGAGTGCCATTGTGTGGCACATGCAGGACAACCAGGTGACCAGGCCCAGTCAACATTGGTTCATGGAAGGCAAGTTCTGCTTGACAAACCTGATCTCCTTCTATAACAAGGTGGCCTGCTTCATGGATGAGGAAAAGGCTGTGGATTTTGTTTACCTGGACTTTAGCAAAGTCTTTGACACCGCTTCTGACAGCATTCTCCTGGAGAAACTGGCTGCTCATGGTTTGGATGGACATACACTTTGCTGGGTAAAAAACTAGCTGGATGGCCAGACCCAAAGAGTGGTGGTGAATAGAGTTAAATCCAGTTGGCAGCTGGTCACAAGTGGTGTTCCCCAGGGCTCAGTACTGGGGCCGGTTCTCTTCCATACCTTTATCAATGACCTGGACAAGGGGATCGAGTGCATCCTCAGTAAGTTCGCAGACAACACCTAGTTAGGTGGGCGTTTTGATCTGCTTGACAGTAAGATGGCCCTATAGAGGGATCTGGACAGGGTGGACCAATGGACTGAGGCCAATGTTATGAGTTTCAACAAGGCCAAGCGCTGGGTCCTTCACTTGGGTCACAACAACCCCAGGCAGTGCTACAGGCTTGGGGAAGAGTGGCTAGAAAGCTGCCCAGCAGAAAAGGACCTGGGGGTGTCAACAGTCAGCTGGATGTGAGCCAGCAGTGTGCCCAGGTGGCCAAGAAGGCCAACAGCATCCTGGCTTGTATCAGGAATTGATGTGGCCAGCAGGACTAGGGAAGTGTTCATCCCCCTGTACTGGGTACTGGTGAAGCTCCACCTTGAATACTGTGTCCAGTTTTGGGCCCCTCACTCCAAGAAAGACATTGAGGTGCTGGAGTGTGTCCAGAGAAGGGCAACAAAGCTGGTGAGGGGTCTAGAGAAAAATTCTTATGAGGAGCGTCTGAGGGACCTGGGGTTGTTTAGCCTGGAGAAAAGGAAGCTGAGGGGAGACCTTATCGCTCAGAAGGTTGTAGCGAGGTGGGGGTTGGTCTCTTCTCCCAAGTAGCATGTGATAGGATGAGAGGAAACGACCTCAAGTTGCACCAGGGGAGGTTTAGGACGGATATTAGGAAAAATTTCTTCACTGAAAGGGCTGTCAAACATTGGAACAAGCTGCCCAGGGCAGTGGTGGAATCACCATTCGTGGAGGTATTTAAGAGACAGGTAGATGTGGGGCTTAGGGACATGGTTTAGTGGTGGTTTTGGCAGTGTTAGGTTGATGGTTGGACTTGATCTTAAAGGTGTCTTCCAACCTAGGTGATTCTATGATACTATGATCCTATGATTCTGTCACCTTCCTGCTGACTATTCAGGAAAAAAATAAGCTGAATTTGTTAGGACAGATACAAAATCACAATACCTCACTTTCTGGTTCCCAAAATTGCTAAACAGCTCACACAAAGTTGGAACAACTTTGCCAGAATTATTTGAGTGTCTGTAACTTCATATTTATGGACTATTTAAAGAAGATAGGAGAAAGAGTTTCCTGAAACAAGGAGATTGGACAAAAGGAGGGGGAAGGGGACATTTCTATATCTAATGATTATTTAGGAAACGGGACCATCTTTCCAGTCGTCTACATGCTTACAGATACGGCAATTACCTAAGTAGTCCACTTCTACCTATGAAGGGAGATCGAAGTTTTGAACCTTGAAGGAAAGGATTTAGGCACCTAATTTGAGATCATGGTTTATGGCAGGACTTAGCTGCTTGTATCGTATTACCTGTAAGTGAGAAGCCCGAGCACCAGACTGAGATCAAGCAAGGATGATTCTTGCAATCAACTGAACATGTTCCATGTTAGTCATTCCAACGATATCTGTCCCAATATCAATTCGACTTCTGTACTCTCCTTTTTGGTCTCAAAAATTTCCCCATGCATGTGTAGAAATCACTGAAACTACCTTTACTGAATATTACCCACCTTAAATACGGGGTACCTAAAATTAAATATTATTGAACTTCAATGCCTAAATTCTCTTCAGAGCCTAGTGCTATCTTTTTAAAACTTCTGCTACCAAATATATTAAGGAAATTAAGCACAAAACTGCACCTCTCCTAGGCAGACTGGTTCTAACTGGATTTTTCTGCCTTATGCCAGCATGAGAAGCCCACAGGGAGAATTTTTTTGTTTATTATTTCAGAAGTCTGAACAAAAAGCAGCAGGTAATAGCAAAAGGGTGGGGGGGGGAGAAAACCCAAGCCAAAATAACTATGTAATTTAGATACTTCTTCAGACAGGGAGTGACAAAGTGGAAGAAAACTGATATTCTGAGGGAAGAGAATAATACATGATGGAAGCAAAGGGCAGAGGGAGGGTCTTTTTGGAAGGAGAGAAGGTTGCAGGGTGCCAGAGTGCTGGGCAATTGCCATTGTTCCTGCCAACAGAGCATCTTTGGAAGAGAAAAATAAACTGAGAGCAATAAGAGAGAGCAAGATTGAAAATGTTCCAGGATCACTGAATTTGCAAGCCATTTTCATGAAGTTTTCTGCTGCCACACACTCCCAGAGAGAGTTTGTACCTCAGGGACTCCTCTGTGCTTATGCCAGCGCATGCAGAACACAGCAGAACTGCCTCTCAGCCAACAACACAGCTGTTTGCTGGTTAACAGCTGTCTGCGCAACAATATGCTTATTATTAATAAATTGCAAATTCAGTAGGTGGCTTCCACGCAGAGTACAATAGTCTATGAAAACGCCGAATAGTCCTAAATTCAGGACAGACAAAAGTTTGGAGCCTCACTGAATGCACATTGAAAGCAAGCTGTTGCCAATCATTTTCTGAGTACAGATATTTATCTAAAGACATGTTCTGCTTTTGCCCAGACCAAGTTTCTCCAGCTCACTTGTCAGTACATAATACAGGAGTGCTTTATTAAAAAAGCAAGATGGTTAATATTCACTACTTTTATTTTTTTTCATAAAGCCTGCTATCAAACCAATCTTAATTCATCTGGGACAGTTTGACAAATCCACACTGCAAGTAAGTACCCCTTCCCTTCTTCTTTCATGTTTACCATGTTTACTTATGTCAGTCAGCTTGGATCAGACTTGTACATAGTACTCAGAAAGATTTGCACTACTGACCTGTGCTGAAAACACTCTGGTTTAGTTTCTGTTGAGGCTGTTTTGTGATGAGTGCCTTACACCCACCTTCATCTTGACAATGGGTCAACTGTTTGGTGTAAGGAAAGCTCTTGGGAACAGGAATCACCTTTGCCCTTGAGATAAATTTTTAACCCAGCCCAATGAATAAAAGTGATGACAAATTTCCCAGAAAATTAGCACTTAGAGAACTACAGTGCAGAAGTACAGGAAGATTTGAATTGGGTAAAACTAAAGTTCAATTCTAACAACAGCAAAAGGAAAAGCGACACCTCCCACCCTTCCCCCCACATCACCTCCAATTTTCTAAATCTTCCTTCTTCTCTAGAGAAGCTGATCTGCACCAGATAAAAAGTGAAATTGGTCTTACAAGGTTGCTGCCACTGAAGGGGCTCTGGCAGGGACATGTTTGGCATCGCCACTCTCAGGCAATGGCTACTAAGAACTCTTGGGTGTTATTCAGCACTTCAGAGAGACACAAACCCAAATAAGTAGCTGGAGACCTCAGTCAGGTTGTGCCCCTTGTCAGTTCTGTGCAGGCATCTCTAATGAAAGAATACATATATGTCTTACAAGGATTAGAAGTTCCCAGTGAAAAGTAAAACCAGTATTGCTTGTGTTGAGCCAGGAGGAAGAAGATATAAAAAAGAAGGCAGTTGGCTGATTTCTAAAATATTTTGGGGCCATTCAGTCAATTTTCAATTTTAAAAGTGTTTAAATACAACTGGATGCTTTCCTCAGGTATCTGCTCCCCATGTCCCCTTATAGCATTCTCCATATGTGAATACACTTGTAGGTCAAAAATAAATGTGACTGGCTTAGAGCACACTTCAAAGTTTAAAGGTCAATCTACATACTAGCAAACTCAACCATTTCTTCCACCAGGTGATACTGCCCTTGGGATTCCCACTTTTGAAAGCTGTTTTTTTGGCTGGTAGGGATAAAACCCCCATGTGATTAACCCTGCACATAAAATGTAGGGCATAAGAGTCTGTAAGTTACCTTGGGAATTTTGCTTCTGGGACAAGCAGAGGCTATAGAAGATGTCACACTTATGTGCTTTAGCCTCCAGACAGAAAGGGAGAATCAAGAAGGCTTTGCCATGTATCACCATTCTGCCCTTCCTTGCAGCTGCCGTGTGGAGCAGCCCACTCTCCACAGAGCAACGTGAGCTTCTGCTGCATCCTCTGGGAGAAAAAAAGTTATACTTATGAAAAAGTGTTCCAAATCAGGGAATGTAGAGGCACTGCACCTTCTGCTCTGACTCAATGCATTATGAGTTACTACGTGGGGTTACAAAACAGTGTTTTTGGCAGGAGCTTTGTAAGGGAACAGGTGGGAGGATGTACGGGGCCAAACATGATCATTAGAAACCTCTGTCCTAAAAGAAAAAAAGGAGAGAAAAAAGGAAGAAGAAAATTAACAGGAAATAGAAAAATTCCTCTTCTTGAGGTAGTTTAATTTACTCCTTCTAAAAAAAAAGAGGGAAAAAAAACCAAACAGAAAAAGAAAGAGCCTAGAGCAAATAACCTACCATAGTCTTGAAGTGACAGTGAATAACTTCCATACGGATATAATATCACATAATTGCTGGGATAACAATTAATAGTTCTTTATGCAATACTTCAAAACATATTTTTAATTAAAAGCATTTCTTTGTGTAAGTGATTCTGCTTTTCCCTTTCAAATCACTTGGCTTCTCTGCCACCTTTAGTGAGAGCCTTAAATCCAGTTTGTTTTCATCTGGCAACAAAGAGGAGCTGCAAAAAAAGAAAACCTTCCTTCTGTGAGGAGACGGGAAGGTAGCTCCTGGATAAGTGTTAACACAGAGAAGTGGTCCAAATGTTTTAAAAAACAAAATACAGGAAAGATTGCCAATGGGCTTTTAAGCATTTGGCTTCAGAAGCCATAACAGTTTGGCTTGTAATGAGATACTCACCAGCACCAGCTATGAATCCTTCCAAGACCTAAACTCCCACTGATGTGGGAAGGACTGTGTGCTAGGAAATGTATGGTTAGGGGGATCCAGAAGGATGTATGCTAACCCATGCCATCTGGGTTATGCTTTGCCCTGCCCAAGAATGGCATTATATTCACAGTGAGAATGGGCATGAAATGAAACTGCTCTCAGCTGGTCAGGACAGTGTCCTAAAAGCAGCTTAGGACTCAAAAAAATACCAGTTGTAGAAGGAAGAGCAGCACCGGCACATCCCAGGTGATACGAATGTTGCAGCACTGGGTCAGGTTGCAGGGGCAGCAGCACATGGCTGCTTACCCAGGTACCCATAGCCTCAAGTCTGAAGGGCCAAAATCTTTAGAAGATTTTGAAGAAGAAAAAAGGTCTTCTACTTTAGAAGACCTCCCACCCCTTTCCAAGATGTACAGAAAGACAAGGGTTATACTCCCCATTGCAAAAAGACTTCAGTAAATATAAAGTTTTCTTAGCTCATTCTGACATTGTTTTTCCTTGACCATGCTATGGAGTCATTTCAGTGGCAAAGAGAGTGAGCGGGGTGAGCTGCCAGAGCACCGCAGGCACCGGCAAACCACCCCTGGCTGTGTCAGGGACTACGTGAGAACATCTGGAACAGCCTGCCAGCTGCTCTGAATTGTGCTTGGGCATGAATATCACCAGAAAAGCAAGCAGTAGTCTCCTTTGCTGACCCTAGAGAGGTCCTATAACTGGGAGAAAATATGGCTTTTAATTTTCAGCATAACTTAGTAGTATGTAAGATATGAACAAGTACAACGTCAAGGTGATGCTGGATTGAAATACAATGCTAAGACGTCAGCTGTTTTCCTGGTGTATGTTTAACAGGCTAGGACAGCTTTCATTTAATTTATATTTTAATCCCTTTGGATTTGATGACATTGTGTCTTAAAGATGTATTTTTCTGTACAATGAAAAAATACTACTTTTTCCAGCTGTGGTAAGAGGATTTCTGGTACTATCCCATGGAGTCTAGTGTCTTTGAAAGCATTGAAAAGACAAAGATATCGTATTTTAAAAAGAGTGGAAAGATGACACATTGCATGTTCACAAAGTTAGGGCAGTTAAAGCAAGAATTTTTGATGATGCCAGGTGTTAAGTCAGACCTGTGTATTCAAGGCTTTGGAAAACAGGAGTAGGGAGTGAAGTACAATAAATGTAAGTGCAATCCCTTATGTGGATATACTCCAGGTTTAAATATTTTTGGAAGAAAGAATAGAATTGAGATTAAAGAGTGTCTGCAGAAGAGTCACATTGAAACTCAGCAGCTTCCTTACAGATTTTGGATCCCAAATACAAACTTGTGTCAAGTGAAATGTCTGGCTGGGGTGTTAGTTGGACAGGATCTGAAGAATCACACACTGTGATGTATGAACAAAGAAACAGATTACAGACTCACAACACTAATTGCCAAGGCCTCCGGTTACCATTCTCCACATTTTGATGTATACTGTAGATTTATAATGGCCAAGGGCCTGATTCTCATTTGCATCACCCAACAGTATAAAGGAAATGACAGCAGAATAAAGGGACGTGAATGCAAGTGAGAATCTGGCCAAATACCTTTATCTTTTGAAGTTTTGGCTGGCACCCAGAACTAATCTGGAGAGTGAATCTTCCTGGTTATTATCCAGTTGCTGTAACCCAGATGTGCTCAGACAAGGGCACAAACCTCCAGCTGGGGAAAGGACAGTCCACAAAGGGGTGGCAAGCCTGGCAGGATTTAATGGATTAAGCTGGTGTTCAGGTGGTGAACCAGAGAGGTGGGGTTCAGGAAGAGGCATGGGGGTGACCAGAAACAGCATGGTTCTGTAATCCCTGGACTGGTCTTCATCTCCCTCACCAGAAGTCAGCTGTGATCTGAAAAAAATGATCTAATGTCCACATACAAGCTGTATCACATAACAAATTTATGAAAAAAGACTATTATAAAAGCCAGTCTGTAAGATTCAGTGAAGTTTTACCCACATTTGTGAAATGTTTCCAAACCCAATTGTTGCATACTAGCCTTTGTAACAAACAGCCTTTACAATAATTGCTTGTTCAAAAGCTGCGGTTTTTTTCCCCATCTCTCCTGATAGATACAAAAATTGAATCTTCCAATCTCAGACGTAAGCTGCATATGCATAGCACTGCCCACTTCTCTTGGGGAAGCATAATATTTTCTTCAAGGTAAAATTTTTGTGAACTAAAACCAACTCTGAGCTCATAGCTCTGATTGATAAGGCTCACATTAACTCTTTGCTTGATCACAAATACAGAAGATTTATGTGCTTTGTCTGGTTTGTATTTATAGATCTGAAGAAGGGCCCACATATACAAAACATTACCTATTTTTCCAGCTATACCCAATGCTGTGATGAAAGATACTAGGTCTCTGTACAAATCTTCATTTGAATTCTTAGGTTGCCACAGCAAAGCAAGAGGCTTATAGGTGTTCTTGAATAATCTCTGTTTTCCCATGAAGGAGTGCTCTAGGTCTTTCAAGGAAAACTGTGTGACTGCTAGGCTATCTTAAGCATTTCAACTCGGCTTTTTCCTGTTATGCAGAGTTTGAGGATCACTTTCTGCTGCCTTCACCCCATTCAGAGCAGCTGCAAGATGACACAGTTCTCACAGTAACAACACAGGACAGAGGCAAAGGGTGACCTTTCAAGAGGTGACCCAGGGCTGGATGTCCTGGCTTGTCTGGGTCAGAGTCCCAACCCCAGTTGGTACACTTTACACAAGACCAATAGCACCAAACATCAGCCTACATATGTGCACCAAAACTCACTGCAAAATAATTTCTCATGTAGTTAGCAACAAGTAAAAGAAAAGCAGTGGTCATAACTGTTTTTCAGGGAAAATCATCTGTCTGATTAAGCATTTGTTTGCTCTTCTTACGTACCTTCCCATGACTGTTGACTTCTGTCATCATTTGCCATGGTGACACATGCTACAATGTGAAGCACTCCACCTTAAGGACTGTGTTTCCAATTTGTCTATTTGCTTATTTCACAATTTTGTGCCCAGATAGTCTTACTAATGGCAAATTAATCTCAGCAGTCCTTGTAGGGGAGCAAGTATATAAGGTCCGTGGAGCCTTAATCCAATAAAAAGAAGCGTCAGGACCTTGATGCAATGTTAGTGATCATAAAATCCTTTAATTCCATGTTGAAGGAGAGCATGTGGTGACCACAATGCTTAATTTTTCTTTGAATGAAAGGAAAAAATTAATACCTGTGTTTATGGGTGACTGTAAAAGATTGATGGGAATTCCCAGCACTAACTGTAGTGACTCTGAATATTCAGAAAAACTAAGCCATAGCTTTTGAGCAGCAAAGCACAGACCTTTTCCCTTAAAGCAGTGGGTTACTTTTGATGGACCACATTGAATAACCATTGCCTTGAAGGAAATACTGCCCTATTTTTAAGAAGCTAGCCTGACACTATATAGACCTAACAAAATGGGAGACCTAGAAAAAACTCCTCTTATAGTCCAGCAGGAGTAGGTGAGTATCTTGAGTGGGATTTTGTGGCCGCTATTAGAGCATGACATGTAATGCCAAATGCTTTCCCGTACCCTACAATAGTAGACCTACAATTTCATCATGTGCTGCAGCACAATCGGTGTACTGCATGGTATAGTAAAGGCCATGTAACACCAGTTCCAAAGGAAAAAAACCACACTGTGTTCTTGCTGTGTTTGTACTAGCAAAAATGTATAAGGAGAAAAAAGATGGCAACTGTGTTGATAGTATAGCAATTTCTTCCAAAATGTTAAATAGGCAAACATGAATGAGATAAAAATGTATAGATGATATGTTCAAAAACTAATTCTTAATTTACATCGGAAATTTCTCCTTCAAATGGAAACATGAAATATATGAAACATGGAATATATGAAACAGGACTTCTTTTTTTGAAAATCCTGAGACTCTGAATGAAAGCCCGTTTTAGTCAGAGGCAATCTCCTCACTGACAGCTGTGTTTAACAGATTTTATTTTGGGGGTTGTTGAGTATTGACTTCTGGTTTGGCCAACTGTACCTTTTTATTGATTATTGATTGTGAATATCATTCACAATCAATTGTGGTAAACAAGTAAGAGTATATTCATAGTTTATTCATTATGAGTCAAGGGACCATTTGCAAAATTCAAACATCCATAAATAAGAGAAAAATCCAAATCTTGGGTTTTGGCCATGGCCCAGCACTTGTTTACAGGGAGTTATCATATGTAAGAGAACTGGGCTCTGCTTTCATATTCAGAGAGGTAAAAGAGCAGGACTTTTCTCTTTTGCTTTAGGATAAGATCCATATTCCCAACAAGACTTAAATGGGTACATATGGCAAGTTCAACAACCATTGAAGAAGACCCTGAAGAACAAAACTTTAGTGTTTCTGTCACCAATTGGTGTCTAAGTTATAAGACACTAAAATAAGCTTACAAGTGGCAGAACCTATATTTTGATTTTTAGTCTTCCCCCTTCCATGTAGTTTCACAGGCAGTTGTCTAGCGCTAACTACTGCAATTCCAGCCACACCTGTGCCTGTGTAGTGTGGTTGAATATTAATTCTGCAGGCAGATAATTTGACAAGGGTTATATCTTGATCTTAAATTAAGATTGTCTGAAAGTCCCATCCCCTCGAGCTACTGGAAACCTGCCCCGCCTTTGTATTATCTAGAAGGCTGGACATAGCCTTGCATACTGGAAGGAAGCGAAGAAATCAATGAAAAGTTCCCTAAAATAACTTTACATTCACTCAGTCTTTATCTCCTCTTTCTTTGAAGTGGTTTAGTAATGAAGAAAAGCAGGCCGAAAACCCTGCATTATAATTAACATAGGATTATAGAGGATGGCAATCTTCTAGGAGTCATCTGTTCCAAGGGAGAAACAACTATATTTACGGTAGTTATATTGTCATCTCACCAGTTATCAAAACTTCTAATGATGAAGACTCAACATCTTTCCTAGATAAGCATCTACTGTTAGACTTTTCTTGCCATTACAAAATGTCTCCTAAAATGTAACCAGGATCTTGTGTACTGTCTTTTAAGCCCTTTATGTCTTTTTGTATACTGCACAGTCACGAGGAACAGATTAGTCCCTTTCTCTTGGAAGCAAGTTTCTAAGATTTGTCCTTCCTTGTCCCTCCTACGCCCAAGCTTCTTTTCTTTAGCTTGATAACCTTGGTTCTGTTTATCCCTCCTCCTGGGTTATGCTGTCTGGTCCTTTGACCCCTGTTGGTGTTTGCTGCCAGCTGGCCTATATCATTCTGGAAATATGGTGCTGTGACTGGGGACAACAATATCCCATCATCGCAAAGTGAACGGGAAATATCAGTTCATTGTTTTACTTCTAACTCCATATTTTGTCCACTTTTTCTTGCAACAGCATGAAATGCTCAGCTTCTGATGCACACACAGAAGCCTTCCCCAAATTACTTTGTCATTGTTTCCTGTCCTCTACTTGTACAGGTGAATGGTCCTGTAAAGAGAAATACCTTGTTATTGTTCCTTTGCATTTGGCCCCATCATTTTCCTGATTACTTCTGCAGCTTGTCAAGATCATTTTGAATTTCGACCCTGTCCTCCAGTGTACCAGTCCAGTCCAAACCACAAGACCTGTAGACTTCAAATCATATGCAAATCAATAAGCACACTCAATGTTCCATCACAGAGATATGAATGAAAAATGTCGAACAGAATCAGACCTAGGGGAAAAACCTGCTGAAAATTCAATATCAGCTTCTTTTTTTAACAGTGAACCATTGATAACAGCTCTGCAAGGGCATTTTTCAAACAATTCTGTGTCTCATAGAAGTGCCATAAGAATCATATCCTCTTAGTTGCTAATGAGAGTGGTATCTGAAACAAATCCCTCTTACTGCTGTTACGGCATGGCTGTTCCCCTGTTCACAAAGTCTGTTTCATATCACATAAAAATGTAACTGTTTTGACATGAAAATTTACTGACAAAGTTATGCTGGCTAATAGTCATCCCTGAGCATTTGTACATTCATCTCTGATATTTATCAGTCTTTCAGCTTTTTCAAGGGTTCTCAGCTTGTTTGCCTATTTATGAAACTCTTTTTCCAAGAAATTAAGTTAGACTGGTAGGTTCCCTCATGCTTTTTCTTTTGTTTTTAAGTTACTTTTAAAAAAAGTAGATGCCTTTTCCCAGCCTTTCATTCCCCAGCTATCACAAATTCTTAAAGGTCACCAGCAATGGTGCAGGGACTGCTTCAGACTTTTTTTTTTTTTTAGTATACTGTTTAACAAGAGCAAAATTCAGTCTGGAATCTTGCACTAGGGCTGACCGTGACTCCACATGCTCATTACAAAATAAACAGGAGCCCTCTGAAAACTAAATCCATGCAACTTGAGCTATTTTCTCAGTTCTTTCTATCCTGAATGTTCTTCCCTCCACCTGTGACCCAGGGTGAGAAGCAGCCCAGGTACTTACAGCCCGTGCCTATGAGTTTCTTTGAAAATGTCACAGCAGGAGAGCTCTGCTCCCATAACGTAGCTCAGAAGCCAGTGGTCCTCCTTCCAGTCATTTCTCTGCTTTGCCTAAAAGGAGATGAGCACGCATCCCCCAGTCTGTCACAGAGCCCCAGCCACTGGACTCAAACTCTTCTGGGGCAGGTTTCGCAGGTGTGGGTCTTCCCTGGGAGTCTCTCAACTGCATATAAAAAGAATTGTTTTACCCAGCTGCAAAGAAAACAAAGAATAATTTAGTCTGTGCTAGTGATTTCAGACATTCCTCCCGTAAAAATGCGGAAATCCCTGCTTTAAGGCCTGCTCTGTATTTTTATTCAAAAGTTGCTTCATGTAAAGCATACAAATATCTTTGAAATGTGGCACGACTCTAGGAATAGTTGTGTCATACCTAGCAAAGTTGTGCATAGAAGCGCAGGAGACTGGGAGGGTAATGAGCCCCCTCTCCAACTCAGCCTTACCAGGAGGTGGGCAATGGCAATCAGTGTGCCCTTGCTGAAGGAAGGTCTTCCACATCATGGCTGAATATCCCAACCACAGAATGTCAGCACTCTACCACCGCATATATTTTTGTCTTCTGTAAGAAGTGAGGCCTCCCCATCCCTCTGTATGAAGTTTTGAACAAAAAGACATGGGCTGAGGTGTACAGCTAGAGAGAGGCACATCTACTCAGAGTGCTCTAAATCCAGCAAGGAGGAGGAATTGAATCCTTGTCCTTGTCCTCAGTCTTCCTGTAGCCAGCAGGTCTTTCCTCTGGCTGCACCACGTTTTGTGGGTCACACCCTGAGGTCCCCCTTGCACAGCCCATACCATCCAGACACAGTTCCAGATTTTCCCCTCGCAACTAGATGGCTAAAAATTGGTGTAATCAGGCTCAGAGCAGAAAAATGTTCACAACACAGCAACAGAAAAATGCTTGCAGCCTGGAGGTCAGCCTTTCGCATTCTCCTTTTCTTTTTGACTTCTCTGGTTCCGTCTGTTTGTGTCTTGAAATAAGCTTTATGTTTAATCTGGCTCCCCGTCCCGCTGCAGGTTCCATTTCATTTTTCTCCAGAACAGAAAGTAAAAGTCAGATTTAGAGTGTTTTCTCAGTGTTTCTTAGCAGACCTCCCAACCCTGTCTTTGACTTACACCCCTGATACGGAAGTTTTCCCTAGTAGACTTGACCCCCCCCCCCACACTGCTCTCCTATCGTTCCCAATGGGTTTGCTCTTTTCTTGCTCCTTATGAACGTCACATAATCCCTGTGCTCATTTCCTTCGTCTGGGGACAGGGGCCAAGGCTGGCTCAGGTGCAGCTCTCTCACAGGGCTTGCCCGTCCTCCTCCTCCTCCCGCCTGATTCATTCAGATGTCCCAATCCAATGTTTATGAAACCCTCGTTTTGCAATCACCATGGCAGCGAGTCAAACATCACTGACGCTGCATCATCCCGTGAATCAGGCAGGAGAAGGATATAAAAAGGGAAGGCTACTATTTATACACAGACATTACAGTAACCAGCGAAGATGAGAGCACACGTGGAAGGCGGTCACTAGGTACCATATCCATCACCTTGGGGTATTCTCCAGTGGGTAGCGGGAGCAGCGGGAGTGCTCCCCTCCTGCTCACCAGGCTCCCCACGCAGCGTTGGTTTAGGGAGTTGACATGTTCCCAGGAGGGACACCTCGCAAGCTGGGAGAACAGGGAAAAAGCAGCTCACTTGAATAACCGCAAAAGCTGCTGAGAGTGGCTGAGCGCAGGGAGCGCCGCGGCTGGAAAAGAGGTTGTAGGAGTGTGAGGGAAGTGTCCTGCTGAGCTCGCAGCTGTCTTATTTCATGATATCCAGCTCTGAGTGGTTTGTTTCAATTTGGAGCGCTCCCTGATCGTGATGGAGGGAGTTTTCTCTCTTGTGTCATCATCTTTAATAGTTAAAACATGCGAGTCTGCAGATGAAGAGGGAAGCAAAGTTTCCTTTCAAAATCTGCTCTTCTCACTTAAACTGTTGTCATCCTGAGGCAACTCCACCTGACCCCATGAAATTATTACTGATTTATATCAGGACAAGTCAGAACCAGGCCAGCTGGTTCTGGTCAAAAGTGCTTTTCTGAAGTTTCCCATCCCTCCTATAGATTTCACCTCTCACCTGTGACCCACGACACGTTTATCTCACGGTGTTTGTATGACATGGTG
Organism: Chionis minor; assembly: GCA_013398295.1. Taxonomy (NCBI): domain Eukaryota; kingdom Metazoa; phylum Chordata; class Aves; order Charadriiformes; family Chionidae; genus Chionis; species Chionis minor. The sequence continues at coordinate 226,911 of VZSF01007434.1, read as the reverse complement.
CCTCAATGGCCTGCATGTGACAGCCCAGAGGTCCATCCCAATCCCAGGTCTCTGGGATAACAGCAGTATGGTTAAAAGAAAGGAGAAGACTAAAGAGAAAACCCAGTAGTCCTCTTGTATGTAGCCAGTCTCATGGGCTTCTCTTGGAAACATTGTTCAGCTCAGAGCAGTCCCCCTCCAAAGCAACTGTGATTTGACAGGGCTGATAAGTCCAACTTAGAAGATAAGGGCTGCTATTAGTTAAAAATATCAGTTAAAACAGATAAAAGTTAACATTTAAAAAAAATTCAAATAGAAGAAGATTAAGACTGTCTTTTTAATGATTCTTCCTGATGCACATGCTAAAAAAAAACGTGATGGAAATTAAGAGTTGGCTTGGCAACAGCCCAAATCAGAAAATACTACATGATACCATTATCCTCCGAATTTAAAAAAAAGGTATGTGAACACACATAAAACAGAAGAGTTGCCAGCTTGAAAAGAAATAAAATTTTGACTCTGACATGTGCCGGTGAGCATAGGAGTGGTCCATTCTGAATTCAGATCTTGTACATATTAAAACAAAATCTTCTTTGATAAATAATACAACGTTCATGTCTTTAGGCAAACAATTTATGTCCTGAATTCCAGGCAGAAGAGCTCATTTAGATGCAGCTCAAGCTGGCATTGACTTGAATGGAGTTTTCATTTTTTACAATAGGACTATAACCTCTGTGCCCCCAAATTATATTAAATTTTTTCAGGAAAAAAAGTAAGTCAGTTGGGATAAAATTGGTCTTCAGGAGCAACATGGGAACCTGGCCATATGCAGTATCTGCAACTTCAGCTTCACAGCTACATGGTGGAGCTGCAACGGTTCCTGCCAATGTGTGCTGTGCCAGAGAGCATGAAAGTAGACTTGTTGCTACTCTTAATCTTAATATCTGTCTTTTGTAAGGTAGTTTGATGCTTCTCTGAGCAGGTTTGGGGATTATCTACATGTTAATTTACTCTGCTTTTGCACCCAGATGGGTAAGTGTGAGCTCTGAAGTTGAAGCCATGGGGCACAGCAGTGAGGCAGTTCAGTTAGCCCTACTGGCACTGGGGATCACTGCTGCTCTACTGCTATTAGTAAAGCTACTACAGCGAGGCAGAACACAAAGTCTTAGCTGCATGGTTGGACTTTTGTAGGAATGCCCTGTTTTTCAGTTCTTCAGCTTTTTTTTTTCCCCCGGTGACAGGACAGGCTTGCAAGGGCAAGCAGACAGGGAGCCAGGTAGATTGGTACCTGAGAGCATCCAGATGTGGTTGAACACCTTGCTGCAGTGAGTCCTTTTACCCAAGTGCATCAGTTGGGTCGATGACTCCAAAAAGGACATTAGTGGAATTTATATCCCCACTCCTAACACTATGGCCTGTGAGCATGTTTCCGTAAACAGATGAGAGCTTTCCTGTTTGCCGCTTAAAGAATGTGTCTGGTAGAGACATCCTTCCTGGGAACACTTCAGTGAAGGACATCCTACTTGACCGATGAAATGACAGAGGGCTGTAAACACTGGCAAGGGGAGAGATCTTAATTGAGGACTTTGGTTAGTTCCAGAGAAGGAAGCGAAGGAACCCTCAAGTGCTCAGGAGATAAGGGACTTCAGAGCATTCCAAAAAAGTGAAAAGTGCACTCCGAAAAAAGTAGATGGAAATGGATATTTGGATGTGCACAGTGCTTATTTAGTGCTTATCTTTTCTTAACAAGGAAATTCCTACTGATATCAGGCAACTTGGTATGACAAATTTTATCAGTGAAAGGAAAATCTATATTTAAAATATTTGCATGGGGTTTTCAACTTTGTACAATAAAACATTAAATGTTTTGGTAGGAAGTGAATCCCCCCCAGAAGCTGACAACAAAATTTAAATGCTTTCCTCAGCTTCTGTGACTTGGTCACATCTGCAGAATATCTTCTACAGCGTCTGTGCCTGTCTATAAATCAGCTTGGTCCTCAAATAGAAACACAACCTGCCTTTTAGACCTCTTACGGAAGATAACAAGGAGTATTGTACTCAGATTTGTAAGACTGTGTTACCTGGGTGTTGTCACCAGAGTTCATCCCAACTTTTCAGGCTTTCTTCTCCAGCAGATTCTGTTCTTTTTATATGCAACTGTTCAGTTGCCTCAGCTGAATCATCAGTTGCTCTGATGCTGGCTTCACACTTTTCAGCAGTCAGACAGACAGTTTCCTCTGGTAACTAATGTTTTCCACCACATATTTGTACCACAGTAGATCTGAAGCTATCGATTTCAAGGCTCATGTGATCTTCTGTAGTTGTCCTACACCTAGTTCTAAGGTGAATCCTCCAAGGTCTTAGAAGGTCTTCCAAACCTCTTTCCCATTTAATCCTTTATTTTTTTGGCTTGTATGCTTTACATATGAATGTTACTGGCATCTTTCTTTTACTCACCTGGAATCCTTTTACTCAGATATTCAGAAGAGCTGCAACTCTAAACAATTTTAACTAAATGCACAGGTTTTTCTCTTTTTTTTTTCTTCTCATGCAATTAAATACTGTGATATCCATTCTTACATGCTTTCTGAAGTCTATTTGCTTTCACAATTGCTTATGCTTTCAGGAAATGATCAACAATATCTTTTCAACCTCTTTGCCATCTTTGAACGTCAACAGTATTTTTCTAAATGTGGGTTACTTTGCTTTGACATTCCTTCTGTTTGCAAACACTTACAATTGTAAGACCGTTCTGCAGCTTTTTGTATTTAGTTTTAGGTTTGACTGTCCTAACTGACTTCCTAAAACTTTTGTGTAATCATCAAACTGAAAATTAATGGAAAGAACTTGAGACATGCTGCTTGAGACAAGTAGGACTTCACATTCAGAGAGACTGAGCACCAGAGACACAGGAGTAGCCTAAAAATCACTTTCAACTCAAATTGCTGCATAATAGCCATTATTTAATTCTATTATGCTATACCTGATGTTTCATCACTTGCTTATTTTACATAATTCTTTTTTCTTTCTCTTTCAGATAATTATTTTTGACTGCTTTTTGTTATATTAATAGATGAACAGGTGTCATTTTATTATGAATGTAATTTTCTATTAATTATTTCATTGTAACTGTTCTTCAGGAGTAACACTGTAAATGAAAAATAGTTAGGAATTTTACATTCAAAAAGGCAAAATAGAAGTGTTATATTCTCCCCATAAGTAAAATCATAACTTTACCCATATAGCCTAATTTTCCAGTCAGATAATGTTTATGCACGCGAAGGATTATATTATCCTGGGAGTATTTTCACATAAACACAATTCAGTGGATATCCAATGCCGAATTACACACAGGTAAGTACAGTGTGTAAAATATTGTCCCATTAATTTGGTGGTCAGCTATGGCCAGAATTTCTCCTACCATGAAGCTTAGAAAAGCATCTGCTGTAACAGCGCAGACAATTCCTGCTTGTCATAAAGCACCGGAGGTTTTCTTGAAGTTGGTATATTTACGCATTCTCCTCATTCTGAAGAACAGGTGACACGAGCTAACTATGGGCATCTTCTACCCATGACCAGTGAAGTCCATCTTGGTCTCCCTAGCATTGGAACTCCAATTCATTCCATTGATAGACTTTCTGAGAACCACCGGTTGAGAGTCAATTGGAGAGGCTGTTATAATCATAACATAAATAATGCTTAGTTTCTTCAAGATTAAAGAGATTTTGCAGTCTACCTGCCTTTTCTATACTGGTTCACCAAGCCACTGCTCCCTCCAGAGGGACATTGCTGAAGGATGTAGAGCAGGTTGAACTTTTTATTCCATTCAGATCTGCACATAAATGGTATCCATAGAGGATCAGGAGGGAATAGCCAGCACGCAGAGTTTGCTTCGCAATGAACGTGGACTGGCATGCACTTTACTTGAACCCCACTTAGAGAAAGAAAGAATTGCAAAGCTCAGTTAGCAACTCAAAGGAGGTGATGTAATTTGTTTTGGTGATATTTCTCAGTTGCCACATATTTAAGGCTGGCAGTTTTAAATGATTTGTGGTGAACAAATGGACTTTAATCAAACTTCCTTTTTAAAAAATAACAGAATCAGGTACAGCAAGTTGACAGGGAAAATATATAAGTTTAATTGGGGAAAATACTGTGTGTATAATGCTGGCTGGAATACTTCTTCATTTCATAGCAAGAGACTATCATTTGCGCACAATTGTTCAGCACAAAGACAAGCTGCCAGAAAAAGCATTTTTTTGTCAATTGTTTTTGTCCTTTTTTTTTTTTTTTTAACTGATTTTTGGAAATGTTCATGTAGGAAAAAAAAAAGAAGATATAAACACATGTGCCCAAATCATTCAACATTTACAAAATGGGCTTTAAAAAAAATTCAGACCCTACAAAGAATACAAACTGGTGGAGTCGGAGCCTCAGCTGTGCCTTCTTCGTATCGGGGATAACTGTGAGGAAAACAAGCTTGTGAGGGAGGTGTTCAGTCCTCCAGAAAGCTAACTGCTGGAGTTAACCTTGTTGCTGAACCAGTTGCTAGAAAACAAGGTGGTGGGCTGCAGCCCTCTGCCCTCTCTCCAATGGGCCGCATTGTTGGGTTAAGATCAGAGGAATTCTCCTCTTACTCTTCCTTTCCTGCCCCTGCTTGCTCCTAGTTGGTCCTCACCCTCCTTCTTGTCCCACAGCATTGCAGAGCCCCACCACCATCTTGTCTCCCCGCCGTCCCTAGCCATGGCTCCCGCCCCCTGGCCCCTCCCTGGGGCAGATTCATGGTCTTTTGGCAGGACATATCTGACAACAGGAGAGGAACATTTTTTAACTGAAGCACTGATGAGCTCCTCAGGACTTTTCAAGTCTCTGAAGGGGCAAATTCACAAGAAGACCTCTGCATCCTATTATTTAAGACACAGTTGTGCAAAATTTAGATCCTCAGCCTCCCACTCCCGATCCTCAGCCTCCCACTCCCCTTCCTCATCAGCTTAACAATTCTGGAATTGCCTAAAATTTCAGATGCTTCTCCCAGTAGAATTCCCAAGATACCAAACTATCTATTACTGGTCACACCCAGAATTGCATAATTCTGAGAGTGTTGAGAAGCCAGGCACTAAATTCATGGCTGAATTTTGTCAGAATTTATAACCTAGGCTTTCCCCCCGTGTCTAGCAGCACAGCACTGGGTTTTCTGAGCGCACAACTGCCAGACAGTGCCTCACAAAAGCAGAGAGATAAGATGGTGCTACACTCCTTCTTCTGCTTGACCCCAGCAGTCAGGTCACTCAGCTAAGACTTGGGAAGATTTATCAGGAGGACTGAAGGAACTGTAATTTCTCCTACTCTACAAAGAAATCCCTGTAGTGTTAGCACCACCCAGTACAGCATACTAGCGTACTTGCTTCTGTAATACATGACGCTGTTAAGAGCCGGACAGCCACCCCGTTCACGTAGTCTACATCTGACTCAATGGTGCAACACGAATCCTTAATCCTGTATAACTCATGATCTTTCCAAGTAACTGCAGAGCATCAGAGCGTAGGAGATAATCCTGCTGGCTGAACTCAACCTTTCCCCTCGAGGCACTGGCGCAGCTCTCAGCTCTAGGGCCCATGATGCCCAAGACCCACAAGGATCTGGACCACTTCTCACACTCCCATTCTTGCTCTGACCCAATATCATGGTTCGCCATAAAATTAAATCAGTGCAACTTTAAGCTAGAACTTTGACTTCAGCTGCATATGAAGAGCCTGGGAGCAAGGTTCTCCAAAGTCTATGCCCTTTCATCGATCTAGGCCTCCATTACAGTGCTTTTTTGAAAATTGTTTTTATCTTCAATAATATATAGGTGCAGTTCAAAACTGGGAAATGGGACTTAATCTCCTTTGCTGCTTTTGGAAACCTAATTAGGCAGTCATTTGCATTGTCACTTAGCATTTTCATTTGCATCATCTGCATTTTCATTCAGATTCTTTCAGGATCTGGTTATGGGACATTTTTGAACATGTCCATGCACCTTTCCACTCTGTTGACCAATTCACAAGTATGGTGTGCCAGGACAAAGGTGCTCATGTTCACCTAAGTGACTTAAGTGCATGAAGATTGCACACCAGGTTGGCTTCGGTGAGAAACCTTTGCTTTTTCTAGAGAACCTCTATTCTCTTACCACATATTACCTTAGTGGCATCTTCGCCATCAGTGCAGTTTCCTGCCTGTTTCAGACAGAGATGAGGTTGAGAGATTAGGCCTCAAAGGGATTAAATCGTCCATTTGATTATGCAGATTTATGTGAAGACAAACGTATTGAATACAAAATTAACACAAGGAGGTTTATACACAAAGTCATGAGAATGAATGGAGGCATTCTACCTTTCACTTCCAGCACTGTTGTTCAAACTAGCATGGGGACCTTCAAGAGAGAAATGTTTGCTGAGATGATACTGATGTTCTCAATTAACTTTGACTTATTGGAATCCTTCCTCTTATTTCATGTAACTTTATCTCCCTCTGCCTTGTGTTTTATCTCCTTTTGTCTTTATTTCTCAAGATTTCCCATTAGCAGCCAGAGGGTAGATTTGTTTGCAGTATGAATGAATTTCCAATGTTAGTTTTATTTAGCTCTGTACTGCTGTGTATTTGGTCTGATTGTTTCTTTTTTAAATATGTTTTTAGTTTGGTCTTATTATCCAGCCCTTTGTGATATATAATTATAGGTATCATAGTTAAAATCACAGAATCATAGAAGCATTGGTTGGAAGAGACCTCTGAGGTTTGTGGTCTGACCTTCTACCCACAGCAGGGGTATTACCAAGCAGATGAGGTCAGCTATAGCTTTGCCTGACACAGCTCTGAAAACAGTCTAAGACAGATTTCATAACCTCTCGATAATCTGCTCCACTTCTGCACTATCCTCCCAGGAGAGGAGTTTCCCTTCATCTGCTGACCAAGATCCTCATAGTGTATCTCAGTTTGAAGTTTGCTTTGTTTGCAATGAGAGTGCAGCAGTGGCTGATGTTCAGCCTGGCACCCACCACCACGATCTGTCATTGAGCCAGTCATGTCCCAAACTTCAACAAAGCTGGGGTTATTCCTCTAGGTGGGGTTTTTGCTGGCACAGCCAGCTTTACTGAGGTCACTGGACTGAGAGGTCATGTCAGTCATTCCCCCTAGCTCAGTGTCATCATGAATTTGCTGAGGGCACACGCACTGTCCCAGTTGCTGATGATGTTGAACATCATGTGCCTCAGTATCAACCACTTACTCACATACTGTCCCCTTACTCACACAACAAGATACACTGTGAGACTTCACCAGGGCAACCCAAGACAAGATCCAAAGCTTAGTGAGGCAAATGGGAATATTTTCAATGATTCTGCCAGTGGACCGGTGCTTGGGGTCCCTAGATATGATTAGGTTTTGACCTGTAGCTCCAAGCTGCTTGAGCACAGGCAGAAGCAGTTTCGAGCAATTATGCTCATAATCGAGCCACAGACAACAGTGTATAACACGTTTGGCCAGAAATTTAACTTCTCTGGGCTAAGGGCCAGGTAGTTAGTGACTAGAGGCACCTTGTGCCAAAACACATCTTTACCTATTATAGAAGGTGATAGAATGAATATTACACTAGAGCTTTGCTATTCCTGTGTGAAGTGTGAAGTACCGTAAGATTACATTTTGTTCATTACCAGCTAAAGTACTATGTTACAATCACCAGTGTCTGTAGGAGTTTTACTACTCGGTTAAAAGACAGAGCAAGATCACAGCACAATTTAATAAGGTAACATCACATTCCAAAGTGTCCTTTTTTTCACTTATTTTTAAGAACAATTTAGTTTTAATTCTTTATGGATAAATCTGAACTAGTATAATCTGCTTGAAGTGATAAGATTTTACTATAAGGACATAGTTTAGATATATCTTTTTACACTTTCCTAGAAATAAAGTCTTTTTTGGTATTATGAAAAACCTCATTCACTGAGGATAGCCCAAAGATATGCTAGGGACTATGAGTTAGCTGTTTCACTTTGATATTCTCTACGCTTAGGCACATATGGTTTGAAAAGGTGTCTAAGTTATAGGAATAAGGATCTGCTTCTTTGCACATGAATACATGCATATCTGTTACTCATTTGCCATTAAACAGAGCACCCGGTAGAGTGCAGCAGCTTTGCTTAACGTTATATGTGCCGCTTGCCTTGTGAACCCCATTTTGTGTGGCAATTGCTTTACCTTGATAATAACAACCTTTTCTGTTCCACCATGGGAGAACAGAAGACAAGGGCCACCTGGTCACAGACTATCATCACCAGTCCTGTCAAGTCCACCTCGAGTAACTCAGAGACCAGTCTAGTTCTGAGGACAGTGATTTGTTGGGACGGGTCCATCTGGTGACCAAAATTCAGCTGTGTAAAAGTTTGGCCAAAAGATCAGCAAAAGAGAGTTAAATTCAAGAAGGAAATCTGACTGACAGAAGAGAGCATCCAGACCACATGCCAGAAGACCAACCTGGAGGAAGAAAAAAGAGAGGCGAACCCGCCAAGCCTAGGACAGTCTCCAAGGAAAGACTCACGGGAAGAATGAGGTCAGAATTGGAGCGGGGAGTGGGGAGTCTAGGAAAGGGGTCTGTAACTTCTCTAGCACTTCTTTGTTTTGTTTCATTATTAATAAAAGCGAATGTGTTTGAAAAACTCTTCTGATAGTACTGTCTGCTTCATGTATTTGGCACGCAACCTCTGAAAGAATAGGGAGATACCAAACTTAGCACTGGCTTTAGGGTTGTACAGTCCAAAAAGGGCAGAAACTTCCACGTTCCAAAAGCACCTTGGAAACCTGGACTAAGCAAAACTGACCTGGCTTTTCCCAGGCCCACTTGGCTCATGAGTACATGGGATTCAGCAATGGTTCACAGAGCACTGGTATTCATCCAGAGCCAAGCTGCGACTTCTGCACATCATGTTCCCTGGATGGATACACGATCTACGCCAGTCAGTTAACAAACTGAAAGCATCATTCAGCTCCTTGTTACGCTGCAGCAAGGTTGGGTGAGGCCTCATGGACCTGCGCCAACTCACAGCCACTGCTTTCTGGCCCCACTGAGATCACCAGAGTGAAAGATTTTATTCTGTTGCTTCAAATCAGCTTAAATTCTTGATGGCTTTCTTGTTAGAAAGATTAATTACTGTGAACACTTGGGCCTGAAGCCAGAAACTTTTAAAAAATATGACTAAAACGGAACAGTTCAGAGTGCTGCATCAGCATCACAGGCAACCACAACCATGTTAACATATATTCCCCTCCCTATACTGTCTTTTCTTAGAATATCATCTCAACTTTAAGATCTTAGCACATATCAAGGTTCCCCATAAACCATTTCCTCGATACTTGAGTTTTTGGTAGTGTGGTTCAAAGGGCCATGTTGTACACCATAATCAATACCATCACATCAGACTTTTTGCTTTAGCGTGTGTTTTTCCATGCAGGAATGGACATTTCTCAGGAGCTGGTCCGTGGCTGCAGAATAAATCTCGGAAGATACACTGAGCTGCAGGTATTCTTAAGTCCTACCCTATGGAGCCATTCATGCGGTAAAGGAGCTGAAACTAGCTACGAATCTCCCAAACTAGTTTTATCAGAGAGAGAGGTTGCTCAGAATATTTTTGCTGGGTATTTTATTTTGCACATTTCCTTTGGAACAGCATCAACAAGGCTGCAAAATACTGCTTATATGCTACACAAGGAAAAATCACTCTCCTCTGCACATTTTTTTCCTGTTCTTAAACCATCAGCAACATTAAACTATGTCTACAGCGTCCAGGTGTTTCCTAGAGCAACACACACCTGCGACATATCTTGCCTCCCAGAGGCTGTCACTTTTATATCTGCAATGGAGAGGAAAGTATTTTTCCTGATCTGAACATAATACCATTTTGCGCAATGCTAAAATCTGTGCCCTGGAGAAGAAACAACTGCAATATAAACACCAAACTAGCTGCCAGTTGGCTCTGCTTGCTGAAACAACAAAAGCAAATCCCTTCCAATGTAATCTTTACCTCAGGAAGGGTGAAAAAAAAAAAAAAAAAAAGAGATACAACTAGCAGCAAACAACATGAAGTATCCCTGCAGTGCACTTTCCAGATAGGCAGGAAGCAGCACCGTAAAGTCGGTTCAGATTTAAATACAGACTAATTATAACAGTACAAGCATGCAAAATAAATTAATTTCCATATTCCTTCTATTGCCTTCAAAGGACCACAGGAGTGATTGTCCTTTTCACTCAGAAATAACCTGCAACAAGCAATTCCAGGCCGGTAGCAAAAGCATCTTGGTTGACAGGTGGTTTTGAAAGGATAGAAGGTGTTCCTAGGAATGACGAGTGACTGAAAATGAGGACACTGGTGATGGATTTTTCATGGATTTTCCTTCTGACCAGGTCCAGTTGCCTGTAACAGCTGAAGCACACCGGGTGCGTTCTCCATTGCCTCGCACCCTGAGACTGCTCTGTGATGTAAAGCAGAGCTTGGTTTGCTGGGACAAGCAGGAGACACCCTTCAAACCGGGGCTCCTGCACCCAAAGTGGTCTGCAGACACTGACCTACTGCTGCTGTGCCAGGGCACGATGAGGCCCAAGTGCTGTGGGAATGGATGTCTCTGGTCCGTTGGGGTCAGCTTTCCCAGCTGTGTCCCCTCCCAACTTCTTGTGCACCCACAGCCTCCTCGCTGGCAGGGTGGTGTGAGGAGCAGAAAAGGCCTTGACTCTGTGTAAGCTCTGCTCAGCAATAACGATAACATCCCTGTAGTAGCAATGCTATTTCCAGCACAAATCCAGAACATAGGCCCGTACTAGCTACTTTGAAGAAAATTAACTCTATCCCAGCCAAAACCAGCACATGCGTTTAGGAAACTACACGAGGTTATTGAACAGCTGCTTCCTACTGAGCATCTTAATTTAATTGAAATATTGACGCATTAAAAAAATAACACACGTCTATAGAAAAATGAGAGAATTGTGGAATTACTGACTTCATGACCTTTCTGCTCGCATGGCATAGCATTTCTGTCTGTGGCCATTTGGATGCAATGATGCAAAGATGTCTTACTGGATAAGGATGAGTATGAGAGCAGTGTTTCTTCTTATAACCTTGCTGAAGCAGGTAAGTCAGCTGGGCAGCTCCAGTCAGCCACAACTGTGCTGTCTCTTCCTGCAGAGCCTTCACACCTTTACCAACAGAGATCCAAACGGGTTTTGAATTACCACGTGAGATGATAAAATTTGACATGTTGTTACTTCAGAGCACCAGCAAAAATGCAAAAAAGTGACATTTTAATGGCATTTCTGAATTTGATCTAACTGGAAGAAAGAAGTACCAGAAAATCGGCTCCTGGGAAGCTTATGCTCTCTCATCCTGGGAGCTCCGGAGGAACATCAGAAACTGTAAGCACTTTTACTAACTCTTTTTGTGTATATTTTGGTTACATCTTTCCTATTTGTTATGCTTGGAGTCCACTCAAAGGTAAGACTCTTCCTCCATACTGTGCTGTTACCCCTCCTGCAGCATCCGTGTGCTAACAAGTACCTTCTACCATGGTGTTGTGCACTGAGGTAGAGCTGTGGTGTCGCATACTGCCATGCATTGTCATAGAGCAAGTCTGCTGCCAGCTCCTGAGTCAGCCACATGGACAGAAAATGGGTTAGATAAGTAGACAAAACAACATAGCTGCCTCACAGTCATCGTCTTCTGTGTAGATGATGGTTACCTGCCACGATGTTGTGTTCCACAAGCAGAGGAGAAAGTATTGCTGAAATTTTCTAGCACGATACATTGGAATATGTACAGCTATGAGGAGACAGGGTCACAAGGGTCTTCTGTTTTTTCAATAACATCTGGGAGTCTTTCATGGAAAATCAGCAGGAATTTCAAAGTTACTGGTGAACTTCACATAGTCACCAAAGTGTTTGAACTAGCCAAGGTATTAAAAAACTTCCGTCTGTACAGACTTGGTGCTTGCTATCTTCCACTGGTGGAAAAGGCTTAGAAATTTCAAGATGTGTAATGTGATTTATCTTCTGCAAGAGTTGTGGGTGTATTCACTAGTCAACAACAATTTATTGTATTCCCATATGGAAGAATAGAATTTGGAACGCGATAAGAGAAGGATGATCTATGAATGGGGCCTATAAGAAGATAAGGATCATGATTCCCCATGCTCCTCCTAGGAGATTTTATTCATACCTACATTTTGGATATAACTCACAGAATATGCATAAAATTAGCATCAGTCCCATTGAAGGAGAGGAAGAGGGAACAAGAGTTATATCCCTGGAGTAAAATTCAATTGCTTTGGACTTGTATAGCTTCATTGTACGTGGCAGTCCCAGCCATCATTGATCCCAGCAGGAAGGGGTAGATGAGTAAAAGGGGAAAGAAATCAAATCCAGATAGAACAAGATCACACATTTCAATTTGCATCTGTATCATCTTTGAAGTTGTGGTTGCAATTATTGAACGGAGATGACTGGAAATATCTTTCATACCAAAATTACTTGGTTGCACTGAGTTTCTCTTTCAGCATGTCAAATCAATTAGCTGGTGTTTGGACAATGCTTTGAAAAGAGGAAGCAAGATATTACATACGCACACATGCACATGTGTATCCCCACAACCTTCTGTGCAATTAGTATTTGTAAGAAACGCAAATCGATGTTTTAACTAGCAGAAGAAACATACAAAGCAGATATTTTCTTTGCAGATTTTATTAAACTTTATTAGCAGAGCAAAGAAATCAAATCACTTTAAAAAAAAACACCTAAAAGGAATGAAAGAAACATAGTGAAAAATAGAAGATTTTTAAAGTTTTCACTTTAAAGCAAGTTTAAAACTATACAGGTACCAAACTAAATATGCAGCTCACTACAGTCTTAGTACCAAGGCAAGTGTTACATTTTACTTTACTTATCAAGTTATAGTCAAAAATAAATCACAGAATCATAGAATGGTTTAGCTTGGACGGGACCTTAAAGATCATCTAGTTCCAACCCACCTGCCATGGACAGGGATACCTCCCACTAAACCTGGTTGCTCAAAGCCCCATCCAACCTGGCCTTGAACACCTCCAGGGATGGGGCCTCCACAGCTTCCCTGGGGAACCTGTTCCAGTGTCTCACCACCCTTGTAGTGAAAAATTTCTTCCTGAGTTCTAACCTAAATCTACTCTCTTCCACTTTGTAGCCATTACCCCTTGTCCTATCACTGCATGCCCTTGTAAAAAGTCCTTCTACAGATTTCTTGTAGGCCCCCTTCAGATACTGCAAGGCTGCTGTATGGTCTCCCCAGAGCCTTCTCTTCTCCAGGATGAACAACCCCAACTCTTTCAGCCTGTCCTTATAGCAGAGATACTATGACCCTCTGATAACCCTCTGATCATCTTCATGGCCCTTCTCTGAACCTACTCCAGAAGGACCATGTGCTTCTTCTGTTGGGGGTCCCAGAGCTGGACACAGTACTCCAGGTGGGGTCACACCAGAGCAGAGAAGAGGGGCAGAATCACCTCCCTCGACCTGCTGGCCGTGCTGCTTTTGATGCAGCCCAGGATACAGTTGGCTTTCTGGACTGCGAGCACACATTACCAGCTCATGTTGAGCTTCTCATCCACCAACATCCTCAGGGCTGCTCTCCATCCATTCTCTGCCCAGCCTGTATTATTGCATGGGATTGCCCCAGCCCGTGTGCAGGACCTTGCAGTTGGCCTTGTTGAACTTCATGAGGTTCGCATGGGCTCGCTTCTCAAGCCTGTCCAGGCCCCTCTGCATGGCATCCCCTCCCTCCAGTGTGTTGGCCACTCCATACTGCTTGGTGTCATTGGCAAACTTGCTGAGGGTGCACTCAATCCCAACATCCGTGCTGCCAACAAAGATATTTAATAGTACTGGTCCCAGTACGGACCCCTGAGTAACGCCACTCATCCCTGATCACCACTTGGACATCAAGCCATTGACAGCAACTCTTTTAGTGCAACCATCCAGCCAATTCCCTATCGACTAAGTGGTCCATCCATCAAATCCATGTTTCCTAGATTTAAAGACCAAGATGTCATGCAGGACAGTGTCAAATGTCTTGCATAAGTCCAGGTAGATGACTTCCATTGCTCTCCCCTTAACCACCAACGCTGTAATGTCGTCATAGAAGGCCACCAAACTTGCCAGGCATGATTTGCCCTTAAGGAAGCCATGTTAGCTGCCACCAATCACCTCCTTATTTTCCATGTGCCTTAGAGTTTCCAGGAAGATCTGCTCCATGATCTGGATGAGCACAGAGGTGAGACTGACTGGCCTGTAGTTTGCTGGGTTCTCTTTTTGACCCTTTTTAAAAATGGGTCATATTTCCCCTTTTCCAGTCAGTGGGAACTTCACCAGATCGCCATGACTTTTCAAATATGATGGATAGTGGCTTGGCAGCTTCATCTGTCAGCTCCCTTAGGACCCACAGATGAATCTCATCAGGTTCCATGGACTTGTGCACCTTCAGGTTCCTCACTCAGCTCATCTTGGACCTGGTCTTCTCCTACAGTGGGCAGTACCTCATTCTCCCTGTCCCTGCCTTTACCTTCTGCAACTTGGGTGGTGTGGTAGAGCCTTTACCAGTGAAGACTGAGGCAAAAAAGTTGTTGAGTACCTCCATCTTCTTCATGTCCCAGGTGACTAGGTCAAATGGCAGCATGGGTAATTATTAATCCATATGTCATCAGAAGTCAAATGATGAAATAAGATATATGTGACAGTTCTTGATGACACCTGCATAGATACTTCTTTTTTTGCCCTGTTGTTTCCAGTTTCATCACCATTCACCCCTGGCTGTGTAAGTGGTAGGGTTTAGTTAGATGTGAAGTATGCAGAAATTTCAAAAGAAGAATAAGATATCGCAGTTCCACATTGCTACAAAGTACCCTATGATTCATGAAGACGAGGCAAATCTTTTAAATCTGTTATAGTGAAGCTGCTCTTGGTTGGCACACTTTAGTGTCTTCTACTGTAGGTTTAAACTGAACCTCCAGCTCTGGTGTTTTTTTTATAATGCTCCATCCACTGGGCTCTGTAAAGCTACTCCTGTCAGTGCAAACACAAATACAGAAGGAAATCATTTGTCTCTTCTGACAAATCACTCTAGGCTGATGTACATAAATTAATAACTCAGAACTCAACCAGAAAAAAAAAATTATTACCTTGGAGTAGTATTTATGCATTCTGGTAATTTGATGTCATAATGACAAATTGTACTGAAGATATGCAGGCAATAAGGGTGTGCCTACGTTAACACTATGGTTTGGATCAGGAGGACATTTCTGAAGGGAACATCCCAATATCTCCCAACAACTGTAGTGTTTCACATCACACAGCAGTCTCAGAAAGCGCACACTGTATTCCCTTTAGATGAAACAAAACCAGAAGCTGTGCTCCAGCTGGTAATGGGCTTCCAACCCGTGGGATCAGGCTAGACCTAGCTGGAAACAGCCCCCCAGCACAATGTACACACCTCATACCACAGATCATCAGCACCCTCTCTCTGCTTATCAGCTCCTGCTAGGAATCACTACTGGTTAATGTAGAGACTCCCAGGGTATTACTTTAGTTCCTTTCACTTCCCCATCCCTCTGCATGACACTGTTTTTACTAATTCATATTTTATTAATTTATATTTTCAAAGAGCCAAGGAACCCCAGTGGGGCCCCAGGGCTTAACTGCATTAGCTGCCAACACAGAAAACAAGAGCTGCTCCCCAGAGAGATTCTAACGAGCTAAATAGGAGACATGGGATTAGATGGAGGTAGATAGACTAGTGACTGCGAAGTGACAGTATGCCAACATGAGTCAAACTGGGCTGGTCAAAGATAGAAATCACCTTCTCAGTACTGGAATGCAGATAGGCAGGGAGATTAGGCCAAGAAAAGCTTTGAGAACAAAGACAAAATTGTGTTTGATGTGCCAGAGAAGTAGCAGCACAGAGGACAGAAAGAGAGGTCAAAGCTATGGTTCAGGAAGATGCTTTTTGCAGCAATAGTCTAGATGGATACGAATAGCTCAAAGATAAAAATAACCCCAACACTGTACCCGAAATGCTATCCCAGTTCTGCATGACCTGAACTAAGGGTAAGGCAGAAACCTTCAGCATGTGATAACAATTCCTTCCTCTATCCAGAATCACTTCAGAGATGCAAACATCCCCTTTAACACTTCCATTACCACACATATTTCACGTCAACAGCGGAAGCATAATCTTAAAATAAAAATAGAAATGTCCCTTTTCCCTTGAAATACATGGACAGTGGTGCTTTCAGCTGGAGAAGTCTTGTGACATAAAGGGACCTGTGAATACTCAAACAAAAAGGACTATGCAGTAGACAAGTGAAAGAGGATATTGATAGGGCTGTTATCACCACAGTGAAGTGATTTAGAAGGCATGAATTTAATGTACCAGCTGTTGCATTTACTTTTCCTGCTTTCAACACAGCACACATAAGTGAGGACACTGGGGAGCTGTCCTCTCCTGCCCACAACGGGAACACGTCCGGCTCTATTAGCAAGGGAAAACAAGAACTCTGATGACAGTGAGCTAGCTTGGGTTTCTTCTAGTGCCCGAGTCTCCCTTAAACTCACAGCTCTTCACCCTGACCTAAGGAGATCTTCAGCAAAATGAGCACTTACTTCAAGTACTCAGTATACTTCCAGACCCACACAAAAGAGCCTTAGTGCAAGCGAGAATCAGGACTGTAAGTGCAAAGCACTTTACTTGGTGGACTACTTCTTATTTTCAGTGCACGTCAATGAAGAACCATCTTATCCTGTGCACATTCAGCACAGGAAATGTTTTTCAAATGGCCAGACAGCTGCCAAAAGGAAGTAACATCATTCCCCATTTTGAATGCAGACACTATATATGGTCCATCTTTTGCATCTGCAGGAGTAGATCATCAGCCTTACCAAATCAGGTTTATCATTTTGATTTTTGGTTTGCACTCTGTGGCAAGAACTATTGAATTGAATTTATGAGATAAGGATAAGTTTGCACTGTAGCTAGAGCTGTGGTGAAGCTGGGTACCAGTGCTGTGCCTGGGTGCACACCCTGTGCACTTAGTTCCCTGGGTGGTGCAAGAGCTCCCAGCTAGTCTCTGCAGAGGTGACACAAGGGACTGAGCCAAGACAAGGTGATCGCCTGAGCTCTCAGCCAGCCTCATAGCAAAGGCTTTGCCTAATTCCTGCAGGAGGTGTCCAGGTGGGAATTTTGGGCAGTCCCAGAGATTTCATCTGACAGTTTTCTGCTGTGCCTAGACCATTTGACAGGCACTACTTGTGTGCTTCCATGCTTTAGAATCTAGGATGGAGAATCTGGCCAGGCTGGGAGCTCCTCCAGGCAGCTCCTGCTGCAGAATTAACCACAGTGTACACAGATATTTGTAAAAAGTCAATAGAAATTATTCCTGTAGGTGCAGAAAGGGTCATGTAGGGCAGTCATTTGTACACAGCCAAGACAGAATTTGTAAGTACTTTATTATCACAGATAGTGCTGGATGATGCCTGTAATGTCATGTAGGGCCACAGCCCAGCAGGGTCACACAAGCTGAGCAGAAGAGCAGTTCAGGGAATCTCACTCTATCCAGCTGAAGATGCCATTGTGAGAACTCTCACAGCAGAGACTCCTGTCACCTTCTAGCCAGTGACTGGCCATCCTGTTCATCAGATTCGATTTCTTGAGTGAGTGTTACCTGAGTTTAGCAAATGCTTCATCCATGAGTGTCTGCATGACAATTTACAGTCATTCTGGCTGAGTCCACTCTCATCCTGGCAGCTCCAGGGATTCACATGGACTGCTTTCCCTGGCCCACTTTATACAGTCAAGCTCTACAAGACATATCTGCAACATGGCAAAAAAAAAAAGTCAGCTTAAGGGGAAAAGGTGTCAGATACCTTTCTTTTGCCACATCCTTAGAATTTCTACTCTTGCTTCTACAATATTTTATGTCCAAGTGTGTCACTCACTTAACTCACTGCCCCTAAATTCACAAAAATAACCATAGAAAGACATAGATAGCGTGCAACTCTGCTTCTGTATCTGGTCTGGTTTTGGACAAAGATGATTATTTCTTTTACTGATATTTGATGAGGGTGTTTATTACTTTCTGTATTCATCCTGAATTAAAAAGTTCAGTACTACTAAGCAAGTTTCACCCAGTTCCATCACAGCAATTCAATGAAAAGCCCAATATAGAATTTCTTGGCCAAAATCCAGTTAACATTATTATGGTTTACATCACTATATTCTTCTATTAGACAAAGGATAACGCATCAAGTTTAAAAATTAACGAGCAATCCTGAATTTCCAGCTTTATCTGGAACACACTAAAGGTGTTTATTGTAAACATTAGGATCACTATGGATTGCTATTCAAGTTAGATACAGATGCAATTAATTGACTGCATTGTATAGGGCAAGGCTGCCCAAAGCAGTATTTTAGCTAAACTAATGCAGTAAGGGCCAGTTTGCCTGTGGAATTTGCTTGTAAAAGGACAGGGTAAAAGGAATTCTTTTGTAAAGTTGTCTTTGCATGGGAGGATTAGGTTCACTGCACTTGTCTCTGCAGTGGTATTAAAGGCTCCCTGTTCAAAAATCTATGCTTCTCCAAAGCTCTCAGTAGCCCTCAGAGTCTGCAGAACGTAAAGTTTCCCCAGAAATGTCTATTTGCCATCACTCTTGTTAATTACAGGAGTAGCTTCACAGTTAATAGCTGTATATTTATCACCATGGCAGTTCTCATGTGGTTCCAGTTGTGTTACACTGTTCAGCATAAGAAGTCACCAGCATTTTAAGTACTAGGTCATTAAAACAAAAACAAAACCAGAAAAAAAACAAAACCAGAACCAAAAACAACAGAAAGAAAAAAAAAAGGGGGACAACAAAAAGAACCCAAACAAAAACAAAAACCCACAAAAATCCCACAAATTTCTCAAATGCTAAGCTTTAAAACAGAAGTCTATACAAAACCAGTTCACAAACATGACATATAGCAGAGAAATACATAGATGGGTGAATTCCTTCTGAAGTGAGGTCCGCATAACCTTTATTTAAAATCTGACATCAAAATGACTGGCTTGATTTTGTCCCTTAGAAGCCACTGCCTAATTTAAAATTCATTTCTCATTGTTTTATTTTATATTTTAGAGGGTAGTCTCACAAAAATAAAACTGACAATCAATAACATGCTGCATGATGTTTTTTGGTATCCCTAGGTAGCATATGTATCTTATCTTCCTGAGCACTGTGCATCTCTTATAGGAGGTGAAAATACACATACCCTCGGAAGATCCATTCCTGTATCAGTTAGTGTAAAGTCTCAAACATTGCAAAAAGGAAAGTAAGAAGAACTGGGATCTGGTAGAAATGGAGCAACCAAACAAGACCTAAAGCTTTATCCCATGAAAAAGACAGGAATGATATCAACACAACAGCCACCACCACCCACGTACTAAGGGAGTGTGCATATTTTTATAACAATACCACTAATCACTGGAACAGCCAGTTGACCAACAATACTGTAATTAATAACAGATGATCACACAAAACAGCTATCACAAACAAACAAAAACTCCAGGGTGCTTAATACATGTAGCTTAAAAAGAAGCTTTAGAATAACTACTACCATGCCACAATTTGTTCACCACTGAATTTTTTAACCCTTAAAAGGTGCCAAGTACTAAGCCAAAATAAAATCTAAGAAAGTAGTCACCTGATTTTTCTTACTACATCTATAGGAAGTAATTTTCCTACTTCGAAGAACTACTCAAAATTTTAATTAAAAAATGATGCATTTTGCAATGTAATAAAAACTGGATCTTTCACAGTGTTTCATGAAAAAGTAAATATCTACCCAAATAGCAGGTTAGAAAGGAATTCACACTGGATTTAAATTGCCAGCAGATTCAAAACATGAACTCTGTTAGAATTCTCATGTTTTCCCCATGGGTGCTATCTCCACTAGACCATGCTTTGTTCTATTGTCCTTATGTTAACTGTCATCTCTGGTTTGGACCAGAAATTTCATCCTAAAAATATGCACCTTTTCCCCAAAAAACACTTCTTCATATTGGTCTATGCCCACACACAGAGGGGAAAAAAAGGAAAAGGGTATTGACTTTAGTGATTTCACATTGCAAAGCAATTTCCTCAGAAAAATCTGACTAGTTCCTAGAATTAGTTCACAGCAGGTGACAAAACAGCATCATCACGATAACGCAGGGTCTTCCTCTGGGCTTAGCAAGCAGCCTGGAAGAAAATACACCCTTTTATAACTTAGCTATAAATCATCAAGACAGGCAGCTTAGTAATTGTTTACAGCTGATCATAGAAACTGGATATTGCTCTAAAGAAACAGAAATTTAGTATTACTAGAGAAACAAGGAAAACGGATTTTTTTTTTTTTCTACATACAAGACATACAATGTGCCTCTCTGACCAGTAAAATACTGGTGTAACTGTTTATTTCAGCTAGCTAGCAGTGGCTTCAAACCAGTACACTCAAATAAGGAATGACTTAATGGAAAAAAGCCAGTAAGTATGGGAAAAATTATACATCTGTTAAGAATAAATCAGCAAGGTAAACAGTGGCATTCAGCAGGTAAGGGAGCTAATATAGGCTCTATCTGCACCTTGTTACTGGTATCCAATGAGAAATCACGTGACTATTTACTAGAGTCAGATTTTATTATAGATATAGAGGTAGAAGAAGGGGAAAGAGCTCCTCTTCCACTTCGCGCACCAGGACACAATGTCTTCTTGTCACTTCCAGGCCAGAGTGTAGTCACCATCACTCTGGCCATTGTAACAGAGGATACAATAATGTAATGAGTAATGAGTTTGAAACACAGACAACCTTGCTTATGGTGCAATTCAAAGCACCTCTCAGGCACTGGTGGCCAGATGTCCCTGCATGGTCCTCATCTTCCTATTTCTCCAGCCCAAGGGCATGCATCTCCTCTTCAAAGGTGCTTTCCACACCTTCATGCTCCATCACTATTTATCCCAAGTGAAGGCTCAGAAGTGTTGGCCTGACAAGTGCTCTCAGTTGGACATGCCTGAGTGTGTATCCTTGAAGTGTGTTTCTCATATCACACTTCCTTCTCATTGTGGAAACTACAAAATGAGCAGCTCACAGGAACAAAAATACAAACTTTCAGGAGCTCATCAGCCACTCCACTCACCTTCTTTCCAAATACAGGTCAAGGTCCTGTGCCAAAAGGCCATTTTGTTTGCAACACAGTGCCATTTCAGTTAGAGAGGAAGCACAGAAGGGTACCCACTCTATTAATATGTATTGCTGAAGAAAAGGTTGTGAGATGAAGAGACCAAAAACTCAAACATTCAAAGCCTCTAGTATGAGTTTTTATTAGTATGAGGAAAATTTAAATTGGGAAAGTTCAGAAGTTCTAGGTAAGATGTTAGATAAAAGATGTGAAAGCCAATCTCTCTTGTCCACTATGTCCCTGCATGGTGGGTCCTTTCTTCATCCTTGCTCTGTACTCCATGACTTTTCAGTGCTCTCTCAGCTTGAATAAGAGTCACACAGTCCCCTCTGTGTCCTTAGGAAAATTTCCTCCTCCCAATCCATTTGGCCCATAAGATTGCCCTTTCTCCTGAAGAGCTTCCCCTACTCCAGCCATGTTAAGGCAAATTTGAAATAGGAAATCCCACCACTGCGGGTGGAAATATCTTCATCAGAACATGGTGTCTGCACAGTGGGATGCAAAACAGCACATGAAAGAGCTACAGCAAACCTGGTAATATCTTCTTTCTAGTAGCATCTTCATGTCATTTTAAAAGAAGGTATCCAGCTACTTCGGTGGCACCTGAAGGACCACTTTCCCTCAGTTCAGTACAGAAATTGAGATAATTTCACATTTTACATGATGATGAAGCTCAGATATGTTGCCCACTTGCAATGATTTAGAAGTCACTGGCCACCAATTGACACCACTTAGATGTGCATGTTCAGGCTTGTCAGATACAAACTAATTTGATTAAAGCTTGCATATAAGGAAAGAAAATTTTCTAAGTCACATAATTTCATAGTATTTTGTGCTAGGTACAAAGACAATTACTACTTCTCAGCTGACCTGCAGTAACTTGTTTAGAGCATGGTGACTTGATCACACGTTGAGATCTTTATATAGCACAAGAAGTATGCAAAGGCTTGTAATCCTTGCTGGTATAAATGTGAGGAAAAACTACAGAAGTCATTAATACAAACATTCAGGACATGTACTGAAATTTTACTCACTCTCCCATTGTTCCCCACGCAGCAGCCTTGCAATGACTACATAAGGATGAAATTAGAAATTTGGAAATCGTACAGTGAGTTTCTCGGGGAAAAAATGAGATGACGAGAGAGATGGATAAGATCCAGTGCTATTAGACAGTAAAATAGGATCTGCAAACATATAGCTCTGTAAAATAAACATGGAGAGTGTCTGCAAATATATGTAGCCAAATTAGACCCGTTGGCTAAGTACTGGAGGAAGTTTAATACAGATAAATTATTCTTTTAGAAGTCAGGCTTAAGTAGACAGATACAACTAGCTAAAAATCCAGTTACATAAGATAAAACAAAATAGAAAAAAACCCCACTACTATTCACTCAGGCAGGCTCTGCAGAGCTGAAAAGATATCCATTTTGGAGGCCATCTTAATGCTGCCAGTGTAAGGAGTGTGCTGTGTCCTAGAATGGATCCTATTGCTCCTCGGTTCCTACTGCTTCCCAGATGTTCCCCTGACTGCTCCTTCTGGCATGCTGCAAGGCAGCATTTGCTATCTGCACCTCATCTCATGCAGCCTCAGTGAGCACCACCCCACGTAGCCCCCTTCACTCTGCCTCTCACCCAGCTCATCCTGATGATGGCAGAGGACTCTAAGATCAGATTATCTATAGGAAATGTTACAGGCAGGTGACTTAGGTGGAGACAGCACTGTGTTGGTAGAATAATATTGCTCCTGATAAGCTGGTAGGTAGAATCACAGAATCATAGAGTCATAGAATTGTTTAGGTTGGAAAAGACTTTTAAGATCGAGTCCAACCATTAACCTAGCACTGCCAAAAACACCACTAAACCATGTCCCTCAGCACCACATCTTTTAAATCCCTCCAGGGATGGTGACTCAACCACTTCCCTGGGCAGCCTGTTCCAAGGCTTGATAAGCCTTTCAGTGAAGAAATTTTTCCTAGCATTCAATCTAAACCTCCCCTGGTGCAACTTGAGGTCATTTCCTCTTGTCCTGTCACTTGTTACTTGGGAGAAGAGACGGACCCCCACCTCTGTACAACCTCCCTTCACGGAGTTGTAGAGAGCAATAAGGTCTCCCCTCAGCCTCCTTTTCTCCAGGCTAAACAGCCCCAGTTCCCTCAGTGGACCTGTTCCCCTAGAGCCTTCACCAACTTTGTTGCTCTTCGCCGGACATGTTCCAGCACCTCAATGTCTTTCTTGCAGTGAGGGACCCAAAACTGAACACAGTGTTCGAGGTGGGGCCTCACCAGTGCCGAGTACAGGGGGACAGTCACTTCCCTAGTCCTGATGGCCACACTATTCCTGATACAAGGCAGGAGGATGCTGTTGGCCTTCTTGTCTACCTGGACACACTGCTGGTTCATATCCAGCTGACTGTCATCCAACAGCCCCAGGTCCTTTTCTGCTGGGCAGCTTTCCAGCTGCTCTTACCCAAGCCTGTAGCGCTGCCTGGGGTTGTTGTGACACAAGTGCAGGACCCAACATTTGGCCTTGTTGAACCGCTCACCATTGGCCTTGGTCCATCAATGCAGCCCAAGGCTGAATGAAGGTAGAAATGTCCAAGCACAGAAGTTGACATGGAAGTAGGAAAATGTGGCCACCTTTCAGATTGATTCCTTTCTTCATCTCTGAAGCAAAAGTGCAAGCATCTGCTTGTGGCAGGTTGGAAACTACTTGCAGCCAAATTCTCAAATCAGTCATATTTTAACAGAAAGGATAACTAATACCTGGTAAAACATACCAAGGTTACCGGTGAATCCTCCCCATGTGGTAATTTTTAAAATCTAGGTTTTTGTAAGGGACAGATAGGAATTCAAAGGAGAATTCAGCCAGAGTGGCCCTGGACCCTGCTATCCTGGCTGGTCCTTGTGGACCCTCCTGGCTAGCAAATTGAAGAAGCTGCTTGACGTATTAATGGCAGAAGCTCCAAGATTGTGGTTCGAGTGTGGTGTCAGTAGAGCAGAAGTGCAGTTTAGGAAAGGCTAATGTGAAGTTTTCAAGGCACTCCCAGTAGAAGGCAGGTGGGTTCAGGCTGGCTACTGACAAGGTGGAGTGGTTTGCAGAAATATTTGACAGCCAAATTTCCACCCAAAATCTCAACCCTTTAATTCAGTCCTTCCAGGTGCTCACATAAATCTGGCATCTGAAATAAAGTTTTCACTTTTCTAGGGACATCTCAAAGGTAGCCTCCTCCCCTCCTTTCCTACTTTTCTCTTTCTTTTTTTTTATTTAAAGTTCCACTTCGAGATTTTGTTTTCTCCAGGACAATCTACCGCTTCATCTGGCTGCACTGTTTGACTAAACTTCAAAATGAAACACACTAGGCTAGAAATTACTTCCAGGCTCTCCAGGAATCAGGTGGCTCCAGCGCATTCGGGGGACTCTGGCTAGGACTGAGTCAGCAGAAGCACCCTTGTTTCTTCCTGGGGGGAGTGCAGCTGCAAAGCAGAACACAAAAACAAAAACATCAACAATAAGAGCTTCCATGTCAGCCAGCTGAGTAATAGGAATATTTCCACAGCACACAGGACACTCTGCCCATTTAGAGTGTCCAAGAAATGTGATATTCAACAGGTTTCCCTAACTACCATGTAATACCTTTGTTGCATGATGTTGTTTTAACAACAAATGAGTAGATTTTTTCTGTTAGAATTAAAAATAGGTCCCTAAAAGTGTGGGAATATTGCATCTTTTCCTCTGATTTCACAGAAACCCCAAAACCCAACCTTTGAAAGATAAAAGCAGATAATTTTTTCTCAGTTAAACTTAATTCAGATACCTCCATGACTCTTTAATGAACTTTTCGGTCCTTGAGGTGAATCATGTGCTAAAGATCAACAAAAGTGAATGGTATTTGGTCTTGATGCTTTGGCCAGATGAAGCTTAGATGAAACTACTGCCACCCAGCTTATCAGCAGAAATATTATCAAGAGAGGCACACTTCCCACAGGACAACTCCTGCCCCCAGAGACTTCAAATCGAATCTAAAAGTCCCTCAAAACTAAATCCATACAGCAGTCTTGCTTATTTGTCTCCACTTCTTGCTGGGGGCATCTTACTACCCCTTTTCTTTTCTTGGGGTTTTTTTGTGGGAAATGTGTATGCTCAGCTGTCTCTTTTTTTCCAGAAGCAGAGTAACTTCACTAAGGCATCCTCCTGCCCTGCCTCCTTCTTGATCTTCACAAAGCTGGCCAGGCAGCCCATCTCCAAGCATGCAGATTCACCCAGGACTACCGCATGGACCAGTACTTCATTCTCCAATGGCAGTACTCAATAAATGCTCATAAAAATAACATTATATTTCCTCTAAAGCATCTGAAAGCCCCAAGGCCTATTCACCAGACTAACATTTCATATCATATTTCATTATTTTTCCCATGAGAAAAAAATTACTGTTATGGATGTCATAATTCCTGTAATTCCCAGTGAAGACCATCAGTAAGTCAGTGAAACTCATGAATAAATACATATTGATAAAGTCACTGGGCTAACCAGGCTGTTGTTTTGCTCTGTCCAGAGAAAAAAAGATTTCTGTGTCTATCTCCTCACAAAAGAAGTTTGTCTCACCTGAGCCGATATCATAAAGTACAAGGTAGAGCCACTGCAATGGTGAGAATAAATAACAGTAGATGTAAAGGACTTAGGACTGCAAGTGTTTTCACTATCATTTGCATTGCTAAAACCAAAGAAATTCCTTAAAGCATGAATTATTTTACTGTGTAATCAACAAAACTGAAATTTATTGACTGTCATAGGGCTATCTGCAATTCTGCTTGTTCTGTGCAGTAGAACTGAAAATATTTCCAAAAAGGATTAAATTCCTTTATGATGTATTTCAATGAGAACATTAAATTATTTACAGTTCACATTATATTCTTGTTGTTATATGTTGTTAGCAGAATAATAGCACACATTCAAGCTCCCATGAGCTGTATCTGTCCCTAAAATCCATTGATATCCCTGTGTTTTCTTTGGTTGCAGTGACAGAATTGTACAATAAATTCCTCGGTTGTAGAAATGAAGCAAGTTAGCCTACCACGTAAGTTTGAAGTGCATGAGAAAAAAACAAGGCTGCAGCACAAATGTTTGTTCAGCTCCCATGGTTTTTAAAAACATTGACCTAAAAATGAGGCGTTTGCATTGGAAACGACAGCCAAACCCCACGACAGAGCACAGCATACGTAGCGGTCAGACTGCGTATCGCTTTCTTGAGAACTCAGAACTGCAGGCTGAAGGAGCCAACATCTGTAAGGCTACTCAGATCCCTTGAAACACAAATCGTTTTGGCATATTTTAGGAAGAGAGAGACATCTCCTGGACAAACTGTAAATTTGCTCTTCACTCTCCTGTATGCTTAACAACACAGGAAGAAAGTGTCAATTATCCGCGATATAGTTGCATGCTAGATAAGAGGAGTTCTCCTTGTTCCACCTTTTTTTTATTTCAAATGAAGTTCAAAGTATTGTGTCACTGATATCAAGGGGAAAATAACAGTGTGTCTACAAGGAAAAGGAAAATGAGTTTTAGGAGCATGGCCCTAGTGCCCAGAAATAAGACAGGGAATTAAACTGTGTTTTTTTCTAGACCTTTCTTTTATAAACTCATTTCACCACTTAAACTTCAAAATCCTCTTGTGGCTCTGTAACTTCTTAGATTACAAACCACATCATATTGCTATTGCTTTGAGGTAAGCTAGTTTCTCTTTTTTTCAGAACAAAATTTATTATGCCATATTATAAAGAAAGGCATTGCTTCTCATCTTCCCAGTACCTTACCAGTTCCATGAGATGCAGAAAATGAGTAGGAAATCTTTTACTATGTTTTCTATTAGTAGCAATTCCAAAGGTGATATGTGAAGTGTTATCTAGGCAGTTCCTTAAATAGTGTCAGATTGCCTGAGGGTGAAGTGCCTGCTTATGGCCAGAGAAGAACAGCCAATGTATTTCATTTATGGTGTACTTTTGTTCCTTGCAAAGAATTTCCTAGATAAATTCGCAGTGGCATAGAAGCTAAATCACACATTTGATACAGAGATAAGGTTGTTATGCCTTATCCAGTTTTCACTAGGTATTTTGTTTCCTGGTGTTATGTTAAGATAAAAAATAAAATAAACTTTCTAAGTTTATCAGCAATTCCACTTAGAAAAATGTAAGGGAAACAGAACTGGTAGAGTTTCCATTGCACAATGAACAAATAGCTTCTACTGTGACTGACTGCCCCAAGGATCACATATGGATCCTTGAAAGGAAACCCTAGGTCCATTGCCTTGTCTTGTGGCCAGAGTTACTGCAGACTATGAACGGAATACTAACGCTGGGTCTGGAGACAACCAAGGAGCAACAGTGAGAAGTTATACAGCTGTGTGTGGCAATTACTGCCACATTTCCAGAGATTTAGATAGGAAAAAATGAGCAGCCAAAGACAGATGGACAACAAACGGAAAGTCATTGCTGATCCGCTGCAAATATCAAGGACTTGCACCCAGATTCCTCCTGCCAGGGTTTAGATTCAGAATTGAGTTGCTGCAATGAAAGAATCTTAAAATTGAAATTATTGTTTTAGGCAAGAGAGACAGAGAGGTGATTCAGCCTACCTGTGTACTGGGTTGCCTCCCTGAGGTGCACCAGTGTATTAAATCACTCACTAGTGACACCACTTCACCTTCACTGGGGATGTAGCCTGGGAATCCTCTCTCTGAATGAAGATACTTCAGTTAAGTATCTAAATCAAAGTGTGATAAATGTCAGCTTTTGCTGTCAGTCCAGAAACAAAAGCACAAAAACAAAATACAAGGGCAGGAATAGCAGCAAACAAAAAGCTATTGCATCTTTCTTTGAGATTTAGGCTAATTTTAATGTTTATTTATATTGCCAGGTAATACCATCTCTTTGCCTCAAAAAGCATTCCCTAAAGCCAATGCCTAATGCAGGGCTATTCATACCACTCAACAGACCTGAGTGAATCTGGAGTCGAGATGTTTGATGTACGAAACTGTTTGCAGTGAGTTCACAATATTATAGTGGGAATAAATTCTGAAGTAATAGCTTGTTCTTCCAAGTGCTTTCAAATGCATGTGCACTCTCAGATTGCTTTGAAACTTTCTGTACATCATCAAAGCTCCAATCAGGCTTCATAGCCTTGATTTGTTGCCATTTTTTTCAATGAGTTTCCAAGATACATTACCCTCTCAACACACTGGATATCAGTTTCCTACTTACGACTCAAATCTCTCCAGTTTAACCACCCACTAAGCTTTGATCTCGTCACTTACTGCCACTCAGCAAAAGAAATATTTAAAAGGTCATAAAAGTTATAGATTGCAGAAGATGACTTTCCAGTACCTCTTGATACAAATTGACATGACAGAACCAAGACAGCTTGTGAGCAGACTGGTTTCAAGGTGGTGTGTTACAGCATCTGAAAATAATATCCATGCAATTCCTACTCTGCCTGTATCATCAACCTTGTAAAATCTGCTCCTGGATACACCCAAGATGATACACCCAAACAAGGGCCTCAGGCTAGAGCCTACTGCCTGGCTGTGACCCAGGCTCCTGAAAAAAACGTTTCTTCCAGCCCTATATGCAAAAGCAAGCTTCAGCATAGTCAAGCCATCTGGGCAACACAGACAAGACAGACGATCCTTTTAAGAAGTTCTTGGTCCCACTGATTCAGTTACCTTTCTGTCATTACAGAACAGGTAATGGGGATTTAACCTGTTTTACAGAACCCCAGAATGACAGAATGGTTGAGGTTGGAGTGGCCTCTGAAGTTCATCTAGTCCAACCCTCTGCTCAGGTAGGGCCACCTAGTGCAGGTTGCCCAGGACCTTGCCTGGATGGCTTTTGAGTGTCTCCAAGGATGGAGCCTCCACAAGTTCCATTTATTGATTTTGAAATTAGAGGTTATTTTAGCAAGGATTTTTTCTGTGTTTATGGCCTCAGAAACATCTGCACCAGCACAGCTGAGAGGGCAGTTAATTGCAACAGGGAGAGAAAAAGTGTAAAGAAACGTGTAGCCAGTACGCAGGAACGTTTAAAGGTAGCTTTGTCTTCAGGGTGTTATTCAGCTACACCATGTGTCTGAATGGGAGCCAACTTCTTGAGAACTATAAACCCACCCTCTGTCCAGGTCCAAAGGTGGAGTTAGGCAGAGAATAATGTATATCTAGGAGCTTACAGCATGCATTCAGCCTATTTCTACTGCAGGCTGTGGCCCTAAAGTGTTTCTAGAGATAAGACAGATGGGACCAGCTTAGCAGGGCTGGAACCAAACTCAGGAGGGACTATCCTTTGGGCGCAGTGGCTGGAATAAGCAAGCACCAAGAAATCCTTCCTTCCATATGCCTTAGCTCTTCTTCTGCCATTGGTCTCCCTCACAGTCATCCTGGAAAAAAAAGGACTTGGAAAGGAAAGAGAAAGCCTGAGGCGGACGTAGAGAGCAGGAGTGGGGTATCTCAGCATTCAATCCTAACCCTTCTTCCCCTCTTTGCTGCTGATGCCATCAAAAAGATTAGTTTCCTTTGCAGTCTCCATCATGCAGAGCCTGCAGCAAGGACTCCTATGCATCACAGTAAGTTCTTTTGACTCTTCCTCCCCATCCAGTTTTTTTAAGCTTTCCAGTATATGCCCTTTCAATGCAATTAACATCATTTTCATACCAAGAGCAAAGTACATCTATCTTAGATGTGCAGAACATCTAGTAGGTTTACATATATTTTACTGTGGGAAAAACCCAAAAGACTGATTCCAAGAGTGGGCAGAGCTGAGGCCATCCAGCAGGGAAATTTACTGTAACTATCCCTTTTCTGGTTTTGATGAGCTTGACATAATGCCCTGCCAGAGCACGAGGCAGCATGAGGAAGTGCAAGGCCAGTATAACTCCTGGCTAAGTGATATGGCACTTACTAATGAGTTTAGGAGAGAGTTGGATCATCAGGCTTGGATTCTGACAGATTTTCCAGGCCACTCAACCATGTGCAGGTTCCCAAATTTGGTCTTTGTGGATATTCCTTTATTGCTACAGCACGTGCCATGGTTTAGTCAGACAGTAAGGGACAGTTCTTTGTGGGCACAAGCAATATATTTATCCTACAGAACAGAGAGGGCACTACCTACTACCTAGAGCTTCTTGTCTTCCACTTTAGCTCACCTCCAACCCTTCCCAAAGCCAAGATTCACCTTTCTACAGTGCTCTTTTTCCTCCTCCTCTTTTTCCTCTTGTTGCTCCTTTGCAGAGCTCCCCTTTCCCAATAGCTCTTGTACAATTCTTCCCAGCCCAGTCCTGTTGCTTTTATTTACCAACCAACAAAGAAAAATAAAGGTCCCAGATACTACTCACTTCTTACCCCTCTCCCTAGGACTTCTGTCTTTTTAGATCTGTCTAGTTGTAAGAGTCCCGATTGATAGCAGTTTTGCTAACTGCAGTGATTGTTGACGTGGCATTTTTTTGCCAGAGGAATAGAAGTGTGAAGGAAGTAGTAGTGATACATGGGGTTTGCTTTCTTGCATAACCATTTTTTATTTGCACTTTACGACCTTTTGATTAATGTTTTATTCTATTTCTCTTGTAAGCCAGTTTCCAGATCTTATATCTCTGTATGCCATTAAATGTCATACTGGCATTCCACTCCTGAGCCTGATAATGATGGATTATGGTAGCTAGGCCTCAGAGTAAATTAATGCATTGGACATAATGGTGTGTAATTCTTAATAGGCCTGTAAATGGATCAACCTTGTTTTTCAGGACTTGACAGGTGACAGGATATTTTTAAACATCATGTAGTCTAAGTATGTAAGTTTGATAAAGCCATTATACTGGATGCAACATTTTTCAAGAACTCCTGGTTCTGAAGAGTCAAAACCTTTTTTCTTCTCTCTGGGACATACAATGAAAACTCACGTTCTGAAGGAGTTGTTGTCAGGTATTTCAGAGTCAAGCCTGGAAAAATCCTTAATACCAGAGATCCTGTTGCTTTCAATGGCCAAGAAGGATATGTAGTATTGCACAGGACAGAGAACAGCTAGCAGAATTCTTTCCTCAAAGTGCTGTCAGATCTCATGCAGATATGGTGGAAGTTTGGTTGTCTGGAAACCACAGTCCTGACAACCTATGAACAGCAAATGTCGCATAACGCTTTTATGCATGGAGATACATTAATCTCAGTGTGCGACTGTGATGTCATTTTTTCCTTAAGATTTGTATGCTGAACTGACTATTTTGCAATACACTATGGCATGAGGTAGCACACTGGGCACTGCACTAAGTAGATGGAGTTAGGCATTTTAATCCATTTCCCATGCAAGCCTCTTTGTCCGAAGGCATACTGACAGTGTCCTCTCAAAGAGCAAGCAAGCTGCTAATTATCTTTATATTCAGAGATTTGGTTTCCCCCTAGCTTTCTCATCAGTACCCGTTGTAGGCATCAGTCATTAGGCTTGGCCAGACAAGGACAAGAGCAGCCCTACTAAGCCATGCTTGCTTCCACCACCCAGTGAGAGGTGGGCTCTATAGGACAGTGGCTGTTTCTGAAGGCAGAGGCGAGTGGTACTTCAGAGGCGCAGCCATCATTTCTGTCATCCACCCACCCGCAGCAGGAACAGCAACAGCTTTTAGACGCTTCCCCTGGCAGGGGTGACTGGGGCCCAGCCCCCTGTCCTTGTGACATTAAGGAGTCTGAAGCCAGCTTCATTCTCCCTACAGACAAGCCCTGACTCACTATATATAATTGAAACCATTCTAAGAAATATAATGTTGCAATGAGAAGTGGCATGAAATACTTCAGCAGTCACACTGAATGCACTTTTCTGAAGTGGTCCCTCCAGCAATTTTGCAAGGGCATTTGCTCTAGCTGAGGGGATTCTTGAGGCCTGGTTGTACCCAAGGAAACAGGTTTGGACATTTGGCTCATTAAGTTCATGTTGTGAAAAAATGGCTGTCCTGGTTTCAGCTGGGACAGAGTTAATTTTCTTTCTAGTGGTTGCTGTGTTTCAGATTTGGTAGGAAAGAAATGTCAATAATGCATATTGTTTTAGTTGTTGCTATGTGTTTTTTATATTTTTCAAGGACTTTTTTCAGTTTCCCATAGAAGCTGAGAAGGAGCACAAACATAATGATGGAATGGCCAATGGACTATTCCGTACCATAGACACCATGCTCAGTATATAAATGGGGTTGGCCAGGGAGCAGGTACTTGTGATTACTGCTCAGGAAGATACCAATTCATCGAGTGGTGAGAGTGACTTATGTCATTATTATTATTGTTATTTTCATTTTCTGTTATTGTTCTATTAAACTGTCTTTATCTCAAGTCACAAAGGTTTTTTTTTTCCCTTTTCCTTTCCCCTCCTTCTTCTCCCTGCCCTTCTCGGGGAGAACTGCGTGAGCATCTGCATGGTCCTAGCTGTCAGCTGGGGTTTAGCCATGACAATGGCATATCACACATCATAGAAAGAGAATATTCCTTTCAAATCTAACTTCGAGAACATCACTTAAATAAGAAAATACTTTGTGCCGAAGTATTTCTTGAGGCCTGGTACTTTCCACCTAGGAGCCACAAAATCTCACCGAAGCCAATGTCATTCTGAACTGACAAAGGGCACACTCAATCGTGCAGCTACAGTCTTATCAAGTCTTCGTAACACCGGATACATCTCTGGACCCGCTGTTTTAATTCTGCTTTGTTGCAGTGGAATCTGCTTTCTGGGCTCCCAGGCTGCACTTCTTTTCTAATTGTTCTTCTAGTAGAATAATAGATTCTTCTAGTAGAATAATAGGTCAACCAAGCCAAGTGCAGAGTCCTACACCTGGGACGTGGCAATCCCAGGCATAAATAGAGGCTGGGCAGAGAATGGCTGGAGAGCAGCCCTGAGGAGAAGGACTTGGCAGTGCTCATGGATGAGAAGCTCAACATGAGCCGGCAGTGCGCGCTGGCAGCCCACAAAGCCAACCGTATCCTGGGTTGCATCAAAAGAAGCGTGGCCAGCAGGGCACGGGAGGTGATTCTCCCCTTCTACTCTGCGCTTGTGAGACCCCACCTGGAGTACTGTGTCCAGTTCTGGAGTCCTCAACATAGAAAGGACATCGAACTGTTGGAACAGGTCCAGCGAAGGGCCGCTAAGATGATGAGAGGGATGGAGCACCTCTCCTATGAGGACAGGCTGAGAGAGCTGGGGCTGTTCAGCCTGGAGAAGAGAAGGCTCCGGGGAGACCTGAGAGCGGCCTTTCAGTATCTGAAGGGAGCCTACAGGAGAGCTGGAGAGGTACTCTTTGTCAGGAAGTCTAGTGATAGGACAAGGGGTAATGGTTTTAAATTGGAAGAGGGGAGATTTAGATTAGATATTAGGAAGAAGTTCTTTACTGTGAGGGTGGTGAGGCACTGGAACAGGTTACCCAGGGAAGTTGTGGAGGCCCCATCCCTGGAAGTGTTTAAGGCCAGGCTGGATGGGGCTTTGAGCAACCTGCTGTAGTCAGAGGTGTCCCTGCCCATGGCAGGGGGGTTGGAACTTGATGATCTTTAAGGTCCCTTCCAACTCTAACCATTCTATGATTCTATGATTCTATGATTCTTTGCTTAGTGTTAGATACAAACGATCAAAAACAATAGAAACCATGATGGAATACTGCCCAGATCCTGTTCTGGTCAAGCTTGACCCAAGAATTTGACAGGTTTTCTGACAGATGTTAACTACTATTCATTGCAAACTCAGAGAAACTGAAATAACAGTTTTTTCCTAACAAAATGCTCTCAGGGGGCAGTGAAGAGCAGTGTCCGCATCTGCGTGTCAACAGTCCCATGCTCCTGAAGCAAGATGTCAGTCAGTGGCTCTCTGTAGTGCTTCTCCAATGTCAGTGTCAACTGGCCATTTCAAAGCTGTGGGCTCATACTTCTCCAGCTACTGTGCCACAGGCAATCTTGAATTTCAGGCACAATGCATCAAGAACTTCTGACCTTGAAAAATTTGTTATTTCTTTTAACTAAACACCACCTTGGAGCAGGCATTTCTGGATACCCTTGACAAAATATAAATAAAACCATGTGATGAAATACAGGAGAACAGATGTAATACAAAGAAAAAGAGGTAACCACAACTTTGGATTTGATAGACAGAAACAATGCCAGACAATACTTAATACATCACCAGGAGTAGGAAATACTAAGATATTTCTTTATGCATTTGATGTGTTTCCACATATACTTATCTCTTTCTTTATATATAAAAGGGATCTGTGATGCCCAAGTCCTGAAATAACTAAAAGTATAGTAGTTACAAAAGCATGCGCTGGGGATCACATTGCAGAGTTGCACTCGTTTATATATTGCGCTCCCCAGTGCTCCAGGCTTTTGACTGGCTTTCTAGTTCAGTTAAATGCTATACGCACACTTAGCCAAAGCAAATAAATCAAGCTGGGCCCAAGCTGCCTATGCAGAAACATCTGGAAGTCTCTTGAGGGCGTTCCCTTGTGGGCTTTTTCTGCTCTGGCTTTGTGCCAGGATATAAAGCATTACTGGAGAGATCACCTGCATTTCATGGCACTGCACCTGAGTACATTCGTCCTGCAGACCACACCTGACTCTGCACAAAGCCAATTTATGCCTTTCCATCTGCAGCAAATTAAGCCAAAGCCTGGATAAACTTGATAATCATATCTTAACTGCATGACAAAATGCAATTGCATCTTCACTATTGATAGCCACCAGGGACAGAGATGGAGCTATTTGGTGGGATCGGGTTCCAAAAATGTTGGTATTTGACAGCAACAGTCTTATTACTTACTTTCCAGTGTTAGCTTTTGTCGATAGAAAAGTAAAAAAATATCTTTTAGTCCCCAGTAGGCTGTCTTTTTCAAGGATATTGAATATAAAGAAGCACATAATAAATCTCAGACATAATCTAGCTCTAGCCCACATCCTAGTCTTTTGAAGAATCAAATATTTTTGAGATGAGAAATGCCACTTTCTACCAGAGCATGAAACTGCAGGTTTGACTCCTTGATAATATGTGACTATCCAGGTGTGTCAACATTTCCCCTCTCCCGGAGGCAGGACCTATCCATTCTCCGTATCACAGCTGCCCGAGTCGCTTGCCTAGACAATAATATATGTCATATCTGATTTAGCTGACATTCACAGTTACATTTCTGCTTCACTGTTTTGGATAGGCAACAGGATACCTTTGAATAGAAATTATGACTTGTAGTAATACATCTTTTCAGTTATTTGGGCAATTTTAATAGACAGTGTCAACAAAATTCTGTTGTGTACAGGACAGAAGAATAAATTTCTCATTTTCTCAAAGTTTCAAACATACAAAACAAAACTTTCATGGGAGTTTTTAAACTATCTGTCATCACAGTGCCTCAGCGTAATTTAGAAATTATAGCATAGGAATGATCTAAACTAAGATCATCTCACAAACTGCTGATTAATGCCTTCTCACGGCAGTACCAGCACCATCAGACATGACAGACATTTAGTATTATCACCTGAGCAAGTCTTAACCAAGTTCAGTAGAAACATTTTAAAATCTCCATCCTGCCATCTAGAGTTTCTCAACAAAAGAGAAGACCTGAGCATGCACTAATTTAATAGGATGAATATTTGTCTCATTATGAATCTGTTTTAGCAGATTTCTTAAACAGAGGAACTGGTAGTAATGCCTACACATAAGTGAAAGACTTACTGCCACTGTTCTGCAAAGAAAGAAGGATGTCCACAGGATATTAGGATCTCTGACTCCTACAGAAACCTCTAGAACAATTCTATTTACCAAATGATGAAGGAGAGGACAAAGATAGCCCATTTTCTGTTTCTTTGCAGGTGCACACCAGTCTGTGAGTCTAGTAATGAGGATACTGGGATAAGCTTGGTCTCAAGCTTTCCCAAAATACTTACTTTAGAAATTTTATTTAGTATCTTCTATTTTGTTTACAATGCTAAGTGCACAAAACAGCCTGAGGAGCAGAGACGGAACTGAGACATCTCTTTGACCACATGAATCTCATGCTGTTGGCAGCACTTCAGTCTAGTTTCAGCAAGACTGTGAATACCTAAGATGCTCATTTGAACTTAGATGGTATTTGTATATTTATACCTCTTAAGGCTGAACAAAGAATAGAAGACAAGTCTTCCTCCTCTTGGGTGTGTTCTCCAGCTACTAGGACAGTGTATCAGTGTCAGGCATAACCCAGCATGTTAAAACAGTGAGTCATTCATCTATATCCAAACCCACGATTTAGACGTCAAAGTGCAGGAAATGCACTGGACCTACGAATGACAGTCACATACAGACACCTGATTCATAATCCAGGGGACAGATGGACAGCTTCTCTACAATCTGTTGGTCAGTTTAGATATCTGCCCACCAACTGGGCTGTCTACTGAGACTTCTTCAAACAATTAACTTCCCAGTTCCAGCAGCAACATAGGCACCTATCTGGCACTGGACAGTTCTGCTCTGAAAGGAGAAGAGGTACAATTCGGGGAGATGTTTGTTATGCCAACAAACATTAGTAGAAAAAAAGATTAAAGCATTTTTGGCTGGTCCTAGGTGGATCTTAATGCTAAGCTTCCTTCAACCAGGAGTCAAGCCTAGGCCCTTGGAACGTACATCTCAAATTTACTAAGACTGTCAAGATACATGTGGCCTTTTATATCCTCCCCATACTTCTGCTCAACTTCCAAACTTGGATACAGCTGTGCTTTCATTATGTTGTACTCTTTTCCATTTGCTTTCCAACCTTTGCCTTCTTTTCTACTTTGAGTTCAGCCAAAATCCACCATAAACTACAGTATTACCAGCTGAGGAAAAGTCATGTGTTGTAAATGTGCTGATGGCTCTGGTGACTCTATCACATTACAAATCAATTTGCTTCACTCTTGGAGTTGAACCGTTATAGCATCAAGCCTAAAACCACTACTGTCAAATGCATCTCTGAGAGTCACATAAATTTCGTATGCCCTTTTAAAATGTTTTCAGTCACAAAGTGATTTTAAAAAATTATAAATACATTTTGCATCTTGCATGGCACTTTGGCAAGATGCCAATCTTTTGTCACGGGCTCAGTCTTCAGACTTTTGTGCCATTTCTCATCTACAACTGCATACCTGATCAGAACCCAGCAGTGGTGGTGTCATGACAGAATATTTCACTGCAGTTAGTTCATTAGTTCCTATTTTCCTTCAGTTTCTGTGAGGTACTCACCTCTTATCTCCCACTGTTATCTGCACACTGCCTACAAAGGTGAGGAACTGTCTGGTTAGGGATCTTTTTTTTTTTTTTTTTTTTTGTATTTCTATACAATGCCTAATCCATTTTCTCTTT
This sequence comes from Chionis minor, assembly GCA_013398295.1. NCBI lineage: Eukaryota > Metazoa > Chordata > Aves > Charadriiformes > Chionidae > Chionis > Chionis minor. Next base: position 189,286 of record VZSF01007434.1, on the reverse strand, counting down.
ATCCCAGAATGAGATCTTTCTCATTTTCCCATCTTTCGGCCCAGCTCCAGTGTCAGAAAAAAATGCATATAGTGCTTATTCAGCTTCTTTGAGCTGAAGCTTGGTCTGAACAAGAATTCTTGTTTTATGTCTTAGACAGTTTTGTGCCTGCATTTCCTGCTGGCTTTCTCTCCAAATACCAGAGACACCTAGGGCTGCTGGGTCTGCAGGATCAGGAAAGGTCAACACACATTTAGCCTGCTGTGGATACTGTGCTAAGTATGACAGCTAAACAAGCATTTTAAGATAGCTGCCAAAAGTCTATACTAATGCCTGACTCCTCATCAAAGTAATTATCTTTGCTAAAACTGTGCCTTTGTTCTTCTACCACTTTCCTGCAAAGGAACTTAAACCTTTTGAAATACCAACAATGACAGTTTCTAAGTCTGTCATTGTACTCCCATGAGAAATGGAGTACAGGGGATTTTTAACAACAGATTTCCAGTGGATGGATGCACCTAAATCCCTTACATGCTTTGGAAATTCTCTTTCCACCATGGACAATACAACAAACTGACTGAAGTTTACTTCTCCCTGTTCCTGTTCCTATTTCTCTGCCAACTTTAAGCTGTGTGATATGCACTAAGTCCATCTAAGAAATGGGAGTGTAGTGATAGGACGAGGGTTAACAGTTTTAAACTGAAAGAGGGTAGATTTAGAATAGCTATTAGGAAGAAATTCTTTGCTGTGAGGGCGGTGATACACTGGAACAGGTTGTCCAGGGAAGCTCTGGATGCCCCATCCCTGGAAGTGTTCAAGGCCAGGCTGGATGGGGCTTTGAGCAACCAGGTCTAGTGGAAGGTGTCCCTGCCCATGGCAGGGGGGTTGGAACTAGATGATCTTTAAGGTCCCTTTCAACTCAAACCATTCTATGACTCTATGAAATCCTTAGCAATATCATCATATGTTGACAAGATCCCTTCAAAAAAACAGAGATGTATGTTATATTACACTCTTACATTTTTCAGCTTATTCTTTAGAGAAAATGCACAACAGTATGTTTATTCATTTCACTTCTTTTCTTCCTACACCATTTAACACAGGTAAAAGCACCACTGTGCTTTTGCAGCATCTCCGGTAGAAACTTATCACCAGTGTTTCCCTTCAACACAGGTGGTGAAACTTTAGCCTGTCAAAATTTTGTTCGCTTTCCAGCTGATGCCTATAAAAGTTCTCCACAGAGAGGATTAGCAGAATAGACTTAAGTTTCCTCACGCAAATCTGCCCTTTGTGCTTTGGCATACACTTGCAATTTGGGACTAGGTTTGCCAGATGAAGGGATTGTACATATTCTGGTCCATTATGCAAGCCTGGCATGGCCACTAATATGATACGGTCTTAAAGGTCTGAAAATCACAGAGGAAATCAGCATATATTCCTATGAAGAAATTGTGAAGCTTTGAACAAAGCTTTTTTTTTCCTCCTGTTCTATCAGTTTGTCTGGTGTTACAAAATGAAGCAAGTCTATTCTGCAAAAAAGAAGCTTGTATAACTTTCCAAATGAGGGGAAAAAAATCTCAGTCAAAATGCAGGATGAATTTGAAACATCTGCAACAATCCAAACAGGCCAGGCATAAACTGAAAAGAAATCACAGAATCATAGAATACCAGGTTAGAAGGGACCACAAGGATCATCTGGTCCAACCTTTCTTGGCAAAAAAAGGAAAGCCATGGAATGATTTATACTACCACGTTGCTGCTGCAGAGGACAAAGAAAGCGTGTCCCAGTGGCTGGCCTGGTGAGGAAAGGAGGTCACAGACGTCTGCTCATACTCTGGGGGACTCCAGGAAAGGACTCTCCTCACAGTCTGTGTCAAAGAGGAGATCCCAGGCAGGTCATGTAGCCTATGGTGAAAGTTCAGCAGCACACCTGTGCTTTCAGGAATCACAATAAAGGCACAGTCTTTTATGAAAGCTCTGCCACAGCTGGGCAGTGAGTTAGCTGAACTCCAAATTTGTTACCCTGCCGATAGCAGCCGTTCTCAAAGCAGCGGTGGGTAGCGTGTGGGAGGTCACTCCCACCCTCCCAGGCGGCCCTCAGAGCTGTTGTTTCTGGTGCGGTGATGAAGCATCAGCTAATCTTCAAGCTGTGGTACTTCCCACTGGTGGAAGGTCAGATGAGGACTATTTTGGGTGTTTCAGAAACCCCTTGGCCAGCTACATTTGTTACGTGTTTCTAGGATGTAAATTCCCTGAGCGCCACACTTTTTAAAAACACCACAACTTTACAAGAAATAATAAAGTTATAGGAGAACAGAACTAACCTGCAATGGTATGCCCAGAGGCAGATCACAGTGTGGGCTGCAGGCAACAAAAAAAGGAAAAATACTTAGGAAGACAAGTATACCATAATCAATAGTGTGTGTGAATATAAATAAACATCTACAGCCATTTGCCCTAAACAAGCTGATACTCCACTGGTTTATTAGGTGTCCAAGGGCAAAAGCTACAGCAGCTACAAGAACAAGATGAGACTGAGATCAAAAAACAGAATGAAAGAAGAGTAATGGGATGTGGATTTTCGCCTTTCCTTTGTGAACATAGCTGTGTTAGAACAGCAAAAGGAGAGAGAATGGAGCCTTTGTATAGGGTGCTCTGCTTACTATACTTGAGACGGGACTGGTGTTTTTGTATAGTAGTATTGCAAGGCAAAAAGTTAATTTGGTGGGAAATGACAGGAAATGACTAAAACTCTTCATTCTTTATGGGTAATTATGTTTTAGTTCTAACTTCGTGATTTGGAGGAGATTTCAGTTTTGGGGGAACCTCTGCATTTAATGTTCCCATTCTGATTTAAAAAATTACACTGAAAAGTAAATAAATACGTGGAGTCTTGTTTAACAACATGTTGAAGTATCACAGGGAGAATGTTCCCTGTGATTAATGGGTTTTGGCCTGCTGAATAATTCCATTCAACAACTTATCAGCACAGCTCCCTGTCACTTTTCTCGGCATTGGTGTCAGATGCATATGCAAACAAATTGCCATGGAGCACAAGAGCTTATGGTGCAGAAACTGAGACTATATCTGACCCAATTCAGAAAATTCCATCTAGTTTTCACACCTGTTTTTTAAAGAAAAAATCTTACTGTCATGAAAACCCTTCAGGTCCCAGGAAAAACATGTTTAGAGAACTATAAAGAACTTTTAAGCCACTTTTTCCACAAGAAAAAAGATAAAGTTGGAAGTTTAAAAACTACCCTGTACCCACTTTAAGGAAAACAGGAAATTAAATATTGGCCACAACATATTTTCCCAAGGTTTATTGATGTAAGGGTTTTAACAATGTGTTTAACTGTGTAACGCATTCAGCGATTGTTACCATGAAACTTCTGCTTTTCAGTGCAGCGTTCGCTGCCCCACTTCAGAAGTCTCCACATCACAACGGGTGTAAAAGTTATTTTTAAATTTAAATTATGCTTATTAAAAACTTCAGAATTGCCAGGAGAGCCACTGTGATGAAAACCCTCTTATATATTTTTCCAAGAAGATTTACAACCTACATTAGGCACCGCACTCAGCCATAAAATCAAGCGAAATGTGCAAATCTGACACACTTCCTCTGTGCAACAGAAATTAAAATATATATCCCATAAATGTTGTCACAGTAACATGTGGGAAACATTAAAAGAAGTCAACATGATGAACAGGTATAATTTATATTTCTCTAAAATCTTACCCCACACATTGCTCATAAATCATCCAGCTTGAGTCTGTAGTACAGAGATGTTAACTTTCCATCCTGTAGTCGTACTGTTCCAACTAACAAAATAAGAATAAGTGCTGGAAAAAATGACTCCGTGTCAACTGGGTCTTACAATCTGTTCAGTAATAGAGATATACAGACTTAAAAACAAAACCAAAAAAGGCTTAAATCAATTTTACAGTTTCTAAACGGATGCCCTGTATATTGACATCAATAGAATTGCTTCACAGAATCATAGAATACCAGGTTGGAAGGGACTTCAAGAGTCATCTGGTCCAACCTTTCTCGGCAAAAGCACAGTCTGAACAAGATGGCCCAGCACCCTGTCCAGCTGAATCTCAAACGTGTCCAATGTTGAGAAATCAAACACTTCCCTGGGGAGATCATTCCAATGGCTGATTGTTCTCATCATGAAAAATTCTCCACTTGTGTCCAATCGGAATCTCCCCAGGGGTAACTCCTACTCATTACCCCTTGTCTTCTCCTTATGACTCCTTGTGGAAAGAGAGTGTCCATCTTTTTTGTAGCCACCCTTTAAATACTGGTGATAAGGTCTCTCCTAAGCCTTCTTTTTTCAAGGCTGAACAAACCCAGCTCTCTCAGCCTTTCCTCCTGTGGCAGGCTTCCTGGTCCTTTGATCATCTTGGTGGCCCTTCTCTGGATGCTCTCCAGCCTGTACACATATTTTTTGTATAGTGGGGACCAAAACTGAACACGGTATTCCAGGTGTGGCCTGACAAGCATTGAATAGAGTGGGATAATGACTTCTTTATCTCTGCTGGTGATGCAACCCAGCATCCTGTTGGCTTTCTTGACTGCAACAGCACACTGTTCACCCATATTGAGCTTGTTGTCCACCAGGAACACCAGGTCCCCTTCCATGCTGCTGCTCCCCAGCCAGGTAGATCCCAGCCTGTGCTGCACTCCTGGGTTATGTTTTCCCAGGTACAAGACCTTACACTTGTCCTTGGTGAACTTCATAAAGTTCTTATTAGCCCACTCTTCCAGCCTATCCAGGTCTTCCTCCAGGGTGGCTCTCCCTTTCCAAGTGTCCACCTCCCCACCCAGTTTGGTATCATCAGAAGACTTTGTCAGGGTACACTTGATCCCAGCATCCAGACCACTTATGAAGATATTAAACAGCATTGAGCCTGGTATTGATCCTTGGGGGACCCCACTTGTGACAGGTTGCCAGTTTGAAAAAGAGCTATTTTCCACCACCCTATGAGTGTGGCCTGTAAGCCAGATCCCACCCACCACACAGACCACTTGTCTAGACCACAACACATCAGTTTCTGTAGGAGGAGGCTGTGGGGAACTGTATCAAAAGCCTTGGAGAAATCCAGGTAGACAATGTCCACCACTTGCCCCACATCAACCACGCAGGTTACTTTGTCATAGAAGGCGATCAGGTTTGTCAAGCACGATTTGGCCTTAGTGAATCCATGCTGGCTGTTCCCAATCACATGCTTCATTTGACTTGTGATAGCCCCCAAGATAATTTGTTTCATAAATTTCCCAGAGGCATTTGATAGGGCTTCCACAATCACTGTAGTTGACTTCTATATATTCAAGGTTCCCCATAACATAGAGCACGACTCCTCCTCCTCTTCTTCTCTGCCTGTCTTTACAAAACAGCCCATAGCCATCCGCCACAATCCTCCAGTCATATGAGTTGTCCCACAATTTTTCATTTACTCATATGTTATCATAAGTTTCTGACAGGGCGCAGAGCTCCAGTTCCTCGTGTTTGCTCCCCAGGCTGTGTGCACTGGTATACTTACACTTGAAGTGGTTGGTCTTCTGGTTCACATCTTGGGAGGCAGCTAAGGAACATTTATAGCTGCTCTGGTTGGCCTGGCTTATTCCCCAGTTGGTTGCAATGGCGTGAGCGTTGCCACTTTGGAAAGCCCGCCCCCTGAGGCCTTCAGTTGACTTGTACGTGTAAATTTAGCACATGCACAAGGTTTGCAGGACTGAAACTTAAATCAGTGCTTTAAGCATATCTGGGGCAATACATGCCCATGCAGGCTTTTGGACCCCTACATACTCCCTACAGCCCATGCTGCACACTAGTGGAAATCACTGTAAGTGCTGCTTGACCCCGCATTACAGACTACAGCTACCTACCACTTGGGATGACAACTTCCTGTGAAACCTTCCAGAAAAGGTCAGCAATCCTGAATATTTCTGTGTTTGGCCGTCCTTTCTGAAATGCCACGAAGCTGGATATTCACCTGTATATCTGCAAGGGAGCTCCTGCAAGAGGGCAATTCAAAATCTGCAGCACTTGAAACTTTAGTGAGCAAAACTTTCCTAAATGACTTAGCCTGAAGGACTGGTTTCTTTAGAAAGTATTGGCCTAATTAGCTGTTTAAGACTTTCCTTTTTCATAAAAGCCCTGTGGTTCACCCACCTGGAAAACGGAAATAAAAATTAGTCAAAGCACCTGCAGCCTAGCCTTATAGGGAGTTTCATACAGTCCTGTAACTTCAACGACCATCGGCACATTGACAGGATCCAGTTGGGGTCTGTAATGCCACCTCTGGAAATTAAAGCCCACTGCCCACTTTTACACCCAAAATAATTTAGTTCAACTTAATTTTAATGTACTTTGTAGTCTATATTGACAGTAAAATAACTCCACACAGCTGATTCACATAAAAAATACTTCCTAGACTATCAAGTGAATAAAAGATTTAAAAATATCCAGCCATTATTTCACAGGCTGTAGCAGTTCCTAAGAAGCAATCAAGCATTTGGCACGTATACAGAATTATTTGCACAGCTTTGTGGAGGATACTTTGCATATTATTTGATGTGTAATGATAGTTATGACATTTTTTTCTGGTTTTAAATAGCAGTGGGGCCAAAAAAAAAAGGCAAAGGAAATAATACCACTAGAGATACAGGAAAGTAATATGAAAGGTCTTTAAACCAACTGATGTCTGCCTGTTCAAAAGCGAGGTATAAGAATCCAAATTTAACTCACCCCATTTGAGTTAATGTCATTTTTACAGCAACAGTAGGGATGGGGTATGCAGGAAAGGCACCTGGGATAACCTTGGAGCTAGTGGCACAGCTATGGAGTATCCACAACATGGAAGTGTTGTGGAGCTGCTGACCAGGCACCAGACTGAGGACAAAGGAAGGTGGGAGGAGCCCAAGCATGTGTGGAGTCAGGACAGGCTGGTAGTGGAGTCATACCAGTTTTAGCCCAGTGGCAACTGTAGGATTTACATCAACCTGTGGAGTAAGCTCACGGGTGATTTTGCAAGGAAAGGAGACACGTCTGCGTTTTCTTTCAAACGGGAGAGGACAGAGCGATCCTACAGTTGCCCAAGAGCAATATGGGTTATGCTGCTGCTTGCTTGTGGCGCCAGTAGCATTTCACTTCTGTCCTATTCTGAATGCACAGACACCCTAAAAAGCAACCCAGGATTACCTGAGAATTCGGCTGCTTTCTGTGGAAAGTGTAACACTGACCTCAGCAGGGCCAGGAGGTCTCTTGTGCAGAAATCTGCTCTGATCAGGTCAAGACCTATATCATGTAGTGTCCTTTCTACCATAGTGACCATCAGCAGATGTTAAGAAGTGTTTAAGAGTATAAGAGCTTAAGAGTACAAGAATAAGGTTAGTTATAAAGATATTCCCTGAATTGCAGAGATTAATTTTTTGAGCAAAACCTTGATCTTCTTTAAGAAGTTTTAGCTTAAGTTTGTAATATTTTAATGTGACCAGATATCTTTAGATTACCTGAAAGGCCATTTTCTCATACAATACAAAGATTACAAGCAGAAGTCAGAAAAAATCCTGAGCAAGGTATCTCAGGCTTTTAAACATAAGCTGAATAGAATTTTGGTCTATCCTAACAAAGCATATCCTAAAATAGGTTTGCTACAAAATTTCTTTGCTTCTCAGCAGAGAGACTTACACTTCTATTCGCTGGGTTCCTTTGAAGTTTAAAATATAAATAGCTCCTACTGAATCAGTATATTTAAAAAAAATATTTTCAAAGTAATTATAAGCCTTCCTTACACATTTCAGCAGCATCTTTTAATATAAGAGTTTAATTTTGTGGGCAGTCTTTCATAAAGGATTATTTTTGCTTTGGAAGCACACTGTTCAGCTGGTTTGTTTGCTGATTTCTTTATAGAAATGCCTCTGAAGAATAGTGCACTTCACGATGTTTAAAATGTGTACATACATATACATATTATATATATATAAAGTATAAAACAAAAGTGCAAGTCTTTCATGCATTTCTTTTCCTATATTCTCCAAAAGAATCACCTTTTCCGGACAATCCATATTGAAATTAAATTATTTCCTATTAATTTAATTATGTTGAAGCACTTGACCACAGCACTTTTCTATTTATTAAAATGAAAATCCTGAAGACCGTATCATATATACTTGATCCAAACCATTGAGCCGTATTGATTTGTATAATCGAAACTGCTTTGCTCTATTTTGAATTCTTGTGTCCATTTTCAATGGGTTTATATTACTCCTTTGCTTTTCCTTCAGGGTTCTGAAATCCTAATTTTCATTCAAATGGATATATTAGAAAAAAATAGTCAACTGTAAGGCATCTAATTGCATGGATCTTACCCCTTGTTGCAATGCAACCACAGACTTTGGAGAATGTCCAGCCTTAAAATTAATGAGTGAGTGTGATCCACAGAGAAATAACTTTAACCACAATTTGGCTAGACCTTAAAGTCTGCATTTTTATTGTTTTTGGCATCTGGAACCATATTTCTAATGGATTCACTTCCCTTGAGATAAGCAGTGAAAGAAAGGTGCATAGGCCTAAACTTGAACCTTTTGTGGTTTCTTAGCTTTCTTTTCTGAGATTTAAATAGCATTAATTACCTTGTAACCAGAAAAGTCAATTGTCTTACAGTCTGACAGCATTTGGTTTTATTCCCAAGATGTAGTCCTTGTGCTAAAAAGAAATTACATTCAACTGGGACTTGTTCCAACACTGACAACAGCCTTGGGATCAATGTTGTAATGGCTTTTGGCTCTCACTTCCCTCGAACGTGGCTTGTATAAGCTCAGAGAACCTGTTGAACACAGGAAAACCAGTACCTTAAGCAGCCATTGAAATGAATCTGATGCAAACGAAGAAATCAGAAGAGTATGCCATGACTAATCTGGTGCAGTCTTCACCTTCTCTGAGACAGCAATGCCAAGGATGTGATAGCAGCAGGTAACTACCATGCTTTGTTTTCCCTGTCATTTTATATTGCGACATGACTATGAAAACATCAGGGAGACCTCTGTGACCAACAGCTTATCCATGGGAAGTGGACTGCAGCCACCGAACTAACACATAGGGAGCTAGGTGGACCTCTGCGCATGATTGTCCACTAAACCTGGCACTGGATGGATGAAGTTTTTTGTTTCTCTACAGCTGACAGAGCCACGCAAGCACAAGGCTGGGTGTTAATGGGACATTTTCCCCAGGCATCTGCCACTAAGGGGCTGCAGCGGACAGCAAAAGGTGGGACCTGGGAGACCTGCAGCATTAAAATCTATACATGAACTAGCAACCCAAGGCTCTCCTCATACTCAGTGATGAGAAATGGCTATTTTTAGGGCATTTTTCATTGATTCAGATGCCAGTTTAGGATGAGATGAATGACACTCAGAAAAACCCAAAAACAAAACCCCCAAACTATTTGCTACTACTGCTTCCTACAAATTACTATTTAATACTAGCCATAAAGAAAATCAGCAATCTCAGGCCTGCGCTTACATTCATTTACTCACATAACCTCTGTTGGGTTTGAGGAATTTCACCCAGGCTTCCTAGCAGGTGTTTGTGGGTAAATTTTAGAAAATGCATCTGGATGACAAGTTTTTCAGGATCTGCTTTTCACCAGCAGGGAAATCATGGAAGTGGCAGGCAGGGTCTAGGGAGGGTTAGGGTGTCTTCTTATAACAAAGAAGAAATACAGAATAAAAGCCTTCAAGAAAGCTAAGCAGAATAAATTCAAAGAGCTGACAGCTAACATCCTGCAGAAATATAGAATCATAGAGTATACGTAAAGGCAAGGGATCGGACAAACTGGCAATTCCATTTAAAAATAAAAATAAAGAAAATTAAAAACATTGGAATAAGGTATCATGAGGCAAAGAAAAACAGAGGAAACAAAAGAGGCATGAAGCTAAATCAGAGGTCTTCAATAGCCTGAAATATAAAGAGGAACCTGACAGCAAAAAATAGGTCAAAGAACTAAGGAAAAGAATTAAAGCAAAGGAGAAGTATACAAAGACATGAAAAGCAACACAAAATGAGATGCAATTAGCAAGTAATGTAAGCAGTAAGAAGAAAATATTTTATAAATCTTTTAGACAGTCAGAGGAAGGTCACGGACATGGTCTTGCCGCTCTCAGTAAAAAGGGAAAGGCAGGAAAAGAAGATGTCAAGAAACACTTGGCATCTGTATGGCTTGACCAGAACAGCTGACTGTCAACAGACAGCAACCCCATCGTCAACCACTGCAACCAATCTGGTGGCAGATGAAGGAAAGAGCAAATCAGGGATTACACATATAAGCAGGGATTACTTAGATAAATTAGGTCCACAGTAGTTGTGAGTGATTAGGGAGGAGCACACATCTGCTTCATCTGTGCTGTAAGCTGACTTGCCATGCATCACTGGCAGTTGCAGAGGCGCTGTGGGTTGATTAGCTTGGTGTGAGCCCAAAACCAGAGAAATAAACTTGAAAAACATACCAGCCCTCCTGCTTCTTATTAAGTGCCCAAGAGGAGAAGTGTAAATATATCTGGTTTGGTTAGTTTTACCTTGATTCAAAAATTCAAAGTCAAGCAGTGCTTAGAAACCCCAGACAAAGCATAAATAGATTATAACTTCCTTATTTTGTTCAACATTGTGAAACTGCCAATGAGCTTCAGCACCTGCTTAGATAACTTGGCTTTACAAAGCTCTGCTATGCTGAAAGTCCTCCCCTCAGCCATCTAGAAACAAACTGTCCTAGCCCAGTTTAAGCTGTCAGCAAGTAAGAGCACGGCCCAGGTCACAGCCAGCATGCTAGAAAAGGTAAGAATGGAGATATTTATCTAATATGGATATTTACTGAATTGGAGATGAAAGGTAGTTTTCAGGTACCTTCAGCTTATGCTGAAAATAGCAAAAAGGTTTTTTTAAAAAAGCTATTCCTTTGCGTGATAGGTACATTTCATGTAAAAGACTCTTATTTTAACAATATTTCGGGTAGCTGTTTGTGAGACTCCAAAATATCTGAGAGTGCTCTTTTCCCAGCAGAGCAAATGAAAACAACCAAATTTTTCCCCTGCCAAATAAAATTGCCCAGTCTACAAAATCCTACTTTCTGCATCAGTAGGTATGAAGGCTAAATATTAAGCCAGAGAAATAATTTAGGAAAAGTGATGAACTAAAATTCAAACTCCTTTTTGTTTTCCAAAGACGTAGTAATTCACTTATTCTAGAAATGTATCCTCTGACTTCTCTCTCTAGTACAAAAAAAAATAATGTATGCAATTATCAAATAAGATTAATCATTTAAAATTTGTAAAGGCAAGTCCTAAACCAAGAAAGTGCCAGAATTCAGATTGCCCTTGGCATATTAAATTGGCCTCCCTGTGCTGATGTATCATGGTAGAATCTTTAATTACATGACTGCCTACTATCCTAGCTGCAGGATTGCTGCCTTATGCAATGCCCCATGTGGATTATATTAATAGTTCAAAATATTGTAGACATAGCTGGAAAGATCCAGTCAACAAGGCAAAAAAAAATCTGCAATCCACACAGAATCCTTCACTAGAATCAGAAATAATCCAGAATGAAAGCACAAGATTGATATCCTTAAAGCTTCAATGAATATATCATTTAGCATTTCAGAATTGTGATATCTATGGAAACCACGACATGTGAGGCATGTACTTTGCGGAAAACATGAAACAAACATTTCAGATTGAAGTGGGAGCATGAAGGAACATGTAGCCATAAAACATTTTCCAAGTACAAAAGTTCCATTAAGGTTAAAAGAATAACAAACTACTCCTGGAATCTTTATGGGAGGAAAAACCCAAAACCATTCAGAATTTTTCCAAAAATTATATAAAATAAAGCAATTCAGTACAAAATGTTAAACCGGGATGAGTATCATTCTTAAATATCTGAGGTGTTAGAGCATTCTGGCATTTTACACATAGGGGAAGGAGACAAATCTGACCATATTTGATTTTTTTCCTCTCTTCTGATAGAGATAAATATTCATGCTAGTACTTATAATGCTAAGGTTCACACTAGTAATGTGAAGTCCCCGAAATTACTCAAAAGTGTTGAAATCATCTTCATTTTTACAGTTTGGAAAGGAAATTAGACTGAAAATTCAAAACTTCCATCCATGAAGCCCAGGAATTCCCTGGTCTTCAGGGAAGGCTGCATGTTCTTCATATGATGTTTTCCTGAGAGTAGAGTAGCAAGTAGCATATATGTTGAAATGAAAATCTCCTCTACCCATCCTATTGCACCCCTTTAGCAGGAGAGAACATTAAATGAAGTCATTGTGTATCATCTCTCTATGCCTAACTGCCTGTGCTAGGATCACTCTTGCTATTCCATGTCTCTTCTGTCATTCATGTAGTTTCTTTTTTCATCAGTATGCTGCCAAACTTCAACCCTCGCCAGGGTAAGGAGAAATGAAGGTAGTGCTGCACCTGTGATAGAAATGGAAACAGGTGTGAGACCTGGCAGTATTGCACAGAACAGGATGGGGACCCAAGGGAAAATCCATGTTACTTTAATGGAATGCAGTGGTTTTCTGAATTGAGTTGCACCGTTTCTGCAAGAACCATGCTGCAGACAAAACTCTATTTTTCATCATGCAGGCCTGCTGGGGAGGTATGCCACAACAGTCTGCATGAAACTTTGATCTGTTTGCAAAAGGCAGGGATTTACGTTACATTACCAGATATCAAGGATAATTCTCAAAGATCTTCAAAGTCTTTGGAAAGCTAGAGCTTAGATCTCGAGGAGAGAAACTGTGATGAGCTGCACCATGGAGCAGGGGCGTAGTTGTGCTTTAGAGCTGCTTTCCTTTCTCTTTCACCCAGCTTCAGCACAGCTTGCTTAACTGCAAGCTTTACACCTACAAATGGTTGCTGTGGCAGGTACAGGCTGTCTGCTGGTGTCCCCAGGACAACGACTGTTTGCTCTGATGGGCAGACTGAGGGGCTAAAAAATGGGCCCAGGAATGTGCTGGCAGTATTTGTGGGTAACTGCAATTCCACCTTACGCCCAGAGGACTTTCTGAAAAACAAGAAATTAAAATGTTTCAAAGATGCACTTACAAAGACCTGTCTCTTGTAAAAGGTATTTTAAAAGCATGCCAACCTCTCTTTTCTCTGATCTCAGTAATCTGCAACAGAAATCCAAAATATCTTTAAATATCTTTAATATCTAGAAAGCTAAGAAACTATTTACTTCATCATATACATTCTAGAAAAGCTGTCTTTGAGACATTTGCATTAACCATCAATTTGTATATGTCATGGTTTGGGCTGGACTGGCCACTGAAGTGAATGACAGATGCTCTCCCCCACCTCTCTCTCCAAAGAGAGGAGGGAGAGAGAGAAAGAGACTTATGAGTTTATGAAAAAAACCCATTCAACTAATGAAATATATTAAAATAATAAAAATGAAATAATGAAATATATACGATATATACAACACTGTATTGAGCTCCCAGCTTGACAATCACATCACCAGCAGGCACTGGAGAAGTCCCAGACTGGGACAGACGGGAACTGGACTCCGGAATGTGCAGATCGGGATCAAAGGCAGACGAACAGACAGAGTCTTCCTCGGACACCGGCCATAGAAGAAAGAGGGCTGAGCCCTTGATCCCTCAAAAAAAAAAGTAAAATCACTGAACAGAAAATTGGTTCTGTTCTAACTCAAACCAGGACAGTATATTGTTTATTGCTTAGAAATGTTTGGTCTTTGTGGATACTCTTCTTAAACAGGGAACATTTGGTTACCTGTCCCCAGTCCCTAATTTAAAAAAAACCAAAACACTTCACCCATGTTCAGTTAATGCAGTTTTTTTAAAAAAGAAATTTTTTTTTTCAGAATGCATTTTCTGAAAATTCTAGAAAATTCATTTTCTGAGTCCAGGCTAGCCTTGTATCACATGTCCTAGCTGGAGCAGGTCAGAAAAGTTGTGAAATTCATTGAAAAAGCTGGAGTTTGAAATGAAATCCTTCAAGTTTCTTGAGCTCCTGGTAGACCACAGGCATCTCTCCTACAGAAACTTGCCTGGCTTCAGACAGTAATGACAAGGGCTCAATGCTTCTACAGGAAGCTGGAGAGATGCAGGCACCTAGGTCTTCCCAGCCCTGCCCCCTAGAGCCAAGACCTGGGCCTGAGTGCCCTTGGAGACCTCAGGATTCTCAGGGCTGTGGTGCTCCACAGCGGCAGGTTGGAGTCCCTTGCGCACATGGCCCCCTTGAGTGGTGCCTCTTGGATGAAAGAGGTGACAGTGCTGTGAAGTTGTCTGCCTGAGAGCTGGGAGGTCTTGGCTTCAACTGCAGGCCTCCAGGCTCCCATGTTCTGCTTGCAAAACCAGGATGCTGAAGCTGGAAGTAGCTGTGCAAGCTCTCCTGGTCCGTTCCTGGAAAGAAAATCAATTTCTTGACCTTTAAAACTACACAGCCTACCACACCAGCCTTCAAATCACAAGGGGACAGCCCAGGAGCCTGGGACTGTTTTACCCAGTCCAGGGAATGTGCTGGACAGTCAAACTAGAGACCTCTGGGTCTTGTGCATTCAACCAACACTCTTCTCTTGGCAGCAGTGAAAGAAACAGCAATGCCATTTTCTTTCACACCACAGGACTTGAGAGCAATTTTTGTTTTCAAAGTTCCACTTCATTAGATATTTTTGAGCAACAGTTATTATTGTCTGCCAACTTGAAGTTCTGTATTTCAGCCAACCCTGAATAAACCTGAATTGATGTAAAACCTGAGGACTAAGGACATCTAAGTGACAAAATCTATCTTGACTGGCAATGTTGGAGTCATTCTGAAGGCGATAGACTGTGTGTATGGTGAGAATCATGTCTATTGAATTTCTTAAAGTAATGGATGGCTGTTAGCAATAAATTGGGGTCTCAAAAGTGCACTGAAATTATTTAGAGACCTTTCTTTCCACCCCTTTCACTTTTAACATCTATTGGCAGTAATAAGTGTCTAAATGGATACAGAAACCACATCATGTGCCAGAGTTCAGATATATCACAAGCAGCAGGCAATTTAGATCACCAGTTTGGTTATTACTAACAGTGCAAAGTTGCTGTGAATGAGGCAAAGTAAAAATACTCTCACAGACTTCTCCATTTCATTCCATTTCCTACATTTATTTTGGAAGTGAATTCTGCTGTGTTTATAGCTTAAGCTTATGGATAATTATATACTGTCAGTGTTCACTTTCATTATTTAGGCATGAATCCTTCTAGCACTTATGCATAAGCATAACTTCTTTCATTTTGCAAGTTCAATGGGACAATCCATTGTACATGAAAGCAAGCATATGAATAATTCTTCATAGGATCAGAGCCTTAATTTGTATAAGAAGAATTAGATGTTAAAGTAATCTGTTGCTGGTTTAGTGAATGTTAAGTTCTTCCCAAAATACCGGATGTGGGGAAGAATGCCCAAAGAACAAAGTAGACATGACATCACCGAATTGCCATTGTAGAAGTAACAGCATGCACGTAGCATAATCCAACATGTGGCAGATATGGACCATTTGATTTAATCTCTTTGCAAAACCAAAGCAAAATTTATGTAAACTGTAGCTAAATAGCCACTCATCAGCCAGTGCATCAAGCCCACTCAAACAGCAGCATAGATCAAAATTCTTTGTCTTAAAAGTGAGTTTCAATTTTGCAAATAAAACCAGTTCTTTTCAAGCCAGGATGCTGATGTTGCCCAGAGCAGGTCGTGCATGTATTAGTTGATTGAGCAACCTGATTACCCCCCAGGCAGCGCTGATTCAACCTCCTGACTGGGAGCAAAGGGAAATGCTCCTGTTTGGAAGTCATGGGGCCACCATGAACTCCCTCTGCTCCGAACCTCAAGCTGCTCTTTATATTTTGCACCCACCATGTAATCACTGGACACATCCATTTTTGCTGAAGAGCAAGCTGAGCCCAGCATAGGTATTGCTGAGCACTGAATGCCTAAGAGAGTTAGCCACCCTGCGACTATACTTGTCTGAACAATTACTATTGAAAAATGCTTCATCTATGGCTAAATCCTAACTGGAACTAAAAGAATTTTCTTTGACGTTAGCCTTATCTTCAGATTCCAGGGTAGCCTGAGCAGGTTTCACCCTATTTGTGCCAAAGTAATGTCCAGGTTTCTAACGAATTCGCAAATGCAGGACCTGGCCTGAGTAATCTCTGTTCTGTAAATTACAAAGGAATGATTCAGCTATTACCCTGTATTGCTCTTCAAATGCATTTTTTTTCCTATTAATTCCTATCAATGAGTTGGCCAACGTCTCTGGTGGGCTTTACTTACTAATGCTACAGCCATAGAGAATGAATTGTTATTGCTATGCCTAAAAAATCCTGAGGAGCTTAGCTTGGATCAACTCCACACTGAGAATCAGCAGGTAGACTGGCTCCAGCCCGGAGCTGTCTTGGAAAAGGTGCAGCCAGTTTGTGTGCTCCTGGACCCAAGCTGACTGCACATAGAGAAAAAGCGTTGGTGTGTTTCTGCACCCATGGTGTGGTTAATCCATAACCAAGGTGAGCTTCCAGGCATAACTGCTGACAAGATTCGTTTCAAAATCCATTACTTTGTAAATTGACTGTACACCCAAAAAGGTGAATACTGACTGATTTCTCCTGGTACTATTGAGCTCCAGTGATTACTGATCACTCAACTTTATTTTTTTGAATTTTTTTTTAAATTTTGCATAATTTGACAATGTTTGATAGTTTTTTGAAAGTGAGAAATAAAAAACAGTGTATTATAATGATAAGGAAAATGTCTGTTGCAGCCTTACAGGCATCCAATGTTGTTTGTAGCTTAAGTTTTAAATAACATGCAGCAGTTAAAGTAAAGATATAAATGATTAATAAGACACCAGCGTTTTGATAGAAGTCAGAATGAATTCCTGTGAGCAATGCAAAAGGGGTTTAAAGCCTCTTTTTTTAAAGATGGCTATATTTATACCTGAAATTTTACCTTCATTATCATATCAATTTTGTTAATTTTTTCAGTTTGCCAAAGTATTTATTTACTGCAATAAACAGGAAGAGGCTCATATGTATATGTATGTGATTACATCGAGGGCAGAGCAAAGACGGCTGGAGTCACAGTTCCAGCCTATAGCCCGCCGAGCAAACCTGCTGAGTGAATTTCCACTCTTTTTCTTCATATTCTCCCCATCATGACAGTGGAAGCTTCTTGTAATGCTGGCTGGGGGGTTCCACCTGGGTGAAAGATATTTCTTCCCAGAGAGGTACTTAATGAGTGATGCTGTACACTTATCCACAAGCTCATTACTGCCAAAGCGATTAATCACATCTGGCTTAGATCTGTATCATGTCTGCAAACAGACGCTCTATCCCTTTCTTAATTGTCCCGTAAGGTTGCCTGGGTGGATCGCTATGTGTACCCCAGGGACACCATCCCAAAAGCTGCCCCCAGCCTGCACCCTTGTTGGGCTGCTGCCCCCCTTCAGGGGCTGCGTGCCTGTCCAAGCTGTCGGTCCTGATAGCCACCTTTTCTCCAAAAAGCTCAGCTGGATCCCAGGCAGACTTCTTCTCAATGTGAAAGTCAAATTTGGTTCATTTTTCTCATTTTTTTAACTTCATGTCATGCTAGATGAAGATCTTGCTGGCCAGCAATGCCTCCCTCCTCCAAGCACATACCTGGCCGTAGGTGAGGGGTTGCAGGGGAGCACATAAGCACATTTGCACGCGTCTGAGAGCACCTGCCCCATGCAATAAATTATTACAATAAGTGGCTTTCACCAAGTCTCTGTGCAACCTGTCCCGGTCAAGGGCTGCCTAAAATAGAAGCCTCCCATTCTGAACATCATCTCCATTTCTTTTTGGCTTGTTTTTTAGTGTCCAAAAGCTTGTAGATATGATCCTTTCCTTTGGGAAGAAGGCCTGTGCACATGCAACTGCTGTGAACCCGTTACACCTGGAAAGGATCTGCTACCTCTGTTTAACTGAGCAATTTGACAAAGCAACTCCTTCAGGGCTTATCAGAAGTTAATGGGAGATCTAGTAGTTACTTGAGCAGTAGCAGGATCAGGCCCTTTGACTTCATTAGGCATGTCATCCATCTTTACATGAACAGGCTGACAGGAAAGGGATTGAAATTTCACAGTCTGTGATATATTTAGAGATTGTTTAGATTGGATTTGGCTATGGAAAAAATACTGTGCTGACCAAGATAATCATCCTTCAGGTATTGATCTAACCCCTGTCTGCTCTAATTTGTTCTTCCAAATCACATTGCCTGCAGCTACCTACCAGTATCTTACAGTAATATTGCAGTGACAACTGCTGGGATCCCTGATTTTTCCCCAATGGAAATCAATGATGAAACCCCAACTGACTTCAGCAGTGCAGAATGGTGCCCTATCGACCCTGTTTTTAGCATCACATTTCCCACTAAAATGTGTTTTGAGCCACAACTGTCTGAACATGAGACAGCAATATCCCAACTCAGCCCAGTAATACAGCAGTTGACTATGGGGCATAAGAAGGGGGATACACCCACAGAAATCATACCTACAATCCTATATGGTGATACCTAGACTAACTCTGAAAAAATTGGTAGGAGTGCTTGGGAAATGTGCCAAATTTCTAAAAACACTGTACCAAGGCTAACATGCACAGCCTCAACAGGACTAAAATGTCCCCAGGAGACCATTGCACCACTGTGGCTGTATGGCTTCCAGCACAGCATTAGCTAGTTCCAAGACAGCTAAGGTATCTCTGGATGGTGCCACCTTGTCATACGTTGATTTAGACATATTTTTAGACTGTTGCTGAACTGGGCCTAAATATATACTTGTGTAACAGCTCCATAACTGTCTCCATTACAACCACGGATTTGGAATGCAACTCTAAACACTTGGGATGTGGAATGGCTGAAAGGGCCACTCAAAAGGAATGACTCCCTGAAGACCAGAAAACTGGGGACTTTGCCAACAAGGCATAAGGTGGAATAAGATCAAGAGGATTGTTAATGCTGTGCCACCTCCCGTTACATATAAGGCAGGCCCAGCAAAGCACTATTGCAGAAGGAAAAAACAAAACCTCAGTTCTGTAAATACAATTCACAGAATCATAGAATGGTTTAGGTTGGAAGGGACTTTAAAGATCATTTATTTCCAACCCCTCTGCCATGGGCAAGGACACCTCCCACTAGACCTGGCTACTCAAAGCCCCATCCAACATGGCCTTGAACACTTCCAGGGATGGGGCATCCACAAAAATTCCTGCACTGGTTTATAGATTTCACATAGCATTTTAGTCAAAGCTCACTATGGAAATTAAAGAGAATTTAGTTTACTAAGTATGCTTTGTCCTGGAGAGAGAGAAGTGAACTAAAGTGAATTGAGTTTTTTCTTCTAATCCCTTACACACAACACAAAATAAATGCAAAGCTCTACCAAAGCTATACAGATTTGGGATTTTTCAGTATTATACATGATTGCCCCCAGGGCAGAAAAATAGGCTGCCTGATCCTCCTTCCTAAGATTTGCTGCTAGTTCAAATAACACTAGTCTCCTGAGTCATGCTGCTTTTCCTAGAATCCAAGCTCTAATGTTTAGCGGATCATATAAGAAACTAAAGATTAATTTTTTTATTTAGTTTGTGATAATCCCATGAACAAGACAATTCAGAGTTGGAACCAGGTGCGCAACAGGTTTTGGTGTAATATTGCTAAGTTTTTACTGAGGTCCTGTGCTAGCTCCAGAACTTGTGATCTGCATTTCTTTGTTGCTGGAGGGGATGGAGTGTTTCCTCTATTTTTTGGCGTTTTGTTACAGTTGGTAAGGTTCAGGCTTCATGTCAGCAGCACACACAGTACAGTTCAGTGCTTTGGGTTCAATACCTTCAACAGTTCATCAAAAACAGCAACATTTCCCTCTAAAGCCCTCAGCATGCTCCTACCCAGCATTACTCACTCCAACCCATAGAACCAGCCACTGTTTCTGCTGTTATGGTTTCCACAACAAGGGTAAGCCACCCTGCCAAAATACAGGTTTTGCTCCTAAAAGCCTTGTACATCCACACAAAAACATCAAATAAGAAAAGGTAAATAATCTCGTCCCTTAGAGCATTCCTCCTCTACTCATCAATGACTTGTTGGTTATTGTCAAATCAAGAGATAACTCTTTACCTTTTACATCCTCCCAAAACAGTGGCAGGGAGGGATTATCAGGGGTATCCTTTGACTAGAAAAAGCAGCAAACTGTCCATGTCAGTTTGGATTTTGGAACCCGTTAATAATATTCTTAATAAACCAATAGAAGATTTGGCTACAACACTGGCCCACGCTCATTTGTGAGTTTGACTGTTACTTCATGAAAAATTGATGCCAATTAGTCATTTTGACTTCAGAAGAAAATGAAAATGGAACTCCAGAAAGTAGTCCTAGGAAGACAAAGGTTCATATTGTATCAATTATTGGGAAACTGGGTTTTAAGTATATGCTGTACTTTCCAAGTACACTCACAGCATCTCACTTCTGATATTTTTGATTCTTAGAATTTGCAATAATGTAAATATTTCCAAGAATTTTCTTCATTGGTTTATATATTATTAAGTTCAATATTTGAGATGAATGTAGTAGAAGGTTTTAACTGTACATACAAAAGAAAGAGTGCATTGCAATTTAGGTGATTATTTGCTGCAGCTAAATAGATGGGATGCCTGCAGACATGAAGCTGTCACAGCAGAGGCACATATGGACAGAGATCAGAACAGCAGGTGAAAATATGCAAACACCCGTCAATATGGTAATAAAAATGAGAGAATAATGGCAACGATCCTTCTCCTAACTTGAGCTTCAGAGCAGTTGGTTATCTTTGTTTTGCTTTGTTCTTGCACCATACAGATATCAGAGTACTGAGTAGCAAACAGGCATAATCCTCCCTCAAAGAATGAGTCTTTGATGTCTGAAATGGGTCTTGGTCTATAGGAAAAGGTCCAGACCTTCTGGATGTGATTAAAAGAGACAGTTACACAGTCAAATACACTTGGGATACTCAGTGCGGCAAGTGTTGTGCTGGGGAGCTATGCAATGCTTTGGTCAAAGACTTCTGAATTGCTGTCATGCCTTGCCCTTTACTGTTCCATTAGTGCAGTTCACGACAAAAGGTCGAACCTCCAGCTCCTGCCATTGCCTGCCCAGAGTGAAACCAGACATGTCTCCTCTCAGTAGCTTTTTAGGTATACTCAGGAGCTAAAACCTGACATCTCCTGTCCACAGATCTGACATAAAGCAGGTGCCTACCCTAGCTCTGCTTTCGTCTGGGTCCCAGTTCCGGCATTCTGCACTGCTTGCAGCCAGCTCACAGCTCCTCTAAACACACAGATAACGTCCCAGGCCAATATGAGGACTCACAGATCACAGAATCACAGAATGTTAAGGGTTGGAAGGGACCTCTAGAGATCATATGGTCCAACCCCTCTGCTAGAGCAGGGCCTCCTAGAGCAGGTTGCACAGGATGGCGTCTAGGCAGGTTTGGAATGTCTCCAGAGTTGGAAACTCCACCACCTCTCTGGGCAGCCTCTTCCAGTGCTCTGCCACCCTCAGAGTAAAGAGGTTTCTCCTCATGTTGAGATGGAACTTCCAAAATTAATTTCATACCCATTACCCCTTGTCCTATCACTGGGTACTACTGAAAAAAGACTGGCCCCCTCCTCCTGGCACCCTCCCTTTAAGCATTTATAAACATTGATGAGATCCCCCCTCAGTCTTCTCTTCTCCAGACTAAAAAGACCCAACTCCCTCAGCCTTTCCTCATAAGAAAGATGCTCCAGCCCCCTAATCATCTTTGTGGTCCTTCGCTGCACCCTCTCCAGCTCTTCCCTGTCTAGTTCCTTGAAGCAAGCGCAAAGACACAAAAGGTATTTGAAGTTCTAGGAAGCCATGCCAGGGTCTTTCCATGCCAGGAGGCCGGAGGTGGAGAGACAAGGGCATGTCACAGGGAGGTAAGACCACAGAACCACACTCCTCGGTGGAAGTGCAGTTGGGCTGGGTCATGAGGAACTGTGGTCACCAGCTGGAGGAGGGAAAGGTATGTGGCAGGTCCCCAGGACATGGCATAACTGTGGCAAGGACTAAACTCATCCACATACGAATGAGTCATAGAATCAGAGATCGATAGGATCATTTAGGTTGGAAAAGACCTTTAAGATCATCTAGTCCAACCATGAAGTGCCACCACTGCTGGGCCTGGATGAATGAAGCAGAGAGGTTGTTTTTAGGAGTTAACATCCATGACAAGGGTAGAGGAAAAACCACTCTAGCAGATCAGGGACTGAGGGCGAGAGGTCAGCAGCTATATGCAGGGCTGAGATTTATAAATACCACCCTTTCTTATTTCCAAGCTCGCAGGTAGGAATCAGATTTGAGCACCCATGGAAGATGCCCGAGCTGTCACGCAACACGTATCACAGCACAACGCTTCGACAGGTAACAGCACAGCTTCACTGCAGGATTTCACCCGAGTATTTGCATTTCACCACAAGCAGGACTGCTGTTTTCTTCCCACAAGAGGGCCCTACAGCTTCACTCTCCACACCAAGGAGTCGTGATATTTAAGGTAGGGCTTGTGAGTAACTGTAGTCCCGCCTTGCCTGCAAGAGGCCACTGTGGGGTATATATTGTCACATACTCAGCAAGGAAAAAGTCTTGCCAGCTATGAATGTGTAAGTCGTCCTTGTGACTCCTTCCAAGCTAAAGGAGCAGGATTTCAGCCATAGCAGGAAAATAAGCGTCCGTTAAAGAGAAAGAAATAGTTTTCAGGGCTCCTCGGTAAGAGTTAAGAGGTATGATTACGTGGGACCCATTTTATAAGTGCTGTGATGTGGGAGGAACCTGCCTCAGCTTGTTGTGTAGAGTTGCAAACAAGAGTAAACACATGCGGTATAGACAGGATTGATTTCAACAAGGTATTTTGCAGTAATGCTATCCACTGGCAGGACAGCAAGCAGAGTATTCAAGACATAAGACAGATGCCAGCCAGGCTCACAGGCAGGTGTCCTCGGCTGGTAGTGCTGCATGTAGTCACTAAATGAAAAACCAGGTGTAACCCTGGCTGGTCTCTCCCTCACTGTCTCCCGGGCCACCCTGGGACAGTCCTTCACTGGGGAGACTGCGAGGAGTCCCACCCAAGTTTGCAGAGAAGAGCACCCAAAAGACATCAGTCCCCGAGGAAACGTCAATACCAGCTTCTTGCAATATACAGACACAAAACTTGACTCCTGCTGCAGATCTTAGAGAGGCCAGATAGGAGTAATGTCTTAAGCAGTGCAATGCTGGTAAATATTCTCCATTTCCCCAAGTGTTTTTCAAACCATAGTCAGGTCCATGCCTTCCCACAGGAAGCTGTAAGTGAAAACAAGCACAATGGTTTCTTGTGGAAGGGAGGGAAAGGAGGGAAACCTAATGTCAAAACCACATTTCAAACTTTGCATGTCAAATTCTTCAACTACATTCTTCTTTTTTTCTCCCTTAACTCAACAAGCCATAAAGAATCTTTTTAAGGGTGGTTATCACAATTGGAGTCCTATGCAATCACCTGATGTAGAACACCAGCCACCGGTACACCACTAACTCCCCGTGCTCTCTTGAACCTCAGTAACACCCTTTCAGCAAACCTATGGGATGGCACAACCTCAGTCACAGCACAGAATTCCTCTTGTTGTCCCAGCAGTTATGAGAAAGATATAAAGGGAGACTTGTAGCAACTCTTAGGACTACAGATCAGAACAGATCTTTACAGTGTTTGCAGAACAGATGAACAATAGACTCTTCAAGAGTAAAACAAGCAAGCGAGCAGAACAGCCAGCTGCGCTCAATACACATCAATCTCAGGAAAAACAAATGTTTGTACAAAGCTGCACAACCAGTGTGGTCACCTAGAGGTTTCTTCATCATGTGTTTCATGTATTGACTAATTCTGAACATTTTTTTACTTGGGTTCACTTCCAGGTGCAAGGACAAACATCTAGTTAACTCAAAACAACCAAGGGCTCATTTAGGCATTGCTGAAATGGTCACAATTAACACCTTGTTCAAAGCTTGCAGAAGTAATACTGTCGCCAGATTATTGGTGCAGTGCATTTGCCAGCCCTTCTCTGCTGCATTGCTGCATATCAAGTATTTCTTTTGATTCTAAAAAATGCACATTTTTTGCTTTGTTTATAAATGATTGCAATGTTATTGTGGAGACCCACTCTGGAAAGAAGCTCACAGTGATATTATTTTAATAAACCATTTGCTCCAGACTCAGGTTCCTGTTTCTATATAGCTGCTTTTACATCACCTACACTCACAAGTGCCTGTTAAAAAAAAAAAAAAAAAAAATTATAAAAAGTTGCAGTTCTCTCTTCACATTGTGGTCCAAATTTAGGAAGTTATGTCTCAACTACCTCTGGCCAGCAGAGCAATTAGGACAGCATTTGACTCTAAACACTTGGTAATGTCCCACTGAAATCAAAGGAAGATATATACTTATGCACTGAAGTGGATCGTCTGTGTGACTACAGTGGGATTTGGCCATTTATAATATAATCATCTATTTCAGATTAGAGATTCCTCCAACCATGAGGGGACAGACATAAATCAGTCCCCTTGACCACTTATTCTACGCTGAGTCTGAGCGCCCTGCATCGGGCAGGCTGAGGGCTCCCTGGGCTGGCAGAGGGACAGGCAAGCCAAGGCTGTCACCTCTCCCAGCTATTGTCTCCAGTGCAGGGGTATTTCGGAGTGTTACCTGGGGGCCCCGACAGAGACACAGGTGCTGCTGGGGGCAATTAGTCTGGTTGATTTGAGAATTCCTTTAGAAAGGATGGATCTTTTAAAGCAAGAACTTCACATGCAACCTAGTGCATTTACAAGTGCTACCCATTTTCTCTCAAGCAAAGTACTGCTTTGCAGAATCTGCTTGGCAGCAGAAAGGAGGCAGAGGTCCCTTTGTCCTAATACCATGTTCATTCAGTGTCTTTCCTCAATATCTCTACAAAATCCTTTCTGCTTTGCATTACAGAAGTCACGCTTGAAGCAGTATAAAGCTAGTGAGGCATCAAATCAAGTGTGTGTTCGCAACAGGCAAGTGAAGCTGGATGATATGAAAGCTCCAGAACTATGATGGACATCTCTGCCAAGTCCACCATTATAGCAGAAAATCTCTCACAGCTGGACATGTCTCTGCCTAATGGCTGCAAGTGGTTATATTCTGCCCAAGACACTCCTTCTGTTAAAAAACAGAGGAGCCACATGAAAAAACTGACAGAGGTAGCAGCTTGTTCAGTGAAAATGTGAAAAGGATAGCTATGCTAAGTTGTGCCACCCTCAGTATCCTCTGGCATTTGGGCATGGTTCCCACATAGGCAGACTGCCCTCTGCAGCCACTTCCAGCTCTCCTTTACTAGCTTTATATAGAAAGGGCATGGTACAAATTATATGGCACTTATCGGTACCGAACAGAAAATGTAATGGGTCACTTTTGGGGGCCCTGATTTTAATTTGGAATTTTATTCCGCTATTTTATCTATTTTGCCTTCAAGTCCTACCTATTTTGACTAAGGTTCAGAAGCCTCCTGGAATAAATGTGTTATAAAGAGAGCTTTCTCTGGTCTGTGCCAATGGATTCAGAAAGCTATTAGAAGAAGTGGAATCAATTGGTATTTAGATTAAGTTTGCGAGCACTTCTGCTTATTTTATTACCCCTGGACACTTTCTGTCTGCTTTAAGATTCACTGTTGGTTATTTAGGTCAAGTTTATAAGCTAGTCTCATTCCGTGCTTCTCTCAAGCATCCCGCGAATCCTGTACAGAATTCAATTTGCTAAAGATTTATGAGTCCTTTCCATTCCCGAGTCATATACATCATATGGAAACTATTGTGCAATGGAGAGCTCTGAGGTAGTCCCTCCCTGCTGTCTCCAGAACAGCATTATGAACTAACAGCTTCTGAAAAGAACCGCCATAACAGTACCATAGTGGTTTTGCTTTTTAAATTTTATTCAGGCCCCTTTTGTCTTTGTGTCTGAATGTTTTCTAGCCAAGTCCTTGAATGTTGTCAGCAAAGCAGGGAAGGGAAAAGAAGATAGAAACTGCTACTTGGTTTCAGCCGCTGGCTCCCAGTTAGAACTAATGGATTGAAATGTCCAAAGATTGAGCCCCTGGGGTGCTACTCAGGATATTTGCATGTGTTTATTCTAGCTCACTGTCTCTTCAAATGAAGAGGCACAGTATAACCACTGTTTTTCAATTATCTTACCTCTCGTAACCAAGTTGCTACCTTGCCTGCAAAGAATATACAAGCCAAACAGAGCAATAGACAAAGTGCATTAGCATGAGGTTTGTCCAGCATACAGATATAAATACACACTGGGGAGAGACCCCCTGTACTCAGACAACAGATCCACCTCGTGCAGTGGCCAGAAGCAGAAAGCACATTAGAAAACAGGACAAATATAAAGTCATGATTGCCTGCTCTGCCTTACAGCTTCTAGCATTCAGAAGGGTGGTATGCAAACCATTATTTTTAGTAACTAAAGACTGATGTTTAGTAGCAGTGTTTAATCCTTCTTAAATTTGTCTTTTCCCATCTTCAGCTTATACATATGGCTGACCTAAAGAAATGCATGCTGCAAAGGAGCTCACAATTTAACCATGCATTGGGTGAAAGTATACTCCTCCTGGTGCTTGTGTTTAAGGTACAGATTGCCTTCTAGCTCTTGTCCTGTGAGAAACTGCAAACAGTGAAGCTTCTTTCCCATTCATCTTTGCACTGCCCAAATTACAAAAATCTATTATATTCCTCCCTTTCCCTTAGACATTTCTTCCAATCTGAATAGTAATACTCTATTTAGTGTTTTGGAATAGGAAGATGAGCCAACTGAAAGCTTATGGGTCAGGATTAGAAGGCAGACCAACAGGGATGACACTGCAGTGGGTGTCTGCTGCAGACCACCTGATCAGCAAGAAGAAGTAGATGAGGCCTTCTTCAGGCAACTGGAAGAGGCATTATATTGCAGGTGCTTGTCCTCATAGGGAACTTGAACCAGCCCCATGTCTGCTGGAAGGGCAACACAGGAATTCAGAACAGAAGCAATCCAGGGTGATAGTGAGGAGACACACTTCCTAGACCTGACAGATACAAACAGGGAAGAACTGGTAGAGGAGGTGAAGGTCAGGGGCCAGACTTGGCTGCAGTGACCATGAGACAGAGGACATTAGGATCTCAAGACAAGGGAACAAGTCAAATAGCAGGATCACAACCTGGACTTCAGGAGAGCAGACTTTGTCCTGTTTTGGGACCTGCTGGGAATAATCCCCATGGTATCCTGGGAAGTAGAGAGGTTCAGGAGAGCTGTTTGATATTCAAGCATCACCTCCTCCAAGCCCAAGATTGGTCCCTGTGGATGTGCAGGAAGTCAAGCAAAGGGGGATAGGATGGCTGTATAGGTAAACAAGTAGTTCCTGACAAAATCCAAACAAGAAAGTTAAGTCTGCAAGAGGTGGAAGCAGGACTAGGTAACTTGGGAGGAGTATTGAGACACTCTCTGAGTGTGCAGTGATGGGATTAGGAAAGACAAAGCCTGCCTGGATTTGAATCTGATGAGGGATATGAAAGGCAGCAAGGTACATGGGTAGCAAAAGGAAAAATGGGGAAACACAGGCCCATTGCTGAATGGAGCAAGGGATCCAGTAACAAAGGACACACAAAAGGCCAAGGTACCAAATGTCTTCTTTGCCTCAGCCTTCATTGGCCAGCCCAGCCTTCAGGAATCGCAGGCCCCTGAGACCAATGGGAAAGTCTGCAGCAAGGAAGACTTCTCCTTGGTGGATAAAGATCAAGTTAGGTAACATTTAAATATCTAAACATCTCCATTTTGGCGATACTCAAAACTCAACTGGACATGGTTATAAGCAACCTGCTCTGGTCGCTCCTGCTTCGAGCAGAAGATTGGACTAGATCTTGAAAGGTGCCTCCCAACCTTGACAGTGCTGTGGCAGTTCATGTTTCTAATCACCCTTCTCCACTTTTATGTCTTACTTTCCAATCCAGCTATGATTTTTCCCTTTTTTAAATGTAGTACCTATTGCATGTACCGGTCAAGAAATGGACATATCCTGGAGTTACAGAGTGGCATGATGATATAATATTTTTGTTCTCTGTTCATTAGTTAATAATTTCCAAAACTTAATTTGCTTTGTTGATCACTGTTGAACTTCAGGCAACATTTTTTCATACCATGATTCCAAGACAGCTAAGGCAGAGCTCATCACTGTGCATTTTATCTACAGTTGTTCCTTTTTTCCCCACCTACGTGTATCATTTTGCATTTAGTGACCTTAAATTTCATCTGCAATTTTACTGCCAAAACACTCTGTATCATGAAACCAGAAGGATTTCATGTCTTCAAAGACTTTTTTAACTATCCTAAAGCTTTTCCAGGCAGAGCGGTGCAGTTGACACACCTGAGGGTCAGGATGCCACCCAGAGAGACCTGGACAAGCTTGAGAAGTGGGCCCATGTGAACCTCATGAAGTTCAACAAGGCCAACTGCAAGGTCCTGCACATGGATTGGAGCAACCTCTAGTATCAATACAGACTGGGGGATGAAGGGATTGAGAGCAGCCCTGCTGAGAAAGACTTTGGGGAACCAGTAGATTAAAAACTGGACGTGAGGCAGCAATGTGTGCTCACAGCCCAGAAAGCCAACCGTATCCAGCACTACATCAAAAGCAGCGTGGCCAGCAGGTTGAGGGAGGTGATTCTGCTCCTGTACTCCAGCCTGGTGAGACCTGACCTGGAGCACCACGTCCAGCTCTGGAGTCCTCAGCACAAGAAAGACATGGACCTGTTGGAGCAGGTCTAGAGGAGGGCCATGAAAATGATCAGAAGGATGGAACAACTCTCCTACCCAACAAGGGGTAATGATTTTAAATTAAAAGAGGGTAGAGTCAGACTACATAGAATGGTGAATTCTTCAAAGAAATCTAGTAAATATGTGGGATAAAATTTTCCTTTATACAAGTTCAATTGGTCTTTTCTTCAGTTTATAACATTTATGTATGTCCGGTAACTCTAGTCATTCATGTAATACCTCCACTAATTTATGAATACAGAGGAGATTTAGTGCTCTGTAACCACAGCAGATTACCTTAGACCCTTAAAGAAAAACAACCAACAAACTCTTGTCACCTTCATTCTTCTGGTGTCTCAGGTAATTTCAAAACACCGTAAAATTTACATATTATTCTATAGTAAGTGGTATTAAAAAGTCTGTTAGAAACAGATCAGTGTTTTGTAGCTGAAATGTTGATTTTTTACAAGGGCTGAATCACTTTGTGGATTAAAGTACAGTTTTTAAACTATGACTCTTGTAGGGCTTTTTTGGAAACACAGCAATATCTCACTGCAATATTTTATCAGAGTGTTTCAAAACATGTTTTAAAAGCAGAATTAAACTTTGTGAAATCACTGCATCTTTTGGATATAGATAAGACTGATTTTTATCATTGCCACCTCATTCACAAGTAAATCAATGACTCACCCGAGAGCATAAGAGTCAGTGCCAGAGCCAGGAATAAATATAGACATTCTACCATTCACCTCCTTGCACAAGACATTAGGTTGCTTTTTCTTTCCCAATTTATTACATTGCAAGATTGAAGAAAGCTGGAAAGCCTTTAAGCGTGTCCCTGCTTTACAAGACATTTCCCTGTGAAACTTTCCTGATTTTCATTATGACTGCAGCTCGCGATAACTGTGCAGAAAAAGAAAATAAATTACTTTAATTCCATGTGCACAAGATAGTCTTGATGAAATAAACCCCCATCCAGGAATCACTTTCTTTCCTAACACCTAACACATCTTTAAACCAGGCTGACCAAAGTTTACTTTACTACTTTACAGTGCTATTCCAGCCTATAGTTAATACTGCCAGCAAAGATGCTTTCTGACTGAGAGAGGGTATGAGCTGTTTTTTTCCCAGACAAAGCAAAGGTGGATATGTACCTAACCCATAAAGTCTGGGATAAAATTCAAGACTCCCTGTGAATTAATAAATTTGGATATGAACTAGAAAGTCTGATTCTAACCTCAGTGCAAGAAGGGTTCTGATTAACCTGTCTTGTAACTTATTCAGAAATATATTCCCATGTGTGTTTGATGTAAAAAGCTTATAACAAGAATCCTATATCTGCTGGACAAGGATATTTTGCATTCTCTCTGCACAATTTTAGTAATGATGCATAACGTGGAACAAGAAGTAGCCCAGACTGTACTTTCTATTGGGTTCTTCTCAATTTGACATCAATAAACCATTTATAAAATCTCCCTTGGCTTTCTTCATATGTAATTTACCTTGGAATTTTCAGATTCCCTCTCTTTTGTGAAAGAAAGCTCCAGGTGATCTGCTAAGCACTCCGTTCTTTTAATTAACCAGTTTACAACATGTAGCCAAAGTGGATCTATTATGGTAAATTATACTAGCATTTCCAATTTAACATGCTGTCTCCTTTCCAGATGGTATAGCAGAACAAATAAATTTCATATCAAATTTCCATTTTACCCACTCTTTACATTATTAACTGTAGAAATATTTTTGCCAGGAGTAACAGACTGCAAGTAACACTTGCGCAAGGTTTCACATGCAATAACTTGATCCGCACATTACTCTATACGGTTTTGAATGTTTTGCCACCATTCAGAGCACCAGAGGAGCTATTGTTGTTTTTGTAATTATTACTGCTGAAAGCCCTGCTCACCAAGTGAACTGAGGAAAAGGTGGACACCAGCACAAGAAAGGAAAATGCTATTAAAATAGCACTGCATGTGTTTATATTGTACCCTACACATGTTGCCTGCTCCTGAAGGCTTACATTTGAAGGTCAAGAGCTGCTATGACAAAACTATTTGGCTTTTTCAATACTAGCAGACACTGCTTTGGTATCCCAGTAATATATACACTCAAAAGCTGCCAACATTTGCAATTCTATCTCCAGTCTCATCCTGTTCTGCAGTTTTCTGCCTGAAAGCCCCACTAGTAGAACAGAGATCTTCCCCAAAGGTTCAGCTTTCGTTTCTAAGGTAAGTTTCCATCCCCCATGGCTAGAGAAAAAAGCTCTAGGAGGAAAAGCATGTGCCACTAAAGGATGGGGACAGGTTGGCAATTAAACAGAATTTGGAATATGCTATTATAAAAGAGTTGCTTTATTCTGCCAGGCTGGGTTTGCTCATGCATGGTTGCAGGGCCCACTTGGCGTCAATCAGACAGTGCACCTCAAAATGTGAACAGTCCAGAGGTTTCCGTACAGTACTCTCCAGCAATGAGCACCTGTCCCTATATTTACAGGGAGATAAACACATTATCTAAATTATGACATAACTTTGGTTACAATTTGAAGAGCATTCAAGTTACTGGAGACGGAGAAGGAATTTCCTCCAGATACCCCGTGCATCTCACTTTACACTGATCTCTCTCCTGAATTTGCATTAGGATTTTGGTTCATGGCTGTCATGCAGTTTGAAAGCAAATTGTGCAATTACCTCATATTTACTGCATGTTGGCTCAGTTCACAGGGTAGTTTTGGTGCATATGAACTAGACTCCTTTCAGGATAAATTATACCACATGCACACCAGAACACTCCAGCCCCTCGTGGAGGTGGGAGGTGTGATGGGCTCTGCAGACAACATCAAATCCCGTGCACCAAGCCTAGTCCCAAACAACAGCCCAGAACCACACCAAGTGCAGATGAAAAGCTGGAGCACCCACTGCTTTATCTCCTGATCCTCTCCTGCTGCTCTGAATTAGCCTCCATCACTAAGAATTACTGATTTAAAAGTGCAACATGTTTTGCCTTTCTCAATTTAACTAAAAGAAGGCAAAGAAGGTAACTAATAAACCCACAAAACCATACTGATGCCAACCACGCTTGCTCCCTTGCCCTCCTCCTCCAGCCCCAGGGTCAGCAGCCTGTCCAGAGCTGCACTGGGGGCAGCTGGAGATCCCTGGAGATCACCCAAGACACACCAATTTATCACTCCTCTTGGGCATCTCCATTTTTCAGACATCTCTCTCTAGATAGCTGAATCCAGCCCTGCCTGACTACTGCAACAACGTCACAGCCATCTGGAAAGAAACACAACTGAGTTCTCCCTTCCTCACTTGGGACTATTAACGGAGAATGGTTTAATATTTTGCTACAAAGCTCTTGCAGCATGAGTAGTCATCTGTCCCTCTGTGCCGTGCATCCCTGACAGTCCCCTCCTGCCCTCCTGCTGCTTTATCCCTGCTCCGTGCAGATGCACCAGGTGCAAGGTGGGGGATATTAGGGAACCAGGCAGGAGAGCATCTGAGCCATTAACTCAGATTTTCTCTTCTACCATCAGAAGATTCAGCCAAATAATTACAGCACACAGCTGGTGCCTGCTAATACACTTTAAATTTGATAATCTGTCCAGAAGTGAAGAACATTTTTATTCAGTGCAAGTTGGAAAGACAAGGCAAGAGAATTGAATGAGACAAAGTATTTTCAACATGATCTTTCTCATTACTGTGCTTCAGCTCTATTGACTTTAAGACTAGAGCAACAACCAGGCAAACAAAAGACTTCTTTTTCATCTTCAGAAGTTACATAATATAACAATACTGTCTCTTTTTTCTCCAGACTTATGGAGTCTTAGCAACTCTTCTCTGTCAAAACAATGTCTGCTCTCAACACCAAATTTTCTTAATTGCCCACCTGAAGCAGAAATATGCCAATTATGTTCTTGTCCTGATTATCAGACAACTCACTGGAATATATCATACTGAGAGAAACCCAATTACGAAGACAAGCCTGAGTAATGAACACTTTAAAGAGATAGATACATATATATAGGTGTGAAATCAACAGTTGTAATAGCATCTGGGATTGAGAAGACAAAGCAGCACTGTTCTGGCATGGAGCTTGGTGCTCAGGGAGGTCCCCATGGGCAGAGAGTGCCTCCGTGTCCCCCTGGGGCCCCACCTGATCCGTACCCTGCCCTCACAGAGCCACTAAAGGCTTCAGCCCTTAGACAAGACACTTAAACCACAGATCCCAAAAGCACTTGTGCAAATATTTATCCGGTCTCCCAGCACGGCTGAGAAATACAAGCAAGTGTCACATTAGCCACCGTATTGCTGCATAAGAAGCATTCGGAGAAACAGAAGTGAGAAACAGAAAATGCAGCTTTTCCCATGAAAACAGACTCACACCTGCACATCGTGTCCCTCTTTCTGTCTGAGATACCCAGGGATGGAGGTGCCCAGTGTTGAGAACCACTGCTGGGGCTGAGGTGAGTCTGCTCGTCCTGAGGGTTCACGCTGTTTCGATGGATACGACAAGAAAAGTTCTGGCATCAACTGGCAAGCTTTAAAATACTGTAGTAAACTGTGCGTATATGTCTTCTGGGACCATCTTCCTCATAAAATAAACTGGCATGTAGGAGTAGTCGCACATATAGAAAATTAACTATGTGTGTAGAGAACAAAATTTGCCATCCCATTATTAAGGCAACGGTGTCAAACAACGTAGTCCATCATGAGGACACAGGTCATAAACTATGGAGAAGAACTAGTCTGTATGTGGACATCCAGATGCAAGTTATACATGTTAATATCTCCACTTTATATGAAGTGTCACGGGATGATGCTGACAAGCCAGCATGCTGGGGACAGCCCAGTGCAGAGTCACTCCCACAGGAGGAACATTAAATGACAACAAACCAATACTTGGTCACCAGTCCTAATGTTCTTCCTCCCGTTTGACCTGCCATGTCTCCAGCTGTTCCTGCTCAAAATACTGCAGGATGAGAAGGTGTGGGTGAAGCCAGTCTCCCCAGGAGGGTTGACAGGAGATGCCAGCATGGAGTAACTGAGGGTCCAGCAGACACACACAGGGTACAGGCAGCCTCTGCCAGGCTCCAGCGAGGATCTGATGACACTGGGCATCACCTGTGAAGCTGCTGCTTGCTTGGCAGATGTTCATTCTCTGGGAAGGGTGAAGGAGCGTTGTAAAGCATTAACCTTTGTGTTCAGGCTTAGGAAACATTTTAAAATAGACCAGCGGGATATTAAATGAAAGAAAAAAACCCAAACCACTAAAATACATGTAATAAAATTGAATCTTTGCATGAGAAAAAGATTTGCGAAGTTGCAGCTATTTAAAAATAGGCAACTTTACAGCTGCATTAAAATGCTTAAAGTTACTAGGGGAAAATAAAGACATTTTACTTCATTATAAGACACATTTAAAAGTTACTTATTAAATAGTCCATACAGTTATTTTAAGTAGCCAAGTGAAAACACATAACATCATATGTAACTGGGTGCAGACAATCTGTAGAGAGGTAAAATGACCTGTCAAAGCTGCCCAGCTTCTGCCATAATTGTTCAAGCCTCAGAGCTGCTCCCCATTTGGGAGAGCTGCTGACCCAGCGCTCCCCAGCCTTGGAGGGTGGGCCTCTCCTTAGACAAGACATTTTTTTCCAAACACTTTTTATAATGCCTCTTTGCAGCACTTACAGATTAACCCCTCATTTGCCACATACAGCCCGCATAAGGGGGCAGTTTGTGGCATGGACCAGTGGAGAAGTGAAGCAGTTGGAGCTTCTATTGCTCCAATCAGGGGTATGAAGTTCTGTGCAACAGAAACACTCCCTGCCTTTCCTATAGCTCTTACATACTTAGTCCAAGGAACCCGGCTTTGTGCCGTGCCATATATTCCCCCCACACACACACATACACACTCTCCTTATCCCTCTTGCATTACAGAACTTCCATTAACGGCAGGAGCCTACAAAGCTTATGGTCAGAAAAACAGGAAAACTTAGAATAGCAAACACATACACACACACACAAAAAAAAGACAGGCAGATAACTGCATGGAAAAGTATTTTCCACAAAGGAGCCGTGGGTCCATTTGTAACCTGAGGTAATGAAGCTAAAGTGGTCCAAAAATGTGAAGCAAAATTGAGGAAGTCATCTTCACAAGCAAGGAGAAATCAGGCTAAGTTCTCTGATCCTACACGGCATGCAGAGACTAGCAAACCCCAGCAGGAATAAATATATTTTAAAATGAACTTATTTCAAATCATTCTTTCCTTTGCTTATCTGTCATGATCAGAGATCGGACCTAAGGCTATCTATCACGGCAGATGATATCTTCGTTAGCGTGGCTGAGGTAGCTATGCAGGCTCTGGAAGAGAGCTCTGCACTGCTTTAGGTGCTAGTGATGGGCACGACACAGATTTTGGCAAGCAATGAAAATTTTAGTTTGCTTTCAAAACGTGCTTAGAAGTGTAGTCAAATGCCATTTATCCAGCTAAACAAGCTTCAGCTCTCTTGATAGTTTCTCTGCTCCTACGTTCATTATTTATTAGTATATATTACTGGGGTTATAGGAATGCTTAACAGCTTGAACCAAGAAGGAGTTCTCATTATCAGAGGTGCTGTATGAGCACGCAGCAACAGACAGCTCCTGCCCAGGGAGCTCCTGATCGGGGCAGAAAAAAAATCAGGCACACGCTGGGAAAGGCAAATTGACACAGGGAGGGAAAGAAGTTTGTTCTGCAGCAGAGCCAGGAGTGGTGATCAAACACCAAGCAGTATTTTTACACGTAGTCACAGGGTTTTCCAGTCTTTTCTGCCTTGTTGGGACAATTTGCATGTAAAAGATCCCACCTGTGTTTTCCCACCTGGGACCGACTGTGATTGTGAACATCATTAGCGACTTGCCTAAGTTTCTCATCATTCCTCAGTGCTTTTTTGGCCCAATTTCCAGCTGAATTATGTCATTAATTTGTGTTTGTTGAGGAGTCAGCTCCTCCCAAATAATTTTCGAATCTTTTGGCTCACAGCAGCTGAATTTAATAGAGGGGTAATGGTCTCAACATTATTAAGCTTCTGGCAAGTTCTGTAGAATTACTAAGGAATCAGAGAGAGGAGAGAGGCCTCATAAATACCCCGACTGAGAGAAGGATGATCCAGTGACCTCAGGTCCTTTCAGAAACTGGGCAATTCCCACAGAAGCTCAGCCTCAAAACACAAACCCTTAGAAAATGATTTGCTATTAGTTCTGCTGCTCTTGGGGCAATCTGGCTGTGCAAATGGTAGTATTTGGATGATTTGGCTCACAAAAGACGAGAAAAGCTGTGTCACATTCATTGCCAAGATATATCATTTTACCTTCTCTCCCAGGGCTCCCACCCTTTCTCAAAGAAGCTCCCACGATAAACCGTATTCCTGGCTGTGCTGGGACAATCAGAGCTGTATCAAGGCTTTCCAGCCGTGTAGCAATATTCGATTTTTCCCAGCCATAAGGATAAATACATGCAATCTTTATCCTCAAGAGAGACCCCAAATTTATTTTATTAGTGACAGCAGAGCTTATTCTCAGACTGGGAAGGGGAAGGGAGGCTGTGGAAAAGGTAGCTCTGGTGGGTATTGCAGAGCTGGGGATGTTTCGGGTGCCTGCTGAGATAAGTCCATCCTTCCCTGCTCCCCGGTGAGCTCTTCCTGAACCCAGCCCCTCCACCAGGAGCTGACCCCCACTGCCTCCCACGGCTGCCAACAAACTCCTTTGCCCGCCATGTAAAAGCCAGCGGTGGCACGGCTGCTCCTTCCCACATTCGTTGTGTCACTCCTGCCACCGTCCCTCTTGGCAGGGCTTCCTTTGCTGAAGACCAAACTGGTCTTGGGTACAATCCCACTAGAAGCCAAGCAGAATATTTCAAAGTAGAATTTAGCCTGATGTGGGAATACCAGCTCACATGAGGGTATGGCCTCATGTATTTTGACTCATGTATTTTGACTGTGCGATGCCTTGGTGTGCTCGTGGCCATGCCTTGCTTCCTTACAGAGCATTCCAAAAC
The DNA here is from genome assembly GCA_013398295.1 of Chionis minor. Classification (NCBI taxonomy): domain Eukaryota; kingdom Metazoa; phylum Chordata; class Aves; order Charadriiformes; family Chionidae; genus Chionis; species Chionis minor. The sequence continues at coordinate 152,350 of VZSF01007434.1, read as the reverse complement.
GTATCCTTTGCAGCATGCAGTGGATGCACCCTGGAAAGAATGCTGTAAACACCACATGAAAGCCATCTGCCTCCTCCTCCACAGCCAGAAGTGCTGGATACTGGTATCAAAGCTGCTGAACAACTCTCCAGTGCTCCCACTATTTTCTCAGATGCTTTGGTGAGGCAGAAAGGGAACAGTTTAAAGATGGAGCCGGCTACAAATGGAAACTCCTGAAGGTCAACAGTTTCTGACATTTCTCTCTCTTCTCACAGATGACTGTGCAAAGCATTTGGAGTTGGAAAACAACGGCTCATCTTAGCCAGAAAAAGTCATGCCCTGTGGGTGAGACACAGGACTTTGTCTATGGGAGTCTTTGGGAAGGAAACTGAAGGGTTGGTGTGACTCAGCAGAGCAGCAGAGGCAAACAATGTGATCAAAATATGCTGATTTGTTTGAAGCTGCAGCCTTAATGACAGAGAAAGCTTCAGAATAGAGGCACCTTCTTATTGCTTAACTGTCCTGCAATGCTCATTATTTTCCCATCAGTGCAACTGGGAACCTGAAGACCCCATGGTACCAGGAAAATTTTGTGCCTGTGTTTCAGGACAGAGAGACACGTTCTGCACACTCCCAAGTGCAAAACTCGGTATATGGCATCACCTTCTCTGCTCAGCTGACCTTCCTCCACAAAGCACTGTCCTCAGCAAGCAACCAAGCTGTTTCATTTCTGAAAAATAATGGATTACAGGTAGGGAAAGGATTATGAAAAAGGAAAGGTGGATAGATTTACTTGTGCAAAACCTGCTCAGCTGAGTATTATTTTTGCTCTTTTTTTGCCAGAGTTAAGTTTGGCTCCAGCATTACTGGGCAGTCTGGTAACACTGAGGGATTTGGAGTAAGAGGTTCCAGCACCGAGCTGTCTCCCAAAGGCAGCCAGCAGAAAGTGTATCAGCTGCTATACTAACAAAAATGAGCAAGAAAGTAGATTTCCAGTCATTGTGCTTTGCAGCAGTTTTGTTTTTCCTTGCATTGGCAGTGGTGATTACCTTATCTTTGCGTACCAGCCAACCACACAATCCAGGAAAAGCCACCATCCAAGAAATACTCATTTAATAAGTCTTGGCACATTGAATGCAGACCCAGGAAGGCAAGATACCGCACAAGAATATCTTCCTTCAGACAGGCTCCGCAGTGACAAATACAAACCTGCAGATGTGAGGTAAACAAAATTTCCAGGCAGGGAATATCTAGTAGGAAATGTATGCTCTCTGAGAGAGCTTTGCAAAAGTCCTCATTCCTCCAGTGGGTGGCAGTTTCTTCCCAGTCACTGGCATTGGAGAAACACGGTTTTCATCTCCAAACTTTTATCCCAAGTTTGGGGCACATTTTTGAGTCCTCGTGGAGGCTCAGTAGATGGGTATGTGAGCTGTATCATCCTTCCTGTGTCCCAGCTCATCAGCTGTCTCCATGGTATGACTCTCAGGGAGCCATAGGACCTTCAACTATGCCACATTTTTGGTAGCTGAAAGTTAACAGTATCAGGGGACCTAGAAAAATTTGGCCAACTAGAGACAAAGATTATATAATTGCTCTGTATAAATACGTCAGGAGGTTAATCACCAGTGGAGGGAAAGAGCTATTTAATGAAAAGAATATGTTGGCAGAAGAGCAAATGGTTATGAACTATCTGTCCATTAGTAAATTTAGGCTGAAAATTAGATGAAGGATTCTACTCATTAAGGAAGTGGGGACCCAAAACAACACCAAAAAGGGATGACACAGATAAAAGTCCCAAAACAGGACTTGATCCATTTACAAGGGGATTACATAAAACAATAGGCTGCAGCTGGAGAGAACTGGACCCAGAAGCACACAAGGTCCATCCCCATCCTATGTTCCTATGCTCTTGATGCCAGTTTGAAGGGAAAACTAAATGCATATGCTCCTAACTTCTTTCCTAACTTGATCCTGAACCACGTGCCCTAAAACACACAGAAAGGGACTTGCACCGTAACAAGAAAAAGGGAGAAACAGAGAGAAGCACTGTCACAGTCAAAGGATGTGCTGGACGTCTTCCTCCTGCTGGCTGGAGCACAATGCACATTATAGCACAGAATCACAGACTCATAGAATTACCTAGCTTGGAAGAGACCTTCAAGGTCATCGAGTCCAACCATTAACCTAACACATTCAAAACCACCACTAAAACATGTCCCTCAGCACACGTCTACCTGTCTCTTAAATACCTCCACGAATGGTGATTCCACCACTGCCCTGGGCAGCCTGTTCCAAGGCTTGACAACCCTTTCAGTGAAGAATTCTTTCCTAATATCCAATCTAAACCTCCCCTAGTGCAACTTGAAGATGTTTCCTCTTGTCCTGTCGCTTGTTACTTGGGAGAAGAGACGGACCCCCACCTTGCTACAACCTTCTCTCAGGTAGTTGTGGAGAGTGATAAGATCTCCCCTCAGCCCCCTCTCCTCCAAGCTAAGCAACCCCAGTTCCTTCAGCTGCTCCTCACAGGACTTGTTCTCCAGACCCCTCACCAGCTTTGTTGCCCTTCTCTGGACAGGCTCCAGCACCTCAATGTCTTTCTTGCAGTGAGGGGCCCAAATCTGAACACAGTATTCGAGGTGGGGCCTCACCAGTGCTGAATATAGCAGGACAATCACTTCCCTGCTCCTGCTGGCCACACTGTTCCTGGTACAGGCCAGGATGCCATTGGCCTTCTTGGCCCCCTGGGCACACTGCTGGCTCATATTCATCTAACTGTCTACCAGGTCCTTTTCTGCCAGGCAGTTTCCAGCCACTTTTCCCCAAGCCTGTAGCTCTGCCTGGGGTTGTTGTGACCCAAGTGCAGGACCCAGCACTTGGCCTTGTTGAACCCCATAACACTGGCCTCAGCCCATCATTCCAGCCTGTCCATATCCCTCTGTAGGGCCTTCCTACCCTCAAGCAGGGTTATAGCAATCAGAGCCTGTTGTAAAAACTTCCTAGAACAAATGCTTTGGTTCCTGATGACTGTTTTACAACTGACTACCTATTTGTTGAACTAAAATACCTGTATGTCACAAAATGCTATATCTTTGAAGTAGCCATTTTCCTTCTACCTCATTACTATTAATCTCAGTAGACATTGCATTTCTGTTACTTATCATTTATATTGCAGTGATATCTAGATGTCTTCATTATGTCAGGACTCCACGTGCTGAGCTCTACACAAATGTGTGAATGACAATTCTTTCCCTTTCCCCCCAAAAATGTCTAAAGCCTATAAGATTTTCCACCCATAATATTGTACCAATTAAAGCCCAATCCATGCAAATAGCTCTATAGCTGTAAAAACAGAAATATATATTTCTATTTTATTGTGGTATGGCCAAGCAGTCACTCCTGCTCTTGAGTAAAGTGCTGAATGACTCATGTTTCCCACCCTTGAAGCTGCTGATTCCCAGCAAAGCCTTCAGCAGAAGTGAGGCAAAGACACCTTGCCCTTCATTGGCTTAGCAATGTCACATTGTCACTCAGCAGGGCAGAGCTCAGAGGCAGGACCACCAGAAGCTGAACCTTCCAAACTGTTCATCTGACCTCACCATTTGAGCAAAGAGCCTTGAGCCTTCCTGAGCTAAGGCACCATGTACCTGAGAGCTCAGTGCGCACACAGGGCTCCCACCACTGCAGTTACATACGCTTGCACTGATTTGAGCTGAACTAGCACAACTTTAATTTCTGGTCAGATCAAAAAAGAAAAACTCATCAACAAATACTCAAATGCTGAGAGAACGGGGTAAAGGTACCACTGGAAGTGAGATTCTCTGTTGCCTTGTATCTCACAGAGTGGCTCTCTTTCCTGCAATATGGGTGGAGACTGTCTTTCTCCCAGCGGACAATGTGATATACCACCTTGGCCTGGAGAAAATGAGTAAGGTTCAGTGGAGAACTGACCCCCAAATGGTTTGGCCCAGTGGAGCGTGCATGAAGCCTTTAAAGCAGCCACGTAATCCCACCGTCAGGTTTCTTCCCATCTTACTACAGAGGTAAGCTTTAAACCTGAGCTGCAGCTTTACTGTGTTTTTCCCGGCAGTGATTACCCCAGGGCCCACTGTCATTGGACATCAAATGCTTAACGAGAGCATTTTTGAGGAACAGTGCCTAGACTGAAACAAAACGCACGGGTTTCTTGGGTGAAAAAACTTAATGCAGCTCGTCAGGGACAGGGAGACAGATGGCAGCTTCCTCCCAACAGGCACCGTGGGGGCTGAGCTTGCTCAACTCCCTCGCGCTGCACTTTGATGTATTCCAGCAGCTGTATGAAATTAATTCCAATAAATTAAACCTCTTGCAGGGACAAACGATTTGGATGAAAACTGGAGCACTAGGGGCAATCAGCCATTTGAATCGGTGATCTCAGAGACAGGGAAGCAGCAACCTTTTGCTGTAAAGCCCCACTTGTTGGCTATATCATAGGCATTTGCTGAAGCAACCAGAAAAGGCTCTGTCAGCAAAGGAAATAAAATCAGGATTCGAAGGCCCTTCTCTATAACCACAACAGTGCCAGTCCATTGATTTATGGTGATCGAAAATCAGCCCAGCATATCCAGACCCTGAGGGTTAATCTTCCCTAAGCACCTTGAGGAAGATCCTTGCCATAAATATACCTATATTACCATGAGCCACGACATGACCAACTTCAAGAGGAGGAAGTGCAGCCCAACCTACTTGAAACACATGGGTCCAAGACCAACATTCGGCTTAATCTTTGCAAATTTAACTTCCAGTGCACCAGTGTCTTTATTGCACTTTTCCAGCTGGTTCTGTCAGTTGTTCGCTCTGTTTTAAGGCCGCTTCAATGAATATGACACTGTGCATAAGACTCAGGGGGTTGAAAGATGAAGAAGGAGCATCTGGAGCAGGTACCCACATGCTGTTGCTTCTGCGCTGTCAGCACCAACCTCTTTTCAGCTGCACAGCGGGCAGCCTTTACACTCATTGGGGATATTGCAGGATGTTTTTCCTCCTAAACTTCAGGAGTAGAAGACTTTTTCAAGGAGCCTGTGTCCACTAATTTCAAACTTTCTTTTGTGAACATCATAGTAACGTGCCCAAAGATATCAAATCTCCAGAATGAGAAAGAATGTCTATGGATTTTTTTTTTTTGTATTACTTAATATCAATCTGCATTTTTAAATGTCCTTTCATTTTTTGCCTAGATGACCCTTTACAACTACAGAATTGTTTATCCTCTATTACATGAAGTGCCTCAAATGGATAATATATTCATTTTTCACAATGAAAACACATAACTGAGTGACAGAGCATGAGGAAGGAATCAGAAAACTTGGATGCCAGTTATCTTTTTCCCCCTAACTCTGCCTCAGTTTCCCTGGCTATTAACTGTGTGCAAAAAAGTTAAGCATCTACTGGCAACACGTTTTGTTGCTGGTTACAAAGTGCCTCAAGATTTGTTGATTGAAAGCATTAGCAAAGGCAATAAAGCACTTAGGGCTAAAAGAGAACTTGTTACTCTTTCCTGTTCCTTTCCAGGAAAACAGAGACAACTATTCAAATTATTTCTCTTTCTGTCCTGTTCTATATAGAGAGGATTTTAATTCCATCTTTTCCTGTCAGAACTAAGAAGGCATCGTTGCTGAGAAAACATGAGGGATGTGCCTCACAGGGACTGTCATGGCCAAACAAAGTAGCTTGCCACAGAGAAATTTAGCCTAGCAAGTCTTTCTGGAAGCACTTAAATATAAACTCATAGGCTATTTTTCTTATGATTTATCACTAATAAATGTGGTAGGACCTTTAAGAAGCAGAAGAAACAGGTATGTGTGTGTTAATGTGGAGCAGCATTTGACCCTGAGACCCTGATGGTGTCTATCCCTGCTTATGGTACCCTGGCCCCCATTTTGCCTCACACTCTGCAAAATAATATACCCCAAAAGCCTAGATCCCAAATTACCAAAATATTTAAATGGGTCATAATTCTAAGCACTAAAGTCTTGGTTTCATATACGGATTGGAATAGCGTATGTTTAGTCATCTGCTTTTGTAATTCACTCACCTACTGATGGAGGATTTTATAACTGGTATAAAATGGATGTAAAAGTCTTGTTCTCACTCAAATTATCAGTGGTTTCCCTCTGAAATGACCGTTGGAACAAGTGTCAGAATAGTCTATCTGCCTGAGAAATGAGGCCTCTGGACTTTAGAGACTTGATTATGATCCATTTGAAGCCTTTCAGACTAATAACTCAGCCTGGCTGCTGGCTGGAGTGGATTCCTCTTGTACCCAAGGAAACAACTGTCCTTGGTGTTGTAGTGTTACATAGTGGATGCAGACACAGCGGAAGAAATATGAGTCAGAGAGATAGCAAAGATGACACATAATGGGAAATAACCCTGCCCGCTGATCCCCATTAACAAATGAGCATGCAGAGACCAGCGGATAGAGTGTGCCTGTGCAAACAGCCACAAATTACACAACTAATTGCAGTGCCAGCCAGACAAGAACTTTGCAGCACTTTTAGTCCTGTTCTGCAACTTGTCCCCTGCACAGCAGGGAAGTGGTATCTAGCTGCAAGGGATCACGCGCCTATGTCCCAAGAGCAATGACGCCACACGTAACAGTCTTCCTTTCGAACCTTCTCTCATGATTCCTCTCCAAAAAGGACAGGAAAAAGTGTAACACTTCTGCTTTTTTGTGTTATTCTCCTTTCTCCTTTTCTGCTCCTTTTCTTTGCTTTATCCAAGGAGCCTCTAGAACTGCACTGCCCCAGCAGCAGCAGATTTGCTTACTGTGGGTTATGTGTTTAAAAAGGACATTGTTATTGTCGGGCAAATATGTAATTTGGAGCCTTCCTCAGTTCTTCTCTCTAAGAGGATGAGTGCGTCCCAGAAGTTATTTGACAGCACATATACCCTAGCTGCAGACAATGCTGAGATATATTAAGGATGAAATCCAGCTATTTCATATCATTGACACAGAGTGGGATCACCTGGTGTGCCAAATTGAGAAACATTTGACCCTAAATCTTAAAGGATTTGCTATTCCATCAAATCTGTGACCTAGCCAAGCTCTTTTAATGTTGTTGCTAACATCTACTTGTGTAGGGACGTTAAAAAGGAACCTATCAACCCAGAGTGCCTATGTTCATTTCTTCGTCAGCCCAAACATCATTTGTGCAATGCACTTGCCAACAGAGTTCATAAAGCTTTTCTAATCTCCTGTCATTTGCAAGTGCTTCTCCAAATAATCCATCTTCTCAGGAATCTGCTAGGACCAAGTTCAATAACTAACTGAGGCTACAGGACTGAGACGTGGGGAGAAATTCAGAGCTGGGATCCAGAGCACTAACCCCAAAGGCCCAGCTAACACCTCCTCCTTAGTCTGCACATAGATGGGATCCCTCCATCCCGGGCATCCCATAGCTGACTCACACCACGGTATGTCAACCAGATATTTTTCCTAAAAAGCCCCACTGGGTGTTGTTCTCCCACATCTCAGTATGCATGCATATGGCACTGACGGTCACCACTCTCTTTTAAAAGAAGACGGACACCAGAGAAGATGATGTTCCCTGTAACACACAACAGCCAAGTGGTCGTAGGACTCACCAGAAAAATAGGATGTCACACAACAGGCATGTTACCCATAAAACCTACCCATGGCTTGGTTTTCATATACACCCCAACATGATTAACATGAGCCAGCAATGTGCCCTGGCAGCCTAGAAAGCCAACCACATCCTGGCTGCGTCAAAAGCAGCGTGACCAGAAGCTCGAGGGAGTGGATTCTGCCCCTCTACTCTGCTCTCGTGAGATCCCTCCTGGAGTCCTGTGTTCAGCTCTGCAACCCCCAACATAAGAAGAACATGGACCTGTTGGAGTAGGTCAAGAGGAGGGCCATGAAGATGATCAGAGGGTTGGAGCACTTCTCCTACGAAAACTGAGAGAGTTGAGGTTCTTCAGCCTGGAGAAGAAAAGGCTCCTGAGAGACCTTATAGCAGGCTTCCAGTATCTGAAAGGGGCCTACGAGAAATCTGTAGAAGAACTTTTAAAAAGGGCATGTAGGGATAGGATGAGGGGTAATGGCTTCAAACTGGAAGAGGGAAGATCTAGATTAGAACTCAGGAAGAAATTTTTCACTCTAAGGGTGGTGAGACACTGGCACAGGTTGCCCAGGGAAGCTGTGGATGCGCCATCCCTGGAAGTGTTCAAGGTCAGGTTGGATGCAGTTTTGAGCAACCTGGTCCAGTGGGAGGTGTCCCTGCCCGTGGCAGGGGGGTTGGAACTAGATGATCTTTAAGGTCCCTTCCAAGCCAAACCGTCCTATGATTCTATGACATCTCACTTTACAAAGTGTGACTTTTGAATAAAGGTGCTGTGAACAGTCTGGTAGCGATGCTCTGCCAGAGCATCAGTTTATCAGTTCATCCTCTAAGAAACTTCACACTTTGGTACTAATAACTCCAGTTAAATCGGGAGGAGGCTGAGAAAGAAATCAAAAAGTGTTTGATAGGTTTATCACACATGAAAACATGGGGATCGGTGGAGATTGAGCAAGAAAAAATGAATCTGTAATTGCTTTTATTCCACTTAGTTACTTTTGGGGTGTAGCGGTATGAATATCCTTAATCTGTTCTCAATTTGCTGGATTAAGTTAAACAACTAATTCGCACTCAGAGAGAGATTTGGAAAGAGAAAGGAGGAGGGGGAGAAAGACAGGGGAAGGGTGGAGAAAAAAAATCACAGCTTTCAGAAACTGTGACTCGTTACCAGTAGGCACTGGAGGATCTTGTCCTCGGGCAACTCCCGCTCAATGGCAGGATCTTCAAATATGCAACAGTAGTTATGAGGGTTCTGTAAATCTAGTATAATCCTGCTGCCTCTTTCTTGTGTTTCACTACACAAATTTACCAAGTCTCAAGCACTAAGTCCCAGGTGGGATTTAGGGCTAAGCAAGCCACAAGAGATGGATGCAGGTGATGGATAGAAAGAGGTACAGAGGTGTGGAGTCCAGTGACCTTTAAAAGGCAGGTGAAGTAAAAACAGGAAACTTAAACTGATTTAGTATTTGAAACAAGATCCTAGGATCTATCATTGACATGCAGGAAAAGAATTACACAATTTACTAGATTCAGTATTAAATGAAATTTAACAATAAACTTTATAATTACAGAACAAAAAGTGTGGTCAAGAGTTTAAAAACGAACCCAAAATCAAGATTCCTTGATTTCTACCAGTTCATCATTGACCTTGTGAAAATCACACAATGTGATTCAATTTACTAGCCTCTAAAGCGATTTTTTACTGATGTCCTATTCTTATACCTATATTACTTTGTCCTACCTTCTAGAAATACTACAACATTCAACTTATTGAAGCAATCACAGACAATTCAGTGCAAATTCTGCCTGAATAAAATCATCAGGACTTAGCCATTTTGACAGCCTGACTACGGCATTATAAGTCTGACATAAAAGCTAAAATTATATGGATGTAACTCATATAAATGATGTCATAGCAGATGCAGGGAAAATAAAGGCATAAGAAGAAACAGAAAAATCTCTGGGCTGCTCTCCAAGAGAATTCTCTGTGGATGAAGCTATTACAGAAAATAGAATTAAATGTGACAAATACATACTTTAAAACACTGCAAAACTAAAAGAAGAGAAATGTCAAAAAAAACACACCCCAGCCAACCAAAACTGTGAGGTGAAATCATAGAGAAGTACTTGCTTTGCCTCAAGTATGTCCCTTTGGTCTGTCTGTAACTATTGCAACACCGATGTTAATGTTTGCTCCCTGGATGGGACTTGCAGAAGACAGGCATGTGTGGAATTCCCCAGCCGTCCTCGGGGCATCAGCCTGCCTTGCTGCTTCTTTTTATTTTTTGCAGACAAAGTGTGGATTAGTAACTTTGCATGCTTGAAATTGCCAAATTTAATCCACAGAGCCCTAAATCCATACATATTACACAGCGTTACAAAACCTTTAAGTGAGTATGGTGATATTTTCATTCCAGATGACTTACAGCAAATAATTAAAGGGATCATTAGCAAAGAAGTGTACAAAAATCCTTAAGCCTCCCATGATCAGTGTGCTTTCTTAACAAGTGGAACTGACACTTCTACCACCCTATTTAACGTAGCTTGTTCTGCGCATACACCACATTTTCTTCCTAGACTCAAAACCAAAACATTAGCTGATCAGACCTGCTGCCTTCACCTTGCCTGAGAAATGAGTCTGTCCTCAGAGCGATTTACAGCTCCGTCAAGGACTTCCCGAGTTACAACTTTGGGTAAACGACGCATTTTCTCTTTTGTTCAGTGCAATATGATCAGCTCTGTGTGTGCAGAAGCAGCTCTTCCAGGCAGGGAAGGTCTCCCTAAAAGTATGTCCTGTGCATAGCAAATAGATGTTTCAACACAGTTTGGGCCTCTGGGTACTCCTGCAATGCAAACAATAATAACCAAAGGATCCGCTGATGTGATAATGACAGTGTCTGCTGTTTGCCTTAAAATAGATAATTACGGCCTTGTCCTGTGTTAGTGAGAAAGGAATGAATAACCACACTATCCTTATCCAGCAGCAATACTACTGCGTGTCCCCACACCATGCTTTCTCAGCAGCTTTCCTGCCTTCTGAGGAGCAGGAAAACAGCAATCTTACTCCAGTCTTGCTAAAGTTATGAAAGTCTACTATTAATTTGGGTAGTCTCTTCAGGGTGGTTGAACTGTGGAAGCAGCCCTACCAGCTCTCTCCATCACCTCCAATCTCTCAGCTGGTGACAATCACATTTTCACCCCAGCCACCAAGGAGGGTCCATGGTCAGGCAGTCAGGACCCAGGCTTGCTATGCACAGCCTTGACCACAGTGAGGTGCCTGTTCAGGATTCACCCCTCTCTGAGCCAGAGCAGTTGTCAACTCTAGCTCTGCTTTCATTCCTGTCCTCTTCCCCAGACCTCCTCGTGGTTCCACTCCCTGCTGCTGTTCCAGCCCTCGTCCAGGTCCCCCATTGCACCGGCACCAGCCCTGCTTCAGCTCCTTCTTCCTGGGGTTTCTGTCTTGGTTTCCTGGCCTCACCTTTGGGAAACCCATTTTTGGCTACTGGTGCTATAAGAAATTCCCTCACCTTTGGGAAACCTATTTTTGGCTACTGGTGCTATAAGAAATTCATGGTGTGGAGGTAATAGTCAACCTGTCCCCTCGAAGGAGATGAGGTGTGGCTGGTGGGGACAAAAGGTAGGGAGAATGAGGCTGAAGTTGAATGTCCACTTGTGCATTAATACAGCCCTTACATCTTTGAGCCAGATCCACGTCAAGTCAGGCAATTGTTTTCATAGCTAAAACCTAGGTTTGGTGTGTGCAGTGACTCAGGTTGAATTACCCTGATCTCCAGAGCAAGTCCAGCACGCAAAATAACAAGCCCATGTAGTATCAGAGGAGGAGACAAAGACCCAGTCCCCCTAGAATGGGACATACCAGCTCCAGCACAACAGGCTGCTCAGGACAGTCATGGGACTGGTTCTATGTGAAAAGAGGCATGAAAATGAAGTCCTAAAATGCAAAAAATACAAGGGAAGTGGCTCAGCCAACAGGTCCAGTTCCCTGCCTTTGTCCACTCTGCCCTCAGCAGAGGACCAACCCAACTGGTGTCAGAGCTCCTCCAGCATGGACAGCCCAACACGTGCCAGACTCCTGCTGGGCCAGAGCCAGTTCAGTCATCACCTTACAACACCGAGCTCTCTCACGTACAACACCACTTTGCTTCTCACCTCAGGAATGTGCTTCTCTGGACTTCCATCCTTTTTCAGAGAGAGCTGTTCCCTTCTTCTTAAGGGCTTCTTAAGAGGGCTGTGGCTCTATGTCAGGATATTATCTATCCCCAAGTTTGCTATTGGAAATGTTCTGTTCTGCTGAGATGGCACCAAGAAAGAAACAAAACCACACAAAAGCTGCTTGCGATAGAGAATACAAATTCAAATAACGTCAGCAGTGAACAAAGCATCGGTGAGTAATGCTAATGAAAAAAAATACAAGCATAAATAGTTTTTATAGTCTCTTTTTCTTTACTAGTAGAGAGTATTGCTGTTCTAATCTACTAGTTTTACCCTAGTTTTTGTTTCTCCTTGATTGCATGAAGTTTTTTATGCTTGGCAATTTAGGATTCAAAAACTAGTTTAAGTAAATAGATCAAATTATTTCAATTGCCAGTCCTGTTCTTCATAAACATTTTGCCCATGGCACAAAGCTAGCTCACGTTTTGACAAAGCTGTCAGGCAGGACTGGACAGGGAAAAAGAAAGTGCGAGGAGCGCGTGGAAAAGAGAAGCCACTTCAATACTGACTGATGCTACGCTTAGCCATTTCAGTAGCAAACTCTTGAATTTATACTAAATTCATCCATATTTATTAATCAAGCATCTGGGCATCAAGTGGCCATCCTGTTCTTAAGCCCCGAGAGCAGTTAGGCAGCAGAAGCATCTTCTCTGGAAGCAGATGACTTCTGCAGCCTGCGGAAAGAAGGGGGCAGCTCAAAGGCAAATCCCTTTTCCAACCCTGTGGGTCTCCTATGCAGAGGGGATCTTCATCAAGGAGGGGGAAAAAGCAGGAAGGCATGCTGCTGGCTATACGAGAGAAGGGACACGTTGCCCATGGAAATTGCTCCACACGATAGGCTTACAGTCTACTGCTCCTTCAGACAGCTTCAATGGCCATGCTCTGCACAAACTCCCCACAGCAGCAAGGTTGGACTGATGGGATTTTGTACAGCTTTAGCGGAAGTGAAAAGTTTGAACCGCAACAAAATGCATTTATTTCATAACTCAGGCAAAACACCCATTCCCTTCCACTTGACCCTGCCTGGCAAACATCATCCTCACCGAGGGTTTTGGCTGAGTAAAGACTCAGACTGCAAGCTTTAGCTCCCAAACAGTGAGGAATTAATGACAGGGAGTTTTCAATGATTAACTCACATAGGTGATTGCTGTGTTCCATCCCAGTAATTAAAGAGCTATAGGTGTTACAGCTAATGAGTGCTTTAGCATGAACTTAATTGCACACCAACTCATCAATGAAGTGATCTATTGAAACACCTGTGGAGCAGTGAATAATTTGTGTTTGGTTTGGAAGTGAAAACTCTGAGTCCTGAAACAGTTCAGAAATTCACAGCCACTGTCAATATTCCCATTCAGCCACTCAGCATCCTAGCTTTTTTCCAGCTCCCCATTTTCATCCTTCAGGACTGAATATATTTCAGCAACTCTCAGACTTTGGCTATTGAAGTGAAGGAGAAAGAAGAAAAGAACTGATGCTGCGTTATTAGTGTCACTTCTTTCCTGTTACTGTCTTTCTACTTGTTGGTCTGAAAAAACCCACAGTTGAACCAAGTGCAGAGCAAACCTTGAAAAATCAGTATCAGCTGTGTATAAGCCTTTGGGAGAAGAAGGAATTTCTTTCCCATGTTTCACAGAACACATGAGATTACTCAGCTGTCATATTATATCTTCAGAATATCGTCTAGAAGCATTAAAAGATGATTTGCATGATCTCTGGTCTGATGTACATCTGAAGCGACCACACAGAGGAAATATTTTTCATGAAGAAAATAATCTGGAAATGAAGCGATATCTCCTGCCTAACATCTCACAGTAAAAAAAAAAAAATGAGCAGGGAATTTTAGACACATTTTTTTTCTGCAAACAGGCAGCAGTGTTTATGTTTGTTGTCTACCAAAGGCTACTTAAATAGCTTGTCCAAGCAAATTTGTTTGAGCACCTTTGAGTCTGTGAGCTGCTTGCAGACTGAGCATTTATGTCTGGTCTTCAAGCTCTGCCCTCAGTCACCTAAGATACATGATATTGGTTCTTTTTCCCATTGGAAAACTTAACATCTGTGAACTTTTGCTAGTTCTATTCAAAACAGGTTTGATTTTGTCACCAATGTGAATTAGAGCTGCGATTAAACAAGTCCTGTCTGTGAACTCAGGCTGCAGCCTTTCTCACACATGCGTCCAGGCATAAAAATCTCTTTGCAGAAATGGCCATGAAAAGTGCATAACCCGAGCAATAGCAGCCACCTGGAGCCTCCTGATTAACCCTGGCCAAAGACGGGCTTCCCAAAGCCTGCTTAGAAATCGCCAAAATGCCAGTGATAACATTTGTAGCCCTGTACACACAACTCGGACATGAAATCAGGATGGCGCTTACATACCTGCCTTTTGCATGCATGAGTTCATCTCAGTGCTGACTTGGATTTCTGAGCAAAAAATGAGAATGCATCCAACACAGACACTGGAGCAGTTTAAGGCTGCCGCAGCACAAGCTGCAGTACAAAACTCCGTGCAAAACTCCAGCTGAGCCAATATCCTTCAACCCCCTGAATTCAATATAGAAAATAAGTACGCCCAGTGATTTTATTTTTTCAAAGAGAGAGAAAAGGGTACATGGCTGAACGGAAGAGTGGCTGCTGATCTGAAATGGAAGGGGAAAAAAAAGGAAAAAGGAGAAAAGAAAAAAGAAAAAACAACCAGACAAAAAAAAAGGGAAAAAAAGAAAAGGGACGTTTCACCAAAAAGTTTAATCTATTGCAAGCACCAGGAGCAGAGGCTACGGCCTCTGGGACCAGTGGACGGGGTTCGCCTTGACCAGACATAACACTGAACCCAGCTGTAAAACCAAGCCTCAAAGCCAGGGCTGCAACGGGAGTGTCTGGAGGCATGGCAGCTGACTCCATCCCGGCTCCTCCGTAATCCCCTGGGACATCTGCTCGTGGGAGACCACTAATAACCTGCTCTGTCCCCTCTTTCAGCCTGTCTTTCCCCTCTCTTCAACTCCTTGTGAAAGTTGGAGCCCTTCTTGTTCTGGTTTAATAATGCAAGAAACAACCCTTTCAAAGCATTTAATGAAATGTTTTTTTTACCACTCGGAGGTTGCAGGATTTTGTGGCCTATAAAAGTATGAAAAAAGGGGAAAAGAAGCACGTGACTGTCTTTTGACTAACATACGCAGCAGTCTGGGACAGATGTCTCAACGGAAAGGTCAACCAGTGATATTCCTTTCACTTCGCTAAACGGCATTTCGCTCACCGTGGCATCCCCCGCTGCAGAACGGCGCCGGCCACGCTGCCCAGGGCTGCACCGCCAGGTCGAGCGCAATCTGTAATAAAAACCACCAGAAAATAACAAACCCGGGGGAAAAAGAAAAAACTGTACTTTTCTTCTCCAGAGGCTCTGTGAAGCCCGTGGTTTCAGCCAAAAGCTGCTTGCGCTGGGAGCGGCAGCTGGCAGCTCTTATGTTGTGATCCTGCCTCCGCAGACGGTTCGCTGCACAGACCTCAGCGAGCTGCTCAGCCTTTCTGCACCTGCCATTTTTCTTCATCTCTGAAATTTTAATTTCATTTTGTGCTCGTGCTTCCCGCTGTAAAAGCCCTGCGCCACCCTGCTCATCCTCGTCAGAATGCCCCTCCGTGGCAGATGAATATCAGCGCTCCTGTTTCAATAAGGTGGAGAAATTGAAGCATGGAAATTAAATTACTAGTCCACTGTCTCAGACCCAAAGCAATATCTTTTTGGTTTGTAGAGGTGTCTTCTCGCTCCAAGATCATTTCTTTCCATCTAGTACGGAGATAATAATATCTCTGTAACTAATCCCTATGGTTGTTGTGAGAATCCGCCGTTCATTGTGTTGAAAATCTAAAGCAGTATAAAATATATTACTGATTAAAGATGATGACAAAGTCACGGTGAAGGGGGAAAATGACAGTTATTCCTCTTAATTTTCAGGTTTTCATCTGCAGCAACATGACATGCCTCCTAGAACCTTATCCCCCATTCTGGTTATTGCTATAGCGCTTTTCCAGAGGAGCTACGCAGGTGGACGCTACTCAAGGAGAGGAGATTAAAAGATAAGGTGTTATTTTGAGCAAGGCATGGACCATCACAAAGAGGGCAATTTTTAAGAGACAGACAGAAGAAATGTATGTGATCAAGCGGAAGGGATGGTGAGAGGATTTCTATTGCTTTGACTTAACTCAAGAACAATGTTTTCCACAGTAAAGAAAATCCTAAGCTTTCCTGCCCTTCGCTGTTGTGTCTCTAAAGGGTTAAACCACCAACACAGAGCTCCACAGATGGGACCAAATTCCAGGGAACTTGTGTAAGCCCCTGGGGACCCGAGAAATTAGAGGCAGTGGTTTCAAAATCAAGGAGGGCTGGGCTGCATTGAAAGGAAGGGATGAGGGAAGAGGCTGGAGCTGTCATCGGAGACTGTTAGATCCCAAACTAGAAATGAGCTAGACTTTCTCCAGATGTCAGCCAGCACCTGGGACTGCTTACAGCAGCCTGCTGTCCCTGTGGCCAGGGAGGGGGCCAGTTTTAGCACAAGACGATGAGAAAATCAGGCAGCTTAGTCTACAGACAGCTAGCAAGCAATCGTGCAGGATCCGCAGCATTAATGTAAAATTGCTTTTGCAGCCAAATGGTGCAAAAATTGGCCTTTAAGCCAGATAGATGGTGTTAAACTTGGCTTGGAGTCCAGGACAGAGGTTTGCCTTGTTTACAGTTAAAGTTTTTGCTGGCAGAGCTATGTCATTTGAGAGTATGAAGAATTCATACCCCTAAACAGCACATCTGTGTATAGAAAGACCTTTAATAACAGGAGTAATAAGTTATTTCACTGGAAATCAGATTTCTTTTTTTTTCTTTTTCTCCCCCCTTAATTCCCAAACATTTTATCATGGCCAAGCGCTTTCTTAGAATAAGAAAATGTACAGGGACCTTGTATGCACCAGGGGAAGTTTGCCAGTTGAACCATGTAGACAAGCAAATCCTCTTAGTGGAGACAGTTTATAAAGGCGAAGAAGATGTATATCTAAATGGCCTGCTCATAACAGCAAACTCCTTCTAATGTAGACAAAACTACTTTTTATTCTATTATTCTGCTAATACTGAAGTATTAGACTTGAAGTTATTAAGCTTTGGCCTCTAGTTGCTCTGCCACTTGAGAGAACAAATCTTCTCAGAGCTCCCAAGTAGGAAGAAAGAAAAAAATCAGGCACCAAATTGAGTGAAGTTCCAAACAGTTTCAGCACGGATGGGATATAGCCTTTCATCATTTTTGGAAACTTCCCTTTTCCAATTAGAGAATACAGCTGCTTGAATAGTGTCATATCTGTTCAGCAAGAAGCAGGCACAATGTGCAAGTACTTGTAGCATCAGTTGGGACTGTTGTTCAGAAAATATTATCATTGAAATATTGTAAACGTGAATAGAATTAACTTCCCATTCAGCTTTCGCTGTCGCACTCTGTTTATTTTACCGTGCTATCTGAATGAAAGCTCAGCTTCTCATGTGCTCGTAGGCCCCTAACACCTAACAAACATCTGATTGCTTGTGTTTGCTGTTCTTCCCTTCCTAAAGGGAGCTGAGCTTCAAGCTTTCATTTGGGCATTAATGAAACCCCTCCCCAGACTGTTGTTTTCCTGCTGAGAACATTATATAAGGCCTATTTCTTCTTTATGTTACTCTGTGCAAAGCCCTTTATATTGTCCTTCTGCTCAAGAAACAAAAGACACTTGTTTGGCAGCAGAGGAGAATCAAAAGAACATATTCTTTCAGGTAATGGCATGTTTCCATTGATTGGTTTTCTCCCGTGAACATTGTGCATTCTGGTTCTTGCTACAAAAGAGACTAAGATGTCAGGTCCCAGAAGAAGTTAATCACACTTGACTAGCTACCCTATGTCCTGAATTACGAGTATCATGAAACAACACGAGTTGCTGAAACCAATATTCTTTGATCACTTCATTTCTTTTATAGCCTCAACCTTCCTGCTTTCCCATGGTGTTCCTGGAGATTTAAAGTGGTTTTATCTGTAACAAACAGAGTAT
The DNA here is from genome assembly GCA_013398295.1 of Chionis minor. NCBI lineage: Eukaryota > Metazoa > Chordata > Aves > Charadriiformes > Chionidae > Chionis > Chionis minor. Next base: position 134,474 of record VZSF01007434.1, on the reverse strand, counting down.
CATTCTCTTGTTGACAGTAAACATGCATCTCTGGTTTAATTAATTTTAGCGCTGTAGGATTTACAGTACAGAACTGCAGATACCGCAAAGGAGGTCGCATGTGTGTGGGGATGAGCGTGTGTGTATGTGATGGAGAGCTGGGAGAGAGCAGGGGATAATTCTGTACTGAGCTACTATGACTTCTGCCTCTAATGCTGCAGGTTTTTTAATCCTCATGTTTTCAATGGACCCGCATCAAATCCCATTATATGGATGGGAATCTCACAATGGGCTTCAGTGGGAGGTGGGCTAGATCTGGGTCACTAAACAGTGTTGATGGACAGTCAACATGGTTGTATCTATTACTTACTCCTTTTCCAGCATTTGCTAAAAATAGAGAAGGCGCAACTGATACGTGCAGTGGAGTGTGCTCTGCTGACCTGCTGTCTGCGAAGAGCAAGCTGACTGATGTGGCTAGGAAAGCACAGATCTTTTCTGACCCTATCTTCCCTTTGGCGAACTCAGTCACAAAATCACAGAACCTCTGGAGGTCTCTAGTCCAGCCTTCTGCTCAGAGCAGGGTTAGGGCTAGCACAGGTTGCTCAGGCTGTGTCCAGTTGATATTGCAATATCTACAAGGATGGAGATTCACAATCTCTCTGGAGCCTTGTTTTAATATTTGACCACCCTAGCAGGATTTCCGCTCCCC
>VZSF01007434.1:121847-133661 GCA_013398295.1 Chionis minor | reverse complement strand
TGCCCCCCCCCCCCCCCCCCCGCCCCTTATATCAAGGAATTATTATATCCTTATATCAATTTCCCATGTTTCAAATTGTGTCCATTGCTTCCCTAAGCACCCGGAGAATAGCCTGACTCTGTCTTCACTACACCCTCCTATTAGGTAGCTGTAAAGTGCATTAAGATACCCCTAAGGCTTCTCCAGGCTGAAGAAGCTCAGCTCTCTCAGCGTCTCCCCTTACAACATGTGCTTCAGCCCCCAGCCATCTTAGTGACCATCTCCATGGGACTTGCTCTGGTTTGTTAAGGGGAGCCTAAAACTGGTCACACTGCTGCAGGTGCAGTCTTAAAAGTGCTAAATGAAGGGGGAATAATCACTTCCCTCCTATTAGCTAAGTTTTTGGTAATACAGCTCGTAATGTCATTGCTGTAAAGACATGCTATTCAACTAGACCCCCAAGTCTTTTCTGCAAAGCTGCTTCCTAGCCAGTTGCCCCTCAGCCTGTACTGGTGCAGTGGGTTATTCTGGTGCGCTTGCAGGAATTTGTGTTGACATGTGCTGAACTTCATGACTACCTGTCAGCTCATCTCTCCAGCCCTGCCAGCTCCCTCCGAATGGCAGCCCTGCCCTCCAGGGTATCGACTCCTTACCCAGAAACTCACTGAGAGTGCGCTTTATCCCATCATCCCATTAATAAAGACATCAAACAGTATTGGCGCCAGTATCAGGCCCTGAAATACACCACTAGTAACTGGCTGCCAGTTACTCCAGGCCACAGATCACTAACAATCTAATTTTCCACCCTCCCTGTCATCCACTCATCCAGTCCATATCTTACCACATGGGTGATTTTAGTGGTACGGTGATCATGGGCAACGCAGGGAAACCTGCTGTCTGCAAAGACGTATGGGAGAAATGATGAGTGTTATGGGTTAGGAAAGCACAGAAAGGGAACTTGCTTGATTTTCTCATAATCCCTTCTGCTACATCTATCTGTTGGACAGTGGTGTTCCCTTCAAAGCTTCCTAGGAAGCCAGAGTAGTATTTCAAGAAAATGAGTACAAACCTTGAATTTACTTTTTCTATTGGGGGAAACCTTCTGAGAATAATTCCAAGGATCAGAAGAGAAGCATGAATCCTCTCTGTTTCTCAGTCCTCTGCAAGTCTCAACAAAAGCCAATGCCTTTTATCCGGACTTGTCACTGCACTGAGCCCAGATGCAATGGCAGTTCACTGCATCCAAAGCTGGGTTTCAAACAGAATCCAAAAGTGGTACAGTGACCAGGACACGGATTAAATTTACAGCCTTGAGACAAGCTTGAAACCTGAACTCAGGCTACCTACGAATGTCTGCTGTCTGTGACAGGCAACACTTGAGCCCTCCTAGCAAGGACCTTGTGCTATCTTGTCTCCTGGTACTGCTGCAAGGGCAGATAAGCACATGGAAATAGGCCTACTAGGCACAACATTGGGCTCATCCCGCTGGAGGAAGGTGAGATTAACAGATGCATTTATAGCCTCCCTCCCTCCCCTAACTCATCCTTTGAACATACTGAATGGGTTGTCTTAAAAACAATCCCCAAGGAATTCCTGCAGCAAAATGACGTAAAAAGAAAAAATTGTCTCAAGTTTGCCACTAAAATTGATCTAAAAGACAGCGCAGAGGTGGTGTCTTGCTTCCAGGGTCTTTGGCTCTCATCCCAGGGTTTCCTTTAGGACTCTGAAATAGTTTACCATGCCAGGGCTTCCAGGCTGTCTACAATGGAGCCAGAAGCCTTGTGTAGCAAGAGCTATGGAATTCAAGTTACAGACATTCAAGTTTGTCCTATAGCTACAGTGCTGCCAGTATCAGGGCTGTCCCTGGGTGCACACCCTGCACATTTAGGGATTAGTTCCCTGCGTGGTCCCAGCTAGTCTCTGCGGAGGTGACACAAGGGACTGGTATGAGGCAAGGTGATCGCCTGGGCTCCCAAGCACCCCACAGCAAAGGCTTTGCCTAAGTCCTGCAGGAAGAATCGGGTGGGAGTCCGTGTGGGAAATTTGAGCAGTTCCACAGATTTTTCCAGGCGGGTCCTGCTGTGCTTAGATCATTTTATAGACCCTATTTGGCGTGTCAGCATGTTAGCATCTAGGATGGAGAATCTGGCCGAGTTGGGGACTCCCACAGGCAGTACCTGCTGCAGAACTGACAAACTTACACATTGGTGAGCTGCTTCTAAACACTCAGTAGAAATTGTTCCTGCAGATGCAGAAATGGTCATGTAGAACAGGCTTCTGCACATAGGAAAGATTGTTAGGGGGTGTTTGGCCCATAGTTTAAGATAATCTCTAGCAAGTCATGTAGGACCCCGACCCAGCTGGATTACAGGAACTGTGCAGGATGACGGTTTGAGGAGTCTCACCCGATCCAGCAGAAGGCACTGTCGCAGGGACCCTCACAACAGCAACTCCATTTGCCACGTGGATAGTGAGTCAACCATCCCATCCAAGAGATGCGATTTCCCATGCAAGCATTGCCCTATTCCAAGACCCCAGTAAGTTAGGGATTTTCTTGAAGAAACAAACACTCTCTGTGAGACAACAGATGTTGCACATTTGCTGTGCAGATGTGAAAGACTTGAATGCTTAGAACTCTACAGTTATCTCCATCTAGACCTTCTTGTCTAGCACTGCACCAGGGATAGTGGGAGCTCTGGAAATGTCAGTGGGGCATGAACCCTCAGAGCCACTAGACTATCTGCAGAAGGGCACACAAAAGTCTGTAAGTCTTGGGTCTTTTGGGGCTGGGGCTGTCTGGTTGTTACAAACCCTGGTGACCATTTCCAGCTGTTCAGATCTATGAATGTTCGTGCTGATTTCACTACTGCTGCCAGCAGTGGGCCCAGAGAGCTTCCTGGCAGTGAAAGTAATTTGAATACAGTATTTTATGAATAAAGTGTTTAAAATAAACAAATACATAAAATCCTGCCACCAAATAATGTCATTTTTCAGTAAGCTGAAAGTAAGCTGCTCAGACAGGGCAGGGGAAACCTGTGAAAGACTAGCAAGACTCAGGCTTTTGACTACTGTTTAACAAGTGGTTCTTTATTCTACAACGTGTGGTGCATGTCTCCGTGCAAGACCTTCTCCAGGTCTTTACACTGTACTCCAGGACTCACCCTCCACTGTCCTGGATCTGTAGTACCGAGCACCATGTGGGCTCCTCCATGGGGCTGGAGTTGTTTTGCCAGACTGCTCCCAGCTCTGCTGGTCACACTTCCCTACTTTTATCCTAACCCAACCTGAAAACAACATTAAAGAGTCTGCATCAAATAAGCCTCATTCCCATAAGTTCAAAACAGCACTATCTTTAGGAATTCTGTATTCTCTGGCCAAGAATACACACCAATTACACAAGCTTATCACTGCTATCATGAATGCATTTTCACTCTTATAGTAAATGCATAGCAATCGTGCTTTTATTGTGTATGTTTTAATAATGGCTTGCCACCCAGAAAAAAAGGAGAAACATTGCTGTAGGCAACTGGGAAGCGGTCCAGAGCTACCCTCCTGTGTGTTCCTGGTGCTGGATTTCAGCAGCTCACGCTTATTTGTCTCAGTTCAAATCTAGTAAGAAAGTTATTCTGTATTTGCATTAGCATGAAGAAGCATATTCTGCTAAAATCAACCCCTTCTCTCCACATGGGTTTTGCCTCGTTACGTGTGGTAGAACCAGATTCCCAGAGGAAGTGCACTTGGCTAAATAACTGTGGTGACTATCCCACCGGTTGTTAAACACATTGTGCAGTTTCTCATACTTCTCTCATTTTAACACCCTAATTTTGATTTATGCTATGTAAATACTAAATAAAACCCCAATGCTTCAGAAACCACCCAACCTTTGAAACGATGTTTTCCATTAACAGTGTTATCAATTAGGCTGTTTCAGTAGTTTAACTAACATCACCTACTGGAAGACCAAACTTCTTCTACAAAGACGCAAAAAAGTCACCTTCACCATGACCCTAATTTTAAAAAGGATTCAGCCTATTCCATCCTGCTAGAAAATTATTCATTCTGTTCCATGCCAAATATGATTTTTCATTCTGGAAGAGGGGGGGGATTATATATATATATATACATCTGGTTAGTGTGTTACATATGTTAGTAATGTACCAGGAAGCTCCTGCCACCAAGAGCTTCAAATCAAGGTAGACCATTTGGGCAGAAACAGTGACAGTGGCAGCAGTGAGGGGTACGTAGGATGGATAGGATAGGACAGGATAGGACAGGACAGCCTGTTCCCTTATCACATAACCAAGAGTGTGCTCAGCATGGAAAAGCTAATGGGGATGTGGTTTGTCGGTACTGGGTGGTGAGGAAGAGATTATATCTTGAGGTTCCTGCATCCTCTGTGACTTTCTCACCTTTTAATTCCACCCCGAATACTGAGAAATGTCGTTGTCTCATATGATAGTTTCCGTTAAAGAAAATCAAAGTAATTTATAAAAAGAAAATCATTGTGAAAGTAATTGTGTCCATTAATGGAAAGGGAACTAGGACATAAAACAAGGATTTGTCCATGGCCATGCAGCTGGACAGTGGTTTTCAGAGCCTGCAGGCCAGGGTTTATACCTAAGAAAACACTGACATAAAGAAAAAAGCAAACAGAAAACAAACACAACCAAACCAACAACAACAACAAAAAAACCTAGCAAAAAACCCGCCCAAAACCACAAAACCCTAGCAACAACTATTCCACTTAACCAATTTGCTTAAGGAATCTTCAGGCAGATGGGAGGAGTGTTCAAACATGTCTCCTAGGACCCATCATGCAACAGGTGGGATTCACAAAGGATGCTTCAATGTCACACAAGCAATGTCATTTAGATTTCGGTGTCAAATACCTTAACAGTTTTTCAAAATGGCATTTAAAGCAACTTTGTCTGTGATTTGTAAGAATGGTGGGGTTTCTTCCAATAGAAATCTCAGATTTCACAAAGAACTGTGGGTCCATTTTACAATCTTAGCAGTGAATGTATCTGTTTTGTGTAAAGAATCTCCTCCTGTCCTGTCTTACACACCTTCCCTGGCTTGCTTGGATCCTGCCCTACTTTTCTTTCAGGTGATCCCTGCCCACGAAAAGCTAATTCAGACTGATTACACTAAAATAAGAATATGCTTTCAATGTTTCCATCTTAGACCTGCCTTATAATTTGATCTGGGCAAATAAGCACATTGTGGTAATTCCCCCGAATGTGATGGTTCCCGTCTTAATTAACTGCAGTCACTTTGTGTCTTATTTCTAGAGCACTAGAGAAACATTCAAGAATCAAAAAATACACTGAAGCTGATTCTCTTTTTTTTTTGAGATCAGTCTTCCATTTCCCTCCCTGGACTTACACCTGATTTACAATGCAGTGAGAACAGGACAAGTGCAGATAACATCTGAAGCAAGAGGAGGCGCCTTTGCAGAGCTGGAAAGAAAACCAAAAAAAATAAGGCAACGTCACACATGCAAAAGATACAATAATATTATAGAGGACCTGAAGGTAAGCACTATTATTCCCAGCATTCCAGTGACAGCTTTGTACTCTCCGGTTCCTCGGTGGAGCAGGCTTTCTGCCTGTCCACACACCACCTGTGCAGCACAAGGCCTTTCTTGGGAAATCCATTTCTTCCCCTCCCGCACGGCTGTGCCGTGTGATGGGTGCCAGCAAGCTCCCAACTGCTGGTTTGTGGCTCATGTTCATCGCTATGGTGCGGAGCTCAGAGGGACTGCCTGACCTCTTTATCCTCTCTTGCCATGGTGATGAGGGAGCAAGGTGCTTCCGAAACACAGAGAACTGGGACATCCCTCCTGCTTGGGGTATCAAGTTGCTGCTCACATGAGGATGGGTAGGTAGGAGAGCCTTACCAAGGTCTTGGAGGACTCCTAGGGAGCCCTTCTCCTCAGGCAACCAGCAGGACCAAGCTGCTTCCTTCTCCTGGGCTGGTGGCTGCTCTTGGGAGACAAACTTGTGCTGAAGTCATAGCCTGAGCTCAGCATCACCTTTGCAGGGCTGATCTTGGAGAATTGCCAGAGTTTCCAAATTACAAACTCCTCTCTTCATTTCCCTTCTGTCCTAGCAGACCATCTCTGTTTCCTGCCACTCTAACAGGTTGATTTATGGTGCTGGGAGTGGCACAGAAAGGGGAAAGATGACCTTGGTTCACCTGTGCCAGGATACAGCTGGAGCTCAAGGCTACTGAAGGAGCAAACTAGCTTTTCCAGCCGGACTGCTTTGCACAGAGGAAGCAAACACTTCTGGCACCTGCACAGCAGCTGTGGGGCAGCAGGATGCAGGCACAGATGCCTGGAGACAGCAGATACTGCAGGAGATCCCAGGGCAGGAGAAGCCCAAAGACCTTGTGGACGGTGTGCTTCACAGGCACTATGGCATGAGTGGGGTGAGAGGCAGAGCACCTCCAAACGAGCCTTGCGGTAATGCGCAGGATTTGACAGGTCAAGGACATGAGCACGAATTCTTTGGGCTGCGGGGTCAGAAGCGTGTGGTTGTAACACACGACATATCACACCCCTGCAGCATTAAAAAAAAAAAAAGGTTAAGACCAGGATGGTTAAGAACAAGATGGTAAAAATGCTTTGGTTGCTTTGACACCCAACCAGATTAACCTGTTTCTAATGAAAAGGAAAACCAGGGCTGAAACATGTTGGGTGAAATCTGGAGTTCCACTACCTTTTCTCATGATCTATTGTACGTTCAAGAATTAACTGCAGTGCAAGCTTCTGATCTTGGCATTTAAAACATCTTGGGCTTGCTTAGCTTAGGGAGTAGGGGGAGATCAGTATGCAAGAGATAAAAAACTAATGCAAGCAACTGCAAAGTGAGAGGATCAAAGTAACTTGGAGTGAAAAAGTTAAGAAGCTAATGCACTGAAAGAGGTCTGCAGAGCAAGTGCAGGACACCAGGACAGGAAAAACTCTACTTTGCTATAGTATCAACACTGTAGTTATGAGCTTTTATTGTTAGAGATTGCTGGGTTTAGTTCTTTCATAAAATTGCTTGAAGCCAAGGCAAAAGTTTCTTAAGATTCTGAGCCTGATCCTGTCAATGTTAAGGTCGTTTTAACAGTAGCAGGAACTACCCCCAGCTCTGTGCACAGAAGAAACCTGAATGCTTCCTGGCACCCGCTTCTGCATTCGCTTGCGCCAGAGTTGTATTTGCAGAAGGGAAACTTGTTCCTTTGCAACCTGGCCCGTAACTGCCCGGCTGTGGGAACATTTGCTCTGTTTGCCCAGCTCACATGTGACTCGGGTATGTGCACACACAGATTTCACGCACATACTTCTGTCATGTACACACAAGTAGGTTCCTGCTTTGAAAAACTGAATGCATAAAGCATTTGCTGGCAAACAGCTATTGCATTAATTTCATTTTTAAATTTCACGATGTGCTTAAAAACCTGGATAGCTTCAAACTAGGAAAAGAAAAACAATGCTTTCATAGTTTTGAAAACAAGCCATAATGCAACCTCCAGATTATGAAGATCTGCAGGCATTCTTGACATCTTCATAACCCCATCGAGTGCCAACGCGTAACGATTGCTGGATGCTGCCTTTAAAGCCAACAGGCTCCCTCAACACCCTGGAAGGGGTGGGTTGCTCGGGGGGATCAGGCAGGCTGCCAGCCCCCCACCAGCAATGCCTTTTGCGAGGCATGACACAGGTCAAGCGAGAGGCCCCACCACCGTGCAACAGGGTCATCTGCATCAGGGTTGGAGCCTGCCCTGCTGCACCCCAGCACACACAGACGTAGGAGGGGCTGCCATGGGGGAACGAGTAGGGTTAGTTCAGGCACGTTCCTCAGAAAGACTTACTTAAACTTGGCTGCTGCGGTGTTTGGGATCACTGGAGGAACTGGACTCCTTTCCAGCTCTCTCATTACTTGTCAGGTTTCCAGCACTGGGCTTCCGACACTGGACTTCCTTCCCATCTGGATCCATCTGCTGAGCTGGTTGGTGTCAGGGTAACAAGATGGGAACGTCACTATCCAGACCTGATTTTGTCTAACCTCCGTCATCGGAAACATGTTCAAGGATCACAACCCTCTTTCCAATTTAAAGGAATTTCAGATGAGCTGGCTTTGAGCTATTGGTGCTACACTGATAATGCAAAAGAAAAAAAAAGCACTAGAAGGGTTCGAGTGTCTCCCAAAAGTCCTTCAAAAATTACATTTCTGCTATAGAATAGCACAGACAGTCGTAAAGAAGCCACAACTACATTAAGGCTCTCTTGTGTCCTTACCTTCTCTGCCTGGAGGTGCGGTGGGATCTGTGTTCCCCGCACTGCTGTCTGAGTGGTGAGCTCGCATATGTGGCCTTGCAATGGTTTAGCTGTCAGGAGGCCAGTTTATTTACATAAGACGTGAATGCTGACTTCTTTGACTGAAAACAGGAGGAAAAACCCAAGAAACTCTGTCTCCCTTAGGCTCTCTAGTGAAGCTGAACCTGAAGAACGTCCTAAGTGTCACTCTCACAACCCTTTCTGCATTGTTTTTCCTGTGTTTTTGTTCTTGCGTGCACGCACAGACCACAAACCCATTCCCCTTGCTTGGGCACCCAGGCAGTTCCTCCGACATCACTGCTGCGCTTCTGACTCGGACGTACTTTGGTGCTCTTTGTCCCAGGAGCCAGTTTCTGTGTTATCCAACCCCCTTACTTCTTCCAGTTAATGGAATTGCTTCTTCCATTTAGCCGCTTGACTTTAGCTGAGCCGACAGTCCCCCGCCGGTCAACAGCAGCTATTAACAGCATTTTGCCTAACAATTTGTTTACACAGCATGAGTGGAAGGAGCCCTAATCTAGTTCAGGCTTTTACATGCTGCTAAAATACAAATTGTAAATGATGATGATTTGACTTGTTTGAAAGGGTCCACTTTTCACAGCAGACCCTTTCAGAAGAAGGGAAAGTGATGGAGAGAGAATTTTGCTAAGCTTTTTCTGCACTGGAAGCCTTTCTAGCAATTAGAGACAGGAGCTTGGAAGTACCCAGCGCTCTGCCCATCCCACCACACATCGCAGCTTCCTTGCAAAGAGTCACCCAGACCACTGCAATTGCAGTGTGGGTATTTACAGATTATGTGAGAAACATCACTGTCAGGAGAAGCTTGGAGCTGAAATCAGGAGTTTGCGCTCTGCCATGCACCGGAAGCCACTAGGGACCAGCAGTTGACTTGGGAGTAAGATTGTTCTCTGTTGCAAACCTGAGCATTCAATAGCTGCACATCTGATTAAACACCAGTTTTTATCTTCTTTATTTATTATCTTCTTCCTTATCTGCTCCTGCCGCATGAACCTGTATTGCAGAAACTGCGCTTGCAGGTGTGATTAGCAGACCCAAGGCAGCAATGTTGGCAGCGGTACCAACAGAGAAGTCTCAAGGCACCTTTTCTTTCTCGCCCTTAGTTCAGAAGCCAAAAGTTGCTCTTGGGGTACACAAAGACTCAGGGTACACAAACACAATTTACGAGCCTGCCCTCCTGGGAGAGGGAAGCAGATATCAGGTATCAATCACACTGTCTCCAGGTGGGGAGATGATCTGGGAGACTGTTTGCCTTGGGCCTGTGCCTTAGCATCTCTTACACTATCTTCTTTTTACTTATAGTTTCAAGATTAAAACATCACCTCTGTTTTCTTACAGCTCCAGGGTGGGGAGGAGAGGGGAGGAGGAGGTGATGAAGACTCCTCCAGGAGTACCAGGGACCAATATATCGGATGCTGGCCCTGGGAAACTTTATTATTTACGTCTGCTGGAATGGGTAAGGAAAATAGCTGGAACAAGCACAGCTCTCGGATACATGCAGTGCAATTGTCTATACGAGGCAGTTCCATGGGAACCCCACCAGAGAACCAGACACACTCAGCAAACACGGCCGAGCACCCAGTGTGCCAAAGGAAAAGTGTGAGGCATTAAACATTTTCTTTGCTTTCTCTATTACCCTTTCACAACAGGACAGAAACCACCTGAATACTTTTTTTCCTTGTAAATTTTCTAAAATGACTCTAAAAATGTACTTAGAGACACATTTCCATTAGCAGCAGCACTGATTCTTTACTAATTCATGAAGAAAAAATATTGGTAAAGGTTCCCAAGATCCCTTGGGAAAAAGAGATGCCTTATTTTATAACTCGGCCTGGTCACTTGGGCTCACTTGCAGCTACACAGGAATGTGAGTACTATGACACATGATTTTTGCACGCCTGTCCTTCCCTCCCCATCCTTCTCTCACCTACCTGAAGCCGCTGGAACCAAACGAGCTCACTCATTCATTATGCCTGGCACCTGGGAATGGGATTTAAATAAACAACCAACCCAAACATCCAGGGTTTTGTACATGAGCTACTTAAATTAGCCAGGGAGAAATGCCTGCGAAAAGGGTGTGTTACAGCCTTGTCCTGCCTAGGGCTTAGGTGCCTTGTTCAGGTTTAGCGGGATATGCTTCTTTTCGCTCTGGATTCACAGCCCTGAAAACTTAATTACAGCTTTTCACCTTGCATTAATTAACGTGAGAAATGACAAGACCTCTCTTCAGTCTGCTTTTTCTCTGCCCACCCTGTTATCCTTGAATAACCCATCGCCTGTGGGTTCCCGCTCTCCCTAGGCGCAGGGTTGCATTCCTACCAGGAAGGAGGGGCAGCACACGAGGGAGGGTTAAGCCTCCTGCTGGCTTTTGGAGGGAAGGGGTTGTGTTTTGTGTAGCCCAGCGTGAGGGGCACGGTCTGAGAGACCCTACTAAACCAAGGCAAGCTTTTCCAGGGATGATCCCGTATGTCGGTCCCACCCACGCTGAGGAGGCGAGTCTGAAGTTGCCCAGCCCATGTTAACCCGGGGCACCTGATGTGCCTGGGAGCAACAACACCCTGGTGTCAGAGGTGACATCGCTTCCGAGAGGAGCAACGATGCTGCGTTTAGGGACCTACGTGACTCACATGGCCAAAATGAATGGGACTAATAACCTCCCTGGCCACCCCAACCTCCCCAAAGTGTCGCTCTCACGTACCCCAAAAGGTCCAGAAACACTAGAGTTTTCAGCCCGGCTTAGGAAGGAGCCGGAGCCGCGCTGCATGGAGCAGAAGCAAAGGCAGCCCAGGAGGAGCCTGGTGCCTGCAGAGTCACATCGCTGTGGGGCAGCACCCCCAGAGATGCCCTGCTGGTGGCATCTCCAAATCGGCAACGTGACAGCTTTGTCCTCTCTGCTGCCTGACCTGGAGCTCAACCCCTCGTCGAGCACCGGATCGCTTCCTAGGAGGAAAGTGAGCCCGGGAAAAACTGCAGAATGGGCAACGTGGCCTCCACGGGCCTTAAAAATTTGTAATCAAAGCACAAGGTTTCGAAATGAGCGAGAGTATCCAAGACAGTCGCCGCCTTCATCCTATAGGGCTGTGAAACAACTTGGATTCTACTTTAATACACTCGGAATTTAACTGCCTTTGTGACCCCTATTAGTTTTAATTCACTTTATTTAAAAAAAAAAAAAGTCTCTGGGCAAACCGAATTCGCCGTTCCGTTAACGCTCCTCCGCCGCCGATTTCCTTCCCCCCCCCCGCGACACGCCGGCACCGCCGCTGGCCCGCCGGTCCCTTTGGCGCCGACTGCCACCGACCCCGCGGGCCGGAAGGGAGCCAGGGCTCAGCCGGGAGGTGTCCCCGCGGCGCGTCCGGGGACGGACGGGACGGGACGGGACGGGTCGGGACACCCCCGGCCACACGCCCACACACTCACACACACTCACGCGCGCGGCAGCAGCGGGCGGCGCCGCCAGGTGCGCCCGCCCCGTCGCGGCCCCGGGG